>OX411312.1:42202158-42727158 GCA_948150685.1 Rhaphigaster nebulosa | reverse complement strand
AGGAAGTTAAATGTATTTAAAGCGAATTATAAAAATCTGATGACCGATAAAATCTAATGACCTCTTTAATTATTTAGCAAAAGTCAATAGGATCACTGATTTTGACTTTGTAACTGTCATCTCAACCACTTATAATAAGTATATAATATCATTACTAAATTATGTATGATATATATATAGGTGTTGCTGGACACTGTCTTCCTTATGTCTGTATCTTTAATATGCTAAGCCTGACTAGATGTTTCGTTTTTACAAATCAAAATACAGATAACATTTTAAAAATACAAAACTGTAAATATATTTTGATATGATTATCAAGTTATAGTGACTAATCTTACCATTTTTTAATTTTTTTTTTTTTAAATATTATTCTTGTTAATAAATGTAATGGAATCAAATATTAAATTTTATCTTAGAGTAGCTTATTGAAGCTAAAAAATAATAGCCCATATAACGCTGATCCAATAATCGGAGAGTCTTTCAAAGAAACGCCTTATCAATTCTTTGACCTTGCATATTTTATATAGAAAAAAAAGATAATAACATATCCCGTAGGATAATTCCAATACCACATACCATATTAATCGTATATTTATATCTCACTTTTATTTATTTATTTTCATTCTTTATCACAATTTTTATTGCTTTATTCGTTCGTCTTTTGTTGACATGTGATTGGATTTCATGTTAGAATTATTTTTTATATATTCATAAAAATTTATATCCGTGATTTAAACACAATTCTAATAATTTATCTATGAAATATATCTTCCTATAATTAATTTTAAATTTCTAATAATCATTCTAGAATAATTTTTAGTGGATAAATGAAGAAAGCTTGCAATAATGCTTTCTATATTCTCCACACACTCTTCAGAAGATTTAAATAATATTACGAAAAATATAATGCAAATTTTTCATTTGGAAGAAAAGTGCCACAATTTCACTAAAAACTAAAAATCCGAAATTCATTCTCAAGTGAATGAAAAATGATTTTTTAAAACGGGTTGGTACTTAAGAAAGCTAAAAAAAAAAAACTTTAATTCTTCGTTGTTTTCTGGAATTTTTCTATTAAAATATTTTTGTCGATTTATTCATTATTTATTTATTATGATTATTTTTTATTTATTTATTTTTTCTTTAAGCATATTTGTTGCCATTGGTATTTAACCATGTCTTTTTATTTATTTATTATTCCTTGTACTTATTTGATGCTTAGGTTTGCGT
Source organism: Rhaphigaster nebulosa (assembly GCA_948150685.1). Classification (NCBI taxonomy): domain Eukaryota; kingdom Metazoa; phylum Arthropoda; class Insecta; order Hemiptera; family Pentatomidae; genus Rhaphigaster; species Rhaphigaster nebulosa. Next base: position 42,725,931 of record OX411312.1, on the reverse strand, counting down.
GTCTAAAATGTGAACATTTGATTAATTTTTAAGTAGTTTATTTTATTAGCTATTTTTTAATGTATTATTCTTTCTTAATTTTTATTTATAAAAAAAAAATAATAGCGTTATTTCAAGTAATAGTTGTGGGTCACTGGAAAAGAGAAGTAAGGGATAGATTACAGAGTGATAGAAGTTTTACAGCAAATAAAAGGGGGAGAAAATAGATATAATGTGGTAATGCATCTATATGTATATGTATATATGTATATATATATATATATATTTATATTATGTCTAGCATTAGATTGATGAGTATACTGTGTGTGTAGATACCAAGGTATTTGGGCAGCATTGCTGTTAATAAAGCATTTCTCTCTCTTTTTAAACGCTGTTGTTATTCTTACTAAAAAAAAAATACTACAATGGAATGCGAAAACGACTTTTTTTTCAGGATGATAAAAAAAAAACAACCATTACTTTACCAAATAACGATAAAAACATTTCCAAGGTTATTCAAGCACATCTGATCATATTCACTTGTAAAGTCTTATATAATATAAACTTTATTTTATTATTTTACAACGTTTTGGCTATACTTGCCATCCTCAGATACATCAAGAAGGACTGAAAACATGTTAAAACTGCTAAAAATAAAAAATGTTACATCACATTTGAATATACAAAATGTTATTTCATATTATCCTAATAAGGATTATTGTCGATTAAAATTTTTAGAAAATTATGTTGAATTTATCATTAACTAAGTTTAATCAGTTATATTTTATGAAAATAAAAATTACAAAAAAATTGGTATTCTTTGCTTTTTATTTGTAATAATTGCTTATTAAATATAATAATGCATTCCCAAAAATCTTAGTATATGGTGGAGCTTAATCTGTTCTATTGTATAGATTTATTCAGACTATAATATATAGGGAGGTTATTAACTAATAATACATAACAGAATATAGTAAAGAACCTCTCTATCCACCATACAGTAAGTTTTTTGGCAATACGTCGTTATATTTATATATTAACAACTATCAAAAATAAATGACATGTTGGATAAAAATAAGTTCAACATAATGTTAAAAATGAAATTAATCTACGATAACTCTTATCAGGATTATATAAAATAATACATTATATATTCTAATGTGGTTTATTTGCTACATATTTGATTACTAATGTTATAGGGTCGCTCAGTACTGGATAACTAAATACTGGCCCCAGGTTCAAGTCCGGCATTAGCAGCCGTTTATCACTTCTGGAACGGGAGACCCTCCTGGACTAACCAAACTATAAATTGGGTACCTGACCCTTGGATAAGTTAGGGTTAAACATGGGTTGACAGGGTACACATGGCGGTTAGGTATAAATGCTGAGTTCATTAACTCCTTGATCAAGAAATAGTATTTCGTTGGATTGATATTAAATAGCCTTAAATTTTAAGGGTTGTAGTAACAGTGATCGTTTTTTATTTATTTTTTTTAAATATGGAAGATTTTAATTATGGTATATTTTTAAGCAACTTTATTGACAATATTTAATTAGGAATTTTTCCAATTATTTTTTATATCACCTAATTATCTATTTCATTGCATATTTTAATACTTTTTAAAGGATATTTTCAAGGTTATTTATTGTATATGGTTTACAACTGACATAATGTCGAAGAATGACTGGTTTTATAAAGACTACAAAGTAGCCAGATAATAGGTCGGGAGCGTTTAATATATTCATTCCTATCATCCCCCAGTTTTCTAAGAATAAGTTGCTGTTCAAAAATAATTTTGGCTGGCGTCCTGCCTCCAAAAATACCAGAGCTAGACGACTCGTAAAACCGTAGCAGCTCAATGTATTATAATAACAATATTAAACGTTCTTTCCATAATTAATTAATTAATACCAGCTAAGAGGATATTAGTGATAAATTTGCGTTTTTCGTCTAGTTTTTGCTATTAAAATAATAAAAAAATTATTAGAATATATACAGATATTGTTTTTTTCTTCTTATTATCGAAAGTTTAAGGCAAAACTATTGGAAAATATAGAATAGCTGTCCGATATATTTTTACCTGTTCTCAATATCACTGCCAACTCCTTATATTTTCGCTAATTTTCCCTCACTTTGATTAAGATTGTGTGGCTTATAAAGGGGTCACGGTTCAAACAGAAACTAGATTACAAAGGTTAATGAATAATTTTCAACAATTTATTTATCAATTCATAATTTTTCCTACGTTGGAAAATTATCTATTATAAATATTTTGTAGATTTATCGCTGCTCCTCTCCTCGCTGATAAATTATCAACAATTTATTTTTATTTTAAAAAAAGGTTAATATTAATTTTTTTTATCATTTACTCTAGAATCATGAATCAAATTGTGGCAGTTTTTGCATACAAGTGTTTTTGCTCCTTTAGAGTTTATGTATAAAGAGATAAATCATTCGCTCTTTTGTTTTTTATTACTATAAATATAAAGAGTGAAACATATAATTATTTCAATTTAGTAATTTTGTTTATGATATTTTATCCTAGATTTTTATTGAAACTGTTTAAAAAACGCTTCATCAAATACCCTATACCCAGTAAATACCAATAGTAAATGGTATGACAGCTTATAACAGGAATTCCAATATCATCCCGTAGACTGAAGCCCAGACTAATGCAAGATATTCTGTTGGGAAGTCTGTTATTATTTTATCAGCATACAAGTACATCATTTATATTATTTATTTGTATTACTATTATTATTTTTTTCTTTGTGTTTTTTTTAAATTTATTTATTTTCTTTTAATTGTATATTTATTTGTTTTCCTGATTTATTAATTTTATTTTTATTTATTTTTCTTCGTCTTACTATATTATCTTTTTCATCTTTTAATTTTTCACTTTATCATTATAATTGAATTATCTGCTCTATTTGATTTAGTATTATAGTTTATTAATGAATTTGATAAATTTAAAGTTATTCCATAATTATAAACAATATGCGTCCTTAGGGATGTCTCTTGCATGGGACTATATTTCCCCCTTGCTAACTGTTAAGAATATTGTCAACTGTTAAAAAACTCATGTAAGGCTCTTCAAGCCGAATTGGAATTAAAGTATATATATATATATATATATATATATATATATATATATATATATATATATATATATATAAAATATTGAAACCGCCCAGAATTTCACTAGGAGAAAATTATATGACATAGAGATAAAAATTGATGAACCGTTTTCATTAATGGAAGTAAATGCTCATAGAAATTATTAAATGCCAATAACAATACTTTCTTTACCTAGGCAACCCCAGGCAGCAGCGGTACGAATTCAAAAAAAGCTTTTAATGATTTTTTGCCGGTTTTAAGGCTCAAGTATTCCTATGGGCGATGAGCAGTAATACCGGAACAAATGTCTTTTTTTTGTACAGTTGATGTGCAACCTCTGCTCTGCATTTATATGATCTTATAGCCTGCTGCGGTTTGCTCAGAAAGGGGTCAGAGCTGATGCCCTCCGGAGGATAAAGAGTAATGAAGGTTTGGTCGAGATTCGTCGCGGGTCCATTGTATGGTAGCTCCTCTATGGCAGTCCTGGTGGCTTAGACAATAATTAACGTTGGGACATCCGCTCCAACACGTGGGCCTCAACTCCTTTGCCTCGTCGGCTTTTTTCACTCGGGCCTCGCACGTGCTCGCTAAGAAGAACATCATTGTGTGTTGCATTCTTCCCCGGTGAGCCATCATTCCAGTCAGCTCTTTTTGTCTCACCAATAAATTCGAAAAAAAAAATTTACTGTCGAAGATCTATCCTAGCCATGATTCTTCAATAATTTGGTAACATGTACTCAAGATCTAAGATACGAAACTGTTTATCTTAATAACTTCGAGATACCGCGAACCAACCACAGATTTGTACATACGTCCCATGTTCGATAAAGGACATGGAATACACACGTTAAAAAAATTATAAAGAATTTTCTGAAACGTTCCCTCTTCCTGGACTTTCGGAATACTAATTCGATAAAATTGATGAGGTTTGTTTTAATTTATAATTTTGTATACTATCGAATTTAGTTGTAAAAAATAACAATATTTTTGATAAACTCTTTTTGAAGTGTTACCTATTTGGCTATATTTGTTTTATTTTATATAGCAGTTGGGAGCAAAATAATTATGTATTGGATCTTTGTGCAACCTTATTATCTTTTTATAATCTTATTTATTTTTCTGATTTACTTTAGATGATCCATTATGGCAGGCACTGTGATAATGAAAAAATTAAGTGACCCTCCTCAAATTTTAGACAATTTAAACAATGTTAACATTGTTAGTTTTAAATCTACAAATGATAGGTTAATACGTATAATTATGTGTATACTTTGTTTTTATGTAAGAACATAATAAGTGTTATATTACATATTCTGCCTGTTATTAATATATATGCAGATGCAATACAATGACCTGAAGACTTGCCTCGAAACTTTGTCATTAAGTTAACGATATAAGTTATAAAATAAAATACATTTGGACGATTCACTTCACTAATCCTATAAAAAAATTTAAAAAAACCTGTACCACTACAACCCATGAAGGGCCTTGGGTTCAGTACTTGATAAGGACCGTATTGTTTCTAAACAAACGGTTGTGCAAGGAGGTGATTTGGCCGAGATCACGCTCAACCGCCAGGTTTTTCCCCCAATTAAGTGTACCCACTTTATAGAGGCTGGGTGAGCACCAGGAGGGTCTCCCCGATTCCACAGGGTCGATCTACGGCTGATAATGGAATAAATAATAAGCTGCCACAGCCGGCCTCGAACCCGGTACCGGAAGAATAGTAACACAATGCCTTACAACTGAGCTACTCCACTCCTACAAATCCTACAAGAAAACTTCTAATTCTTATTTGGAGGCACTAAATTAAAAAAAGTATATTTACATTAATTACAGGAGTTTAGGAATCTTTTATCGTTGTCTTAAATAAGTGATTATTTAGAGTTTTCTCATCTGACACAGTTTAGTGTGTTTGTTTGTGTGTGTGTGTGTGTGTGTGTGTGTGTGTGCGCGCGTGCGTGCGTGTGTGTGCGCGTGTGTATCTATATTATATATATTAATTGTTTCATTGTTGTTTTGTTTTTTTTCATATTTTTCTGTTTAATTGCAGTAAATTTCACAGAGTATAATGAAGAAATAACAAAATCACATCAAAGAACACAAAGCTTGGTTTCATTGAAAGAAAGAATTTTTTTCATTCGCAAAGCTTTGATAAAAGTTCTTATAAATTGAAGAATGTAGAGAAAAAAATACCTTAAACAGCACTGAAATAATTTTATTGAAAACAAAAATAATTAAATTAATTTATGGTTGTTATTATTAATATGATTAAGTTCGAATTAATTGTATCAGGTTTGATGTTTGGGAAAAATTAAGAACTGAAAATATTTTGAAATAAAATTAATGGTTTATACCAGGAAAGTCTAATTCCGAAATAAATATTATAATTTTAAAATAATTCTTATTTATTTTTAAGTTTAAATTATTAATCGATTTGAGTTCTTTAACTACTCTAGGAAGTATGGTAATGCTTCAAAAACCTTTTTTCTAGGACACACTTAATTCAGTCCAAAAAAAAAAAAAAAAGATTTAAAAAAACACGACGGTATATCGTTATAGTTGTTTTTCTTAGATCCCTTGCACAGGAGCAAATTCTAAGGTAAAAGATCCAATCGTGTGAAAGCGTTGTACGGCATCAACTCAAGGTAGAAATCAGGTGGGCATTTAGTTTGTTAATTCAAAGTTTAGGCAAAATTAAAGAGTTTTGAGGAAGAAATGTGCGCTGTAATACTGCCTAACAAAGTGTGTATATATATATATATATATATATATATATATATATATATATATATATATATATATATATATATATATATATATATATATATATATATATATATGAAAGCAAATTCATTCAAAAGTATTGAATTGCATTTATTGCAACTGTGACATGCATTATTTTCGTCCAAAAATGAGAACTGCAAATAACTCTACAGCTATTAAACTTAATTTAAACTTAGTCTCTGCCCGATTTTTTGATTTTTACTTTAAAAAATCTTTACGTTGACATTATCGTTACAAATCATCAAAACCTCGCCTGATTGAATAACAATAAAAAGACATTACTCTGAAGACAAATGCGTTAATTAATGATCATTATTATTTGCTCTCATTATAATCTGCTTTTTATAATGAACAAATGTGTTGACAGATGTTTGTCGGTTCATTTGTGCCAATATAGTAATCTGAAGTAATTCAGAAGCAAAATATACTTATATTTATATATATATATATATATATAAATATATATAAAACAATATGTATTTGAAATTCAGTCGGAGTTTATCACAGCTCTTGAAAATATATTGAACAATTATTGTAGGTAACCATTAAAATTTTTAGAAAATTACACTTTCCGTAATTTCATCAGAATCAATGCAGTTTAAGGTAATGTGACTAGATATCGTCGAATTCGAAATTTCAAATATTAGACTAAAGTTTAAAATAAAATAATACAAGCAGCTCTAAGCTATACCAACAGGTTTTGGTATAGTTAATAATGCTTAGTACTAAACAATCTTTCCTCTGAGAAAACAAAAATAATAATTTCCTAAGTGTTAGGATCTTAAAAGAATAGTCCCAATTTCATCCGCCAATTAAATCCGCAATTTACTATTTATTTGAAGTCAGGAACAATTAAATAAAGGCGAATAACTCCCCAAAACGAAATTTATATTCATTAAAATACCTAAAAGAATTTAATAATTATTTTTTTTTAAATTGGCTATTTATTTTAGAGCAAAATTAAATTTTTAATAATATGAACAAAAGGGAATGAATTTTAGAATCCTTTTAATCACGGGGTCCTAAATCCGTCCCCGGGACGAGTTGAAAAACCTCGAGAGGGACGAATTTAGGCTCCATCTTCAGTTGAAAAAAACTGAGCCAAAACACAAATCTTCAAAATTATTTTACTATCAACTGGTCAACTGGCACTGAAGTATTTCAAGAGTTTTCAGCAGGTGGCAACTTACCTTATTCATTACAAGATATTCCTCCTTGAAACTGAGTTGAGAGCTGAGGAATTTGTTAAGCAAATGATAAAGTTCGTCTAAATAATATCGAAAATTAAATTTTTTGAAAAACTATGCATTGTTAGTACCCTAATATCAGTTCTATGTTTGAAGGTCTCGTGGCCAATTTCTTTTCTGACGCCTTAAAAAAAGTCAGAATCATGTGAGTTTGCGTGGTTATGGAGTTCGGTGGTCGAAAAATCAACAATATATTTGCGTTTACATTCTTTTTTTTTTTTTCAAAGATGAGCTTCGAATAGATGACGTATAGTAATTAATCCTAATTTTCAATTAAACGTTCCATGTATATATTATTCAAGTGTTACCTGATACGAATTCGTCAATACATAGCGTTCTGCTCGTTTCCTCCCAGCTAAGAAGTTCAGTGCACCCGGAAATTATAAGATTCGAAAAGATCCAGTTCGACATGAAAGTCTTTTGAGAATTATTTGCGCCGTATCGGCTTTCAGAGAAAGTTTTGTGATCCTTCCCAACAGTGGCACTCGTCCAAAGAGTTTTACAATTAAACAGACCTCTTTCCATAATCCATTTACAAAGAAAAATTATCTGGTATCCATTCTAGCGTATTGTTTACACCATGTTCTTACTATACCTAATAAAATATTTAATATATTTAAACAATATTTAAAATATTTAAACAATATTTTATTTATTTTTTTAACGTAGAATTATGTTCCTCCATCTGGAGTATAAGTACAGAAAAATTTTCAGAGGATTTTGGTGTCATTTTTAAACGCACATTGCTCCGCTTCTGTAAATTCTAGAAAGAAATGATTGATATTGTTTAATAGAGAAAATGTACTATTAGAGATTGCAAACAGAATTTTTGGATTTGGACTGAAGACGGAAGAACAGTAAGCGATCAAAGTTGACCAATTTTGAGTGCATAGTTGATGGACGTCAAGGTTCACGAAAATGTAATTTGCAACATAACACTGGATCTTCATTCTCGAGTAGACAGTCTATGTACGATTTTTCGTAATGAAGTTTTTTTTTTTTGTTTTTTTTTTGCAACGGTATGTTATGAACTTTGTTCGAAATTTTCTTTAATTTTTTAACATCCAGAGTTTTTAGTCAATACTTAATACAATTTGTTTTATGATTTTGATACACCGTTGAATTACAAATTAATCCACCAATTTTCTTCGAATTCAGTTCAAAAAAAGAATGGTCTGGGGAATCAAATTATAAACCGCAATAAAATTGTATATAATGGGTATAATATATAAATAAATGTATATATTATATATATATATATATATATATATATATATATATATATATATATATATATATATACACACACACACACACACACACACACACACATATGCACACACACACACATATGCACACACACACATATATATATATATATATATATATATATATATATATATATATATATATATATATATATATATGTATATATATATTACCAATTATATTATATTTTATTGCGGTAATGAAATCACAATAAAGACGCAATTTATTGCGCTTCTGTTTAATAAATTGGGAACAGGAGCTTAGAACGGGTTCTGTAATGAATGGAGTTGAGGTCATTTAAACTGACGCCGACCAGTTCAGCCTAGCCGTCTCTGGGAGCAACCTTTCAAGAGGAAAATTTTGTTCTTTTTTACTTTTATTTTTTTTTTTGTTTCTATGTAATAATAGTTATTAAAGAAATGATGGTTATGAATATAAATTAAGCTTTTATACTATTACGTTTAATTTGATTATAGAATAAAAATAATTACCTAACCAGCACTATAAGCAAAGTGTTGCGTTGCGTGGTATCATGGACATGTTTTCTCAATTGCTTGTTATCACAATATTATATAATTTAGCAATTTAGAACAATAAATAACATTAAATATTTTTATTTAATAGAAGATTTATTTTAGTTTTTTATACATGTATATTTTAGTTTTTATTTACTGAAGTTATTTATATATTTGTTTTAATTCTTTGTTCCATAATAATCATGTATTTATTGGAATAATTTATTTGTTTATTAAATTTTGTACTGGAAAGTTGTTAATTTGTTTATTTATTTATGGTTTGCGATTTTTTTTTCTATTTTATATTGTATCACAATGTGTTTGACCAAAAATAATTTTTTTTAAAGATTGAAATAATAATTTTTTTTTTTATAATTTCAGTTGTAATTATAATCTCTATTATTGCTATTTTTTTTATTTTGAATTTAAATTTTAAAGAAGCCCTATGAATTCTGTTTAAAAAAAAATCTAATTAAGAATTTCATATTGTTTAAATGATAATATCTATACCTTAATATACAATAGTGTTAAGTCCATTTTGATTACGTTTAATTTTTTGTAAAATTCTGCTTACAGATCCATAATGTTTTAAGTCCATTTACATCTCAAAACCCAATAAAATAACAATTATAGTTGAGTAATATCGAAACATTTTTTTTGAAACTTTTGAAGTTTCTCAGAACTTTGAAATTCGGACTTGGAACTATTGGAACTATAGGTAGCGATATGGAAGAAAAGCAAAAAAAGAAAAACGTAATGTTTATTTTCTAGAATATTATATTATTTCTTAATTTTTATGGTGCAGGTTAAATTAACAAATATTTATTATCTCGTATGGATTATTTTTCTAATTGTTTTAATAAAAGTAGTTATTAATAATAAAATGTGATATATTATAAATAGTATATTGTATATGGAGACCACGATAACAACAGAAATTGTTTTTTAATTTTTTTTTTTTTTACATTGTTGAATTAAATGGAATATATTCATCTTTTTTTTCCTTCCTCTACCTTACGAGTTTATCATTAATAAAATTATAAATTTTATTATAAAAAACTAGTGCAAACGCCATTTATTTCTGAGGTAATTATATAATAATTATACCTGGGCTGAGTTATGCATCTCGACATGATACGAGACAGAGTCCTTGTGGCCTTTTCTATTATATAAACAGTCTCTCATTAAGAACACTTCAACAATTAGCTCAAACGTCAGTTCATGTCCCTTGTTCTATAACACGGGTCTGAAATGGAATCTCTTAAATGTAAACTGTATGCAATTTAAATTGTTTCTGCACGAATCACAATTTAAATTGTGATACATTTAGATCACATTAAAGCCATTGTGATGTTGTTACAAGTTATAATTTGTTTAACCAAAAGGGAATTAATTTGTTATATATGTATATACAGTAGAGCGTTGATTATCCGAAATAATGTTGTCAGTGGTGGTTCGGATAATCAAAAGTTCGGATAATCGAAATTCACGTACTCGCACACACTCTATATATATATATATATATATATATATATATATATATATATATATATATATATATATATAAATTTATTTATTTTTTATTTATTTTTTTATATATAATAAGGAAAAGGAAGATCTAAAACAACAACTTTGTAAAAAAACATGTTTGTTTATTTATATAAATATAGTATGTATGCGCATAGTGAATAAACCAGTGTCATAAAGTACATATAAATTGTTTAAATTAGTCACATGTACATAATGAAATGAACAAAAATACGTATTTACGTGTTGGCAAAAAATAATCAAAGTGTATCTAATCAAAGCTTTATCAAAATTAATACTGTGGCATATAAAATGTCATGATCAAATTAATTAAAATTACACACATAACAAAAAAAAAAACCTGTTCCGATAATCGAACGTTCGGATAACTGACGTTCGGATAATCGTCGCTCCACTGTATATGTATATATATAAATATATATATATATATATATATATATATATATATATATATATATATATATATATACGTGCGTGTGTATAGATTCACATTCCGAAGTCTCTAAGAGCGAATTAAGAATTATTTTCGGAATGTGAAGAGACAGATAGGAAGGCTGGGTTCATTATATAAAATAAAATAAAACAGAGTACATGTTTTATAGCATCAAGATAGTAAAGGATCAAACAGTGTATATCTTATAGGAAGGTGTTGAAAAATTCATGTGTCTCGGTATAATTGTAACTGAAGATAACAAAATGGAAGAAGATATAAAGGCAAGAATTGAGAATAGAAACAAACGCTATTGGTCGCTTAGAAAAGTTTTTCAAGATCGATATATATCCCGAAACCTCAAAATAAGTGAAATATAAGACGGTCCCTCGCCCAGTTGTAAAGTATGGTAGTGAGGCATGGACCCTAACCAAGCAGCAAGAGAGATTACTGAGTACATGGGAGAGAAAGAATATATGGTCCGATCAAAGAAGGATATCGTTTCAGCATAAAGACTAACACAGATAAGGACGTACATGCGGGGCCAGATATAGTTTCTTGCATAAAAAAGGGATAAGGTGGTTGGGTCATTTGCATCGTATGAATCAAATAAGGGTCCCTAATAAGATGGAGAAAGAGGAAGTGGCAGGCCTGAACTATGATGGCTGCACGATGTAGAGGCCGATCTTAGATTCTTGGGTGCGGTACATGGAGAAGAGCCGCTGAAGACCGGTCTGAGTGGAGGAGAATTGTTGAGGTGGCCAAGGTCCTCCGAGTACTATATCGCCGAAAGAATTAATTAGTTTTATATATAAATTATTTGATTTTTTAAAAATATAATTATTCCAAAAAACTTTATTTTTCCTCCATGTTCATACGTGGCTGAGATATGGACGTATGAAACATCTAATCGGTCGACATTTCGGTATAAAACAACTGATGGTAATCTCGAGTTCCGAGGATCATCCTGTGGTGACCTTTGATTTTGGTATACGTTTTGAATCGTATTACCTCTCATTTTGAGAGAATGTTGAAATTTTATCTTTCTTGGTCGATTACAAAGGTTATTTAAAAAAATCTTTTAAATAACTTTACAGCGACATTTCTGAAACAAGTCCAATCTAGAATATAATTACAGAAAATAAGAAAGTTCCTAAGTCAGAAAACGGCTTAGCCAACATAAGAAAGTTACCTGCTTTAGCTGACTTTTTACTGGTTAGGAGCCAATTGCAAGTAAAAGTCATTGAAAATCCATGAGACAGGAATCGAAATGCAGCAACTCTGAAGTAATTGGTGTATTACTATGCAACAGTTGTATTTTATGTATCTCTTGAATGCTGGGTGCATAGTATACGCGTATATCATTCATAAGTTAGGTTTTTGCTAACGATTATTCTGTAATAATAAAAATAATTAAATAATTAATGAATTTCTCTTGAATGGGCTCATTCAAATTTCATTTCGCCAATAGTTTGATTTAAAATTAAAAAAAAAAAAAAATCGGTTATGTACCTCTGGTAATCTTTTCATTTGAAAAACGAATCAGTAGTTTACAAAAGCTAGAATTAATTTACACAAGGGAGTTTTGTGAGAATTAAATACTTTTATTCGACTGTTAGGTAATTAGGTAGTTGAAATAGTTGCGGTTACTTCTGATCACCTTGAAAACGTTATACAGGTGGCAAACAGTGGTTGACTCAGCCTCTTTAGTGTGATTTAGTAGCTCTACAACAAAAATTGGATATTCACAAAAACTTAAATCAAGATTTTGAGGTGTATATAGTTGATGATGATGTCTTCATTATCACAAACATATCATGCCTACAATCTTACCAATAAGGACAAAACGACTAAATCTATTAATTGTAACAATAATTATATAAATTTAAAAAACATATTCGAAAGAAGAAAAAAATTAAATATTCTGTTTTTTATTTTATTTTTTAATAAAAGTTTTTTTTATCATATTTTTGAACTATTTTTAATAAATGCAATGATATTATTTATTTAATATTCATTGTCATTTAAAGACACTCCTCAAAGATATGAGCGTCATTCTCAAATAAATCTTGGCTGCCCAGAAGGTTCTAGAAGCTCGGCAATTTCCATTTTTTCGGAATATATTTTTTTTCAACCCCTCAATGAGAATTCTGTTCGTCCCAAAGCAGAGTACATTTTGGTATATTTGTAAAAAGTTTCTAAAATAAATTCTTGTGAAAACTTAGCCTCAGTTACATTCTGTCCGAAGAGAATTTCGTACATTACCACTTCCAAATCAGAAAAGGATATATTGATTACTGTGGAACCATCGCACTATGGCAACTAATCCTACTAAGTAATAACGCAAACAAATTTAAAAGAAAAATGAAGAAACTTTTTTTTTAGTGCGTAATTCTGCTGACATAAAAGGGCTATTTTTAAAGTGCCTAGAAAATCGTAAAACTTTCAAACAAAGTCATATATTGTACTCTTTGAGAATGATATAACACTTCTAGTTTATTTGAAAATGACCCATGTCTCCCTGAGAGATTTACTGTACTTAGTTAACACTGAGTATATCTCTTTGCCATATCCGTTTACATGATAAATCTTTATTTATTTGACACGGATTTTGAACAGATTTATTTACCTATATTTTATCTCTCTCTCTCTCTCTCTCTCTCTCTCTCTATATATATATATATATATATATATATATATATATATATATAGAGAGAGAGAGAGAGAGAGAGAGGGAGAGAGATAAAAGAACTTTATTCTGGTACTAGGACCCTTAAGAATAACATGAATAAACAAATAAAACAGAAACATTATCTGGCCATAAGTCTACAAAATAAAGATCAGTTAATTTTTACAATATTTTCAGTAAAATAAATAAGTTTTTTTATCAAAAAATATAATTAATTTGAACAAAATAAAAAAAAGAACAGAAAAACAGAGAAAATGAAAAAAACAAAAATAATGAATTGATTAGCAAAGTTGAAGTTTGTACATTAAAAAACTATTATTCACTTCTGATCCAGATGTTAATCCTAAACTGAAATTTCGCAATTAGAGAGCATCTTTTCGGTGAGAAAGAAGGTGTTGGAACAGGAGGGATTTGAATGAGGATAGAGAAGAAGCATGGCGGATATTAGAAGGAAAGGAATTCCAAAGAGTAGAGGAGCGGGCGAGAAAGGAGCGTTTTGGTTATGTGGGAGAGAGTATGAAGGTCAGAAAGGCGAAATATATATATTTTATATATGTATGTATAAAAATTCAGCCTGCGTATGTTTATGCTCGTAAACATCGAAAAGTAGCCGGTCGATTTTGATGCTGATTTCACTATAATTTAGAGAATTTCTTTCGGAAGGTTTATGTGCATTAAATTTTTCGAAATGCTCCCCTTAAGGGGCGAACTATTTGGAAAAGAATGTAATTTTGTAATCGTTTTCATAACAACTTCATACACGTGGAATTTCACTGCATTAATATTTCAATAAGAGTGAAATTATTTTGTGATAGCGTCATTTGTTAATAAAATCGGAGATTTTGGGAAAAAAAGTGTAAAACGTGAAGCTTTATCTCCGTTTTGCCAAATTGATTATCATTTTGATCTTGTTCCTAGAAAACGTTTAAATGAAATTAGACGATTTTTTTCATTCCATATAGCTACGGAAAAAGCTGACTTGCTTTTCCATTCATTTCGTAAAGCAATAAGTATAATGAAATGTGAATATATAATTAATGTGTTAAAAATGAAATAAAAATCAAAGTTAAATTTAAATCTTTTCTTTTTTTTAAAAGTTGTTTTTAAAAGTTTACAGTATGATGATGAATGATGATTAAGAATGATAAGAACAATAGTTCTATATTCTGTTACTCACATTATCTTTTACAAGTTAAACATAAAAAAGTTAAGGTACAACTTTACAAGAGGGGCGCGCTATAACTGGTACTCCCGATCTTACCCGAAGGTCGCCGGACTAGCATACTCCAGCGCCATTTGCGCTAACTAACTGCTTTGATTCAATTGTAACATCCGTATTCATTGCAATTATTAAAATTATTACTACCTTAATTACATATTATTTAAAATTGTTAGTGTTGTCGACTTCCGGTAATCTGGGGAAGTTGTAGTAATGATTTAAAGGAGTGATCATTTAAATTAGGGTAAGGACCCGGCCTCAACTGAAAAGATACTTTTGGGATTTGTTTATCTCTTGAGCGAGCGCAGCGAGCGGAAGTCGTCAGCTGTGATCTATTTAAAGCAGTAATAATTGAAATTACGGGAAGACGCCGACCTCAAATGAAGAGGATCCGTTGCTGTTTTGTTTATTTCTTGGACGAATGTAATGAGCGGAAGTCGGCAGCACTAATTATTTCTAATAATATATAATTAAAGCGGTAATAATTTTAATAATTCCACTGAACACGAATGTTACAATTGAATACAAAGCAGTTAGTTAGCACAAATGGCGCTAGAGTATGCTAGTCCGTCGACCTTCGAGTAAGAAGTAATAACGCGCCCCTCTTGTAAAGTTGTACCAAACTTAAAATTTGGGAGTATATTTAACTTGAAATTCTTCTCGCGTGCAAAACCGTGTGAGTACAGCTAGTAAAGTAATATTAAATAAGATCAAGACAGACTAATTGCTCTGAAATTACTTTTTTACGATTATCTCCCTTATTGATTGCCTGAGATTGACAAATCTTAACGACGTCCCTGAACGAGGTTAAAGATACTTCTAAGGGTAGGTCTCGTTTACTGAGGCCATAACGAAGGGTTGGGAGCCCTTGCGCTCGCTATCTGGATCTTCTCAATCAGGCTGAGTATGAATTGGGGTGGGCGATACGGTCGCAAGTGGGCGATACCATTCCAGTCATAAATTCGTATTACAGAGGGAGGGGGTAAGCTTGCCTACAATAATTGGATTAGGGTGCACTAGTTCTTGTCGGCGACTTATCTCCGATGACAACTGGAGGCGGATTACTCACGTTCTTGCAGACATCGTTCTCTGAAACGTTACCACGGCAGTATTGGCCTAGTCTTGAGATATTGAAATCTAAGCTTTTGTGATTATAATAAACGAGTATCTAAATTCTCTCATAAATTCTGATTACAGGTGTAAGTTACTTTTTTACGATTATTTCTCTTATTGAAACAGGAGATGGCCTTACTTTGCAGAAAATTATGTCCTCTTGCATTCCCGTAGCAGACTTGTTTTGACCTGAGCCTATCCCTAATAGTATAGAAGAGAGTTGTTCAACAAAAGCTCAAGAATAGGATACTGCAGTTTTATTTACAATTACCTGGTGACAGACCTATAGAAAACAATATCTCCAGGTATATATTAATACTAAAAACGGAAGATTTATCGTTAGAGTCTATTTTGGACATTGAAACTCTTGATATTTTACTTTTTTATGTGCTTTTTTGACTACACGAATAATACAAGCCTTTAGCTTTATAACAATTATGTATATGAGACAGATCAGCTTCAGATATTTTTAAAATAACAGGGTCTATTTCACATACATATTATTCTCATAGTACAAAATTGTTGATTACAAAATCATTACATTTATTTATAATTATTGTTGTGAAAGTTTACTATTATTTTTAATTAGTATTATTTTTAAATTAATACTCGTTTTAATTATTAAATTGTTAAAAATTATATACACGTATTATGTATTAAACAAACAAGCGGAATAATATATATGTAAGAGAGAAAAGATATAAACCTCTTAAATATGTAAATATTAAAGTATTAATATTAATTTTGATTCATTTTAGCATTTGGTTTTAGGGTAGTAGATGTGCAAAATGCAGGAACACGTTTTTGTGCTAAAAATAATAATGAAAATATTGCAACTTTGCTTTATCTGATTACTGACTATTTATCTGTTATGCATATATTAACATTAATTAATGTTATAACTTTCTACTGTATGACTACTTTAAGGGCAAATAGTGAGTTGCAACTAAGCGGATTTAGTCTTAACTTCAAGTTGGAATTAACTATAGTACTCATGTAACATTATTATTAACCCCTACTAACACCAATTGGGTCAGATTCCATTTTATATAATATATATATGCCAATAAAAAAATATATCTATCTACAATGACATGAGTATGTTCATAATAACACTAATAAAGCTTGAACTATTTTTTAATTTAAAACAACACTTATTCACAACAAATAATATTCACAAATATTACTTATTAATAATAATTAATATCACAAATATCAATATTCATAATTGTTCATACCTTACTTTCAGCGAAAGTTCGAATCTATTCAAAATTCAGAGTTCTTGCTAAGTTAGACTCAATAGACAACACTTTTTTTCTCTTTGTACTATATGAAACATACATTTTTTTAAAATTAGGATATACTAGAAGAGTATGATATAAGATATTATTTATTATAGATTGAAACGATTTTTTTTTTTTTTTTTTTGTAAAGTGGGGGACTGGATAAAGAATGAATGGGTAAAACGTAATCAGAGATGAACCGACAGAAAAGGCGGAAGACCAAAACGTAGATGTGTGAATTGAGAACTAATCTTGTTGATATAGATTTTGAGTATAAAGGGATGTCGCTTAGCCTTTGTATAATAATATTGCAATTTTTTTGCATCAAATACAAAGAAAAACTGATTTATACATTGTATTTATTAAAATTATCTAAAATGGCCGCAGAACAATTAGTTATAGGATCTCCTAGAATAAAATATTTTTTAAATTCTAGTTTTTAGTAGGCTGAGCGACATGTATTAATGTAGAATAAAAATGGTGTAATTATTTATTTAAAAAAAAAAATATTCTTTCTAAATAATACTTTGAACTCTGTGAGTAGTAGTTTTCATTCATGTTTTTTTTTGCTGTTTTTTACTTCCTTCTACGAAGTAAAGGAAGTATTGTAATCGCGAAAATTTTCGGTTTTCAGATTTCGACGGAAATATCCATTTTGACCATCCCCATGTATTCAGAACTTATAAATTGATTTAAATAACATACTAGATTTTGGTCTAAATTGGAAAACCGGAAGCGGTACTTTACTTGAAGGTCATATTAGACTTTCATCAAAAATTATATTAAAATATAATGTAAAGCATCTCAAATGGTAATTAGGACTTTTATATTGATATGAATGTATTTAATAGATTGAGCCCTCCAGAAACAAGAATGTGTGTGTGTGCGTGTCAATAGATGGATGTCGCGACGTCGAGTGTCGTTTTTACTGCAATCTTCGGAAACTAGTAACCAAATTTAGGATCACTTTTTGAGCCACCGATTTATAGTTTAATAGGCATTGAAGGAAGTCATGTGTTGCCCACATCAGATATTTTATTTTTGTTGCCTTAACAGCCTCTTCCACGTCTTTCCTGGGTTGTTTCGTCTAATTTTCTGCATCTACTGCTGTAACTTTGTTTATTCTTTTAATCCATCTGGTTTTTGGTTTACCGCATGGTCTCTCACTAACTACTGTAGCATTCTGTAGAGTCCTAATGGATTGCTTGGAGCTGAAGGCTCCGCCCTTCTTTACCTCCTTTCCATTCGCAAGTTTGGTTGGATCAGTTTACTTCAG
Source organism: Rhaphigaster nebulosa (assembly GCA_948150685.1). Classification (NCBI taxonomy): domain Eukaryota; kingdom Metazoa; phylum Arthropoda; class Insecta; order Hemiptera; family Pentatomidae; genus Rhaphigaster; species Rhaphigaster nebulosa. Next base: position 42,707,458 of record OX411312.1, on the reverse strand, counting down.
TTATTCTTCATTAGCTTTTCTTCATATTTGTATGGCATCCCAGGCTACTTAAGCTATCGTTATATTGTTTAATGAGTTCTATGTTCAGCATTCCACATAAACAAGCAATTTCCCCCTACTTGAAATTACTACTCATTTCTCAAATAAAATAATTAATAGTATCTAAAATACTAAAACTAAAATCTAAAATTGAACATAGTTATGATGTGTAAATCGAGGAACATCATCATCACATTCCTAACTATATAACAATGAGTTTGACTGAGAACCGAGATAACTGAAATTCGGATATCTCTGATACCAGAACAAGATATTAAAATATTTTCTTGCATTTAAATAGTATTGTTTTAATTTCATAGTTTCCTTGCATTATATGTAAAATCTTTTGATGTATCATTAAACAGATATTCTTAATTTTAGACCAGCACGTCAGTTCTTTACACAAACTTTGAGTTGCTAAAATACATTTTCATTTTTAGAACAACTTACATTATCAGAACAAAAACATACACTATCACATGATGTATGCTTGTGTGATGCAACTCAAGCAATCAATTACATTTTTTGGCTTTGCATGAGTCTTATTTTTGTAACGTTGCTAGTAATTGTAGATATTCTGGATTTGGCTTAATGTCTAACACCTGATATTCTTTTGGCAAGCTTTAACTCTCTTCAATCAGAACATGAATATTTTATAAAACAATACCTAATTTCAGTGTAATATTTAATTTACATCATATCATACCTTATTTACATGAAATCATAATTATTTCAGTACCTGCTCAATTTTAGTCATACGGTAGCTAACATGAAATTACATTGTATTTATTTATGCTTTATCATATTACATATCACGAATTTGTGGTATCTGTAATGCCAAGGTTTTAGTTTAGTGGAAGAATGTATGTGTTGTTTTGAATATAAATGTATATCTTATATATTATTTTTCAAATGGTTCGTTTTATTGCAAGAATGTTTTTTCTTGTACGGTTGTAATTGAATTAATTAGAAAATTGTCTTCATTTTTTTTTTAATTCATGTATCCTTGAATATAATTTTTTTTTTATCCATTATTTATAAGAATTTTATCTTAGTATTTGTTGCAAGCTTTCTTCGGTATTATAATGTTATTCTTATGAGACGTTTTAGAGAGATTTTAGAGAGGGGTTGATGAAATTACTCGAACAATATGAATTAAGCGGGGAAATTCCTCGAAACGTTGAAAATATGTAAAAAAAAAAAAAAAAGAATTGATAAAAGTTTTAAATAAAACAGAAAATAAGAGGAAGAAAATTACTTCATAAAATACTACCTAAAGTTAATTTATTTTTTATGGTGACATTAATAAAATATTAGGAAGTACAATGCTCTGCAAGTACTGTAATATAATGAATGTTATTTTTCGGGGACAATGTCCCAGAATTAAATTTATTTTCTAATAGTGACATTAATAAAATATTAGTAAGTACAATAAATATTTATTAATTAGTAAATTAGATTTAAATAAGTGTAACCATGGGCTAATTCTCTTACACGATTTGTGATTATTAATTTCGTCACTTTCAAAACCTACAAGCCTTAAATATTGTATTCAATTTTATTTAAAAAAAAAAAATGTCCTTTATTTGGTTTTATTTAACCTAGTAAATTTCAACGATGCTTCGGGATTTTGCTTCACCTTCAGGGTATAACTTATTTAATAACATATTTTCTCCTGCTAGGTCAAATCTTATCCATATAATTATTTTATCAATTGCATTTAATTGTTATAATATTTTAAAATATAGGAGTATGACTGATTTACAATTGCACATTACTTTGACGCTTCAAAGCAGTTAATTGTAATTGACGAAATAATATGGATGAGTTTTTACTTAGTAGGAGAAACTATGTTATTAAATTAGCTATATTCTGAAGTTGCTTGAAATGTGTGAGGTTTAGCAAATTCATATAGGGAAGAAGAGCATTTTTTCGCTTATTGAATAACAATTATTATTTTTCCAATTTAGAGTATATTATTGATTAAACATTCAAGTATTTTTGTATCCAATAGAGCAATCAGCGACTCATAATGTTTTTTCGAATCCTTGGGCCATTATCTTTTTTTGAAATACGAGGGTTTAAAACTGGCAATGCGATACAAAATCCCTCCCACGATTTCCTCCTCACCCCCCAGACTCCTTGCTTTTAGGAAGGGAGAATTAAGAAGCATGTCATTGGAATAATTGAGGAGTTTTCTATCAAAAGTCAATATATCCGCTTTTAGAAAATTATTACAAATGAAATATGTGGGCATTTCATGGATTTGAGTTAATTTTTTTTTTTGAAAATCTTAATTTTTAACACCTATTTAATAAGAGAAAATTTTAGATTAGAAATAAACTGAATAATTATTAGGTGTGCAATATTAAATCGTCAAAAAAATCATTGTTTTTGAGAAGTGGATGTATTAACTTTCGATAGAAAGCTGCTCAATTATCTAAAAATTAAGGAAAGATGGAAGCTCAGAAATTATTTAATTTAATTATTTTTTTAAAAATAAGTTGACGTAGAGGAAAAAAAATAAAATAGTTACTTATATGTTTTGCAGTCATCAGTATTATTCTTATAACTATAAGTAGATTTAAAATAAAGTATTAGAATGATTGTCTTTTATGCGACCTGGACCCTATTTCATAATAATGTACAAAAGTGCAAGTATAATATGTATAAATACTTGTGGAAAAGTTTTTTTTTAGAGGTTACAGGTTACTTATCGTCTTTAGATAATAATAAATTTATCCAATTTTTTTTTAATTTACTATTTTTAATATAACTATTTTAAAAGTTATTGCATTTTAATATTACAGTTTAGTCATAGGCACAGTAAGTCATAGACTAACTTGTACTTTATTATGAAACAAGGGGTGTCTCTAAAGTAAAGTACAATATGTTATATATTGTTAAAACATAGTCATAATGTTGAAACACGGTAACATTTAAAAAAGTTATATTAAAAAATAGTAAATAAAAAAAAAATGAATAAAATTATTATTACCTTATGACGATAAGTAACTTGTAACCTCTCAACACGAACCTTTACACTTGTACTTCTGTACTTTATTATGAAATATTGACCTGTTCTTTGTTGGATTTTTTGGAGATAGGTAATAATGTATTCAGTTGACGTCGGCATGATGGTATAGAAGGATCAATCTAATTAGGGATTGATAAATTATATGCCAATTCTGTTTGATATAATCTACCTTAAACCTTGGTGAGTACCGACATGTATTTGATATTACATTTAATTTAATATGTATAATAATACTAAACTTTATTTTGAATTGCTTAATTTTGAATGTTTGTGCGTTTTTAGAACTGAAGGCGAATGTATAACATTCGAAACTAGTTTTCAATAAAAACAAAATTATAGAAGTGGCAAATAATTTATCAATCCCTAATTAATATTGTATTGTCTCCTCCCTTCTTCCAAATTGTCTAAGTTTTATAACCGATTACTTTCACGATTAAAGTTAATTAATCCATATGAGTGTCTATCAATACAGGCAAATAAATATGCCCATTAAAGGTTTTTTAAATGAAAATCATTCATTCATCTATCATCGAATTGAGCTTATGCCTGTTACATCCACCTATTTCTCTTTTCCTCTCTGCCTCCTTCCTTCATCCTCTTTCCCCCTTTCTCATTCGGCTGAGGAAGAAATGAAATCCTGGTCCTCTCTATAAGAGAAAAAGTAGGGAGGATGGCCGGTAAGGGGAAATAGGGGTTGAGCGGGAATGTGAGGGAAGAAGGAACCCTCTAATCCAGTTAGGGGATGCTGGGCCCCTAATTCTGGCGCCAGCTAGGCAGACCCGCGCGGCTCGTCCATCCCTTCCTTAGCTCCAATAAGGATCTTCCTATTTCCTACATTTTCATCTTTCTCTATTATATACATAAATTTATATGAAATTATATAAAAAATATGTTTATATTTTGTCAATAAAAATAAATATATATATAGACTTCCGTCATAAAAAATTTATTTATCCGGAATCAAATACAAAATGATATTTTAACAAATTGTCCTTACATGGTCCATTCTCAAAAAAAGTTTAAATAAGAGAATTAATTTGTTTTCTTCAAAATTAAATGTTCAAATAATTATTCCTAAAAAAACGACTATAATCTGTAGCCCATCTTCAATGAAATACAACCTGCAGCAGTTCCTCAGGATAATTATTTATTTAATTAAAAATAAATAAATAAATCGTTGCTCTTCGAGGGAATGGCATCATGACTTAGAGAGAATTTCTTAATTAATTTAATTGTGGATGAGGGGATTACGGTAGTAATAAAGTATTTATTCGATCCAAAACTATAATAATACCTAATTTCCCTAAAGTCGTATATTGTAACACTCTCATTCCATAATTTGAGACATTTTTTAGAATCAATGGTTTGCTCATGTACATATTCTTAATACAAATATCTAAATCGGTTGAAGAAGGTGTCTTAAATAAATATATTATGCCCTAGACATACCTTATTATATGGTCTATACATATAATATGGTGTAATAAAGGTGCTGCGTCTGTAGGAAAAAAAATCTTGTAATAACATAATGGTTCATCACTATTTATTTTATTTTATGTTAGATATTGTTCCTGTAATAAGAAAAACGGGGTTTATTACTTAAAAGTAATTTGTGAATTATTGTGACATTCCCTCATATATGTTACCTTACTATGACAATGGGGGGATTACAAATTTATATTTATCCGAACATACTTCCAACTTATTTCCATTTTACTATAACAAAAATATAGCTTGAAAGAATCAACCAAACACTTATAAGACTATCATTTAAAAAAAAATCTAACAACTTACTTGGTAAAAACGAATGAGGGAATTACATCTGATAAAAAAAAAACAGCATCCATTCAGTCCTTCATTTGCACAGAGACGGTCGGTCCTATAGAAACTGAATTCTCCATTTAAAAATACTCAAAAAAACGTAAAATCAATCTAAAATATTAAGACCTGTACTAAAAGTTTCTTATTTAAGTAACAAAATACGCACTGACTTCCAGCTTCTTAATTATTGACTTTTAAATAAGAAATGTGTAAAAAATAAGGATGCATAAGAAATGACCAACTCTTGGTATACTAAAAAATAGACGAAAAAGAGATGGATGAGAGATCTTACCCATGGCGAAGATCTCCTTAAGCATGTCTGACATGCTCTTGAAATGTTTTCAGCTAATTCGCTGGTTATTTATCTATGGCAGCGGCGAATATTGCTTTTATTACAAAACAAAATCTATGAGACAATAATAAATTGTATACTCCAAAGATAAAAGAAAACATTTGAGTTATATATCGGCGTTAGATGAGGGTTGGGACCTTTGATACCGAAATTATTGATTTTTATCCTTCGCTGATTCCCTTTCAAGCTTCCCTTCCTACCAAGTGTGTGTGTGTGAGGAGATCAATGGATATATCCGTTTCTTTTTAATTTCTGTTTGCTGATTGTATAAATAAAAGAGATGAACCTTTACATCGCTAACGAGGGGATGTTTCTCAGATTTTTTTTTTAATTTTAGCTCTGTGCAAATTCCGTTAAAGTTTCGGAGTATTTTTTTTTTTTGATTTTTAAGTCGTTATAGGTTGTTTGTTTTTTTGTTTTTTAAATAGCTTTTTTTTCCATTTGCGGTGGATCCGTTGGTCGTTACCTTGGCATCATCAAGACCTTATTGAATGGGAGGTATTGCTTCATAAGCCCTGCCTTTATCGGAGGATTAATCGTGCCCCCTTCCCCTTTCTATCAAAAAAGACGATGAAGGGGAATCCCTAATCCTGATGTATGATTTCTTTCTGAGCATTCGACTGATGTGGAATTTGTAAAAATATTTCACGAAGAATATTAACAATTTTTTTCCACACTCCCCTCTCCCCCCATCGTTACGATAAATATTCGATGTAACGCAACTGGAGACGTTAAACTGTGACGTTATGGCTGATGTTGCTGAGTCGTTTTGGTTTATTATTTTCAATAATGAACCTTTGTAATCGACCAAAAAAAAAAATGTATTTACCGCAATGAAAAATGAATTCATTTCTCACAAAATTTGAGATTTAACGTTTCAAGATACGCAGAATCCAGATAACCATCCGCCATTTCGTTTCAAAATGGTGGCCGATTAACCCGTGCAGATATCCGTTACGTCTCCCAGGCGCTACAAAATTATTATTCAGTTGGCAGCGGAAGCAGAACAGTCGTGGGGAGCTGAGACACCAGTATGTGTTTCACGAACATTGCTCCACGAGACCCTGTCGAATTCAAGTGTCTGCTCTTTCTCTCAGTAAGCAACGTTGATTTTCCTAAAAGAAATCAGTTCATGTGCTTCTGGAACGTAACCGGTTTGTGGGTGGAAATGTTTTTACGCCTCGTGGTTATAACGGGTAATATAACATGCACGATGGAGATGATGTTTATTCTGATGGCGAAGGGTGGGTGGACTTTGGTGTGAAAACACTAAGAGATTCTGCAAGGACAAAGGAACCGTTAGAATGGTTTAGGGCATTTTCGTCATAAGATATATTTAAATTAATTTGGAAATATACAAATGAAGAAATGGATCTTCTTAGGCTTTCACTTTCAGATATTTAAAAAAATAGAGCCAGCATAGAGGAATGTTCTGGTTGAAGAAGAATTATCAGCATTTTTCGAAATGTTCCATAGGGTCATTTTTTATATGGAACACCAGCAAGCAGATGTTCCGGATGGCCCTCAAGAATAAAATAGTTGTAATTATTTATTAAAATATTTAAATCAAAACTCTTTAAAGTAGTTACAACTATTCTATTTTATTCTTGACCGACACCCGGACCATCTCCTTTCTGATTTACAAAATTTTATAAGGAACCTTCTTCCTCATATTTTCCATGTGATATTTTTTTAACCATTGGCTAAAAAAGTGAAGAAATGTGGGTAAATTTAAAGCTGCGATATAGCAAAATATTAATGTATATTTTGTATTAATATGGACTCGCTCAAGGCTCTGTTTTCTTGATTTCTTCTGAAAGGTGTAATGGGTGCATCAACATATGTAAATCAACGGATACCTCTCAGGGTTGAAGCTTTCAGACGCCCATAACTCGGTCATTTATGAGGATAGAGAAAAGATATAAAGTGTTTTGGAATCAATGTACCTAAACCTTATTTTATTTATTTTTTTTGTCGTATACACACTTATTTAGAAATAATAAGACAGTATAATAATTTGTATTTTTTTTATGCTTTCGGTAAATTAAAATATCTGATGTGTACACCCTATGACTTCCTTGTACGCCTATTAAACTATAAATCGGTGGCTCAAAAAATGACCCTGAATTAGACATCAGAACTGCTTATGTTACTAGATATACATTTGAAATCGGCAGCTTCAACATTTTAAGCGGAAGAAGCCGCCTAACTTTTATCTTATTCTCCTGCTGTAGACTTGTTCAGCTCATAAATGGGGAGGAGAAAAAATGTTTTACACTAAATTTTAACACTTAAAAATAAAATTGTTTATTAGAGTGGAAAAAAAAAATCTCGTTTATAATCTTTATCACCGAACAATATGATCTGTGCATTAAATGTCGATATACCTTTTGATGTAATTTTATTATGACCTTCAAGTAAAGTACCACTTTCGCCTCTTCAATTTCAACCAAAATTTATTATATTACTTAAATTGATATAAAAGTCTAATTTACCAAATTTGAGATGTTTAACGTTATATTGTAATATAATATTTGACGAAAGTCTAATATGAACTTAAAGTAAAGTACCATTTCTGGTTTGCCAATTTCAACCAATATTTATTATTTTATTTATATTAATATGTAAGTTTTGCATACCAAATTTGAGAAGTTTTGCATTATATTTCAATATAATTTTTGATGAAAATCAATTATGATCTTCAAGTAAAGTACCACTTCTGCTAATAATTTAGTGACCAAAAAGGGAGGTTTACAACTAGATTTTACAATAGTCCTAAATACAAAATTTTAAGTTTCTACGGCTGACCGTTTTTCAGTTATGCGATATACGTACGAACGAACGTACGTACAGACGTCACGGCGAAACTAATCAAAATGGAGGGATGGTCAGAATGGATATTTCCGTTGAAGTCTGAAATCCGAAAATCACTACAAAAGTTGTTCTTTTGTGAACTATTTAATAGCTGAATCAAGTTTTTCGATCCATTTTTTTTTTATAGTTAATATTCATGTTAAATTTCAATTATGAGTTGAAATATGACCTATCAAAAACACAAAGTAGGATTAATAAAATCTAAATCACTTTGAAAAGTTACGAAAAGTACATATCAGCATCTGCCATATTGTTTCGAGTTTAATTAATTGTATGCAAACACACTTGATATACTTCTGATCAAACAAAAATATGTAGATGATTTCCGCTGTTGGAGTAGATCGTACGATCATAATTGACAAGGTTAATCAAACAATACGAGGAAAACTGATTTATAATAAAAGCAAATATATATACATATATATATATATATATATATATATATATATATATATATATATATATATATACACTTCAAAAGAGCTATGGTTGCATTTTTAAAATCTTTAGAATACAAAAAAATAAAAATAAAATAAATCTTTATTAAGTTTGTGAATAATCGTGTAATACAAGTAATTGTTGTAATTTTTTAATTATAATAATGTTGGCAAACATTGTTTTGCTTTTTTCATTCATATATATTCAGTCACGCATTATTAATAATTTATATATTAATGGAATTGAATATAGTTGCAATGAAGACATTATAGATTCGTGTTCACGTAACAAAAGATTTACTCTAGCCAGATAAGAGATATGGCAGATTTAGAGGGGCTCTCCACAAATTTCTTAAGGTATGTTTAGATGAAAGGTGAATCCCACCACTTTGTCATGGTTATGTTATATGTACTTGAACTTCGTTGATGTACGAGTATAACAGGGAGTACTTAAAAGGTATGGTAGTAACATTAAGGCGGCCTCTGACAGCCTCTATGAAGTAGAGCCACTGGAGTTCTTGGGGTGAAGACGATTTCGTGAGCCCCACTGACCATCATTCCACTCGTTCGTTCTATTTTTTACCGATTTGTAGTGATTCAGGCCATTTTAAAAATTATTTCGAACTCATAAATGTGTATTGCCATTCCGGGTAGTAATAAGAAACGTTATCTCTGAATATTAAGACAATTACATTGACATTCAGAAGTATTTAATTAGCAAATTTGCTTCCCACAATACCTAATTGACAATTTTAGTCAGACCTTTTTTTCATTAAAAAGGGGCAGAAAATGGTAAACACGCATTTTATAGTATTTACAGTTTAAATATATTTCATTATACAGATTAAATTCTTTATATATATAATATTATACATACAATATATATGTATATATATATATATATATATATATATATATATATATATATATATATTTTTTTTTTTTTTTCTTTCATATTAATGATGATATAAGTTCTTACATTAAAATTTGCGACATTAACCAATATGTTAGGTATAATATTTGGTTGATGCAAAAATAATACAGGTTTCCGCCTTTGCTACGCTTTAAAGCCAATTTTGTACACGAAACAAATCCTCAATGTTAATTCCATATTTATCGTAACAAATCTAAATCTTTATCCTCTCTTTCACCAAAAATTCAAACAATTAAATCATTGTTCAGTCTGTTTAAAGTCTTTGAAAAGGAATCGTCAAAGAGCGATTTTCGTTTAATTTATTCAAACAAATTTAAATTAAGGTGCAGTGTTGCGCAAGATGCTCATATTATCAATGAAGTATGTGGATTAGTGGACCATTAACGAGTGCACAGTGCAGCAGCGTTGGTGTCCTGACTTGCACCCGAAAAAAAGTTATGGTCTATTGTCGGTTCGGTATTATCCAATACAGCTTTCTCAATCTTGGCGAGACTACCACTGCCAAGACATTGATGTCATGCATCGCAAGCTGCAATGTCTTTGCCTAGCATTGAGTTATTGGATGGGGTCGATCCTTCTCGATAGTTCCCGGTCAGACGTTGCAAAACCAACACTGCGAAATCCTTCAACACCCACCCTGTCACCTAACCTTTCCCCTACTGGCTTCAACTTTTTCAAGCGTCTGGACAACTTTTAACGAGAGAAAAACCTTTAAAGCCCGGATGATATTGAAAATGCTTTTCGGGAGTTCATTTTTTCAGGGATACAAATTTCTTTCCTTCAGGGATAAATGTTTGCAAAAGTGTGTAGATTCTGATAGAAGTTTTTTTTGACTAAGCATATATTATTAAAACTTTACAATCAGGACGCGTTATCACTGACTCGGGCCGAACTTATCCGAAGATCGCCGCACTGCCACTCTCTAGCGTCATTTGTGCTTACTACTTTCTATTCAATTGGTATTATTGCCGCTTTAATTAGATATTATTTAAAATCATTAGTACTGTCGGCTTCCGATGGTCTGGAGAAGTTGTAGTAATAATTTAAAGCAGTGATAATTTTAATTAGGGTAAGGGCCCGACCTCAACTGAAATTGAACTTTTGGGGATTTGTATACTTTTTGGGCGAGCGTAGCGAGCGGAACTCGACAGCTGTAGTAATTGAAATTACGTTAAGGCCCCGACCTCAACTAAAAAGGATCTTCTGGTGTTTTTTTATCTCTTGGGCGAACGTAGTGAGCGGAAGTCGAAAGCACTAATAATTTTGAATAATATCTAATTGTAGCAGTAATAATTTTAATAATTTCGATCAATTCGAATGCTAGAATTGAATACTAAGCAGTTAGTTACCACAAATGTAGAATGGTAGTGCGGCGACCTTCGGGTAAGTTGGGCCAGAGCCAGGGATAAGACGGCCGAAGAAGGAGGATTGTAGCGTTGGACCAAGGTATGACATATTTTCAATAAATACCCAAAACTTACATTACTTTTTTCATTATACAAACATGTATGTGTTGAATATTCTATTTTTTTTTTTTAAACTTTATATTACAAATTTATATGTGCCAACTCCTTAAAAAAATAACAAATTGTTTTAAAATCCCTTTACCCTCAGTTTTGATCTAGTGCGATAGATTATCAATTACTTTTTAGTTTGTCTTATTTTTCATGTACATTTTATCTGACTGCTTCGATGTGGTGGTAAAGAAATGGCGATATTTTTCCGTCATGATTCGCAAGTATAAAGTCTTTCTTAGCCTCACGAACCTCAGTGATTCATCGCCGTATGACATCCGAATCTGACGCGATATCCGGACGACAGAGGGAGATCAGTGCCTGGTGAGCCGCGACGATACGGAAGGCCGTGGATGCGGCTGTAAAACATGTGCGAGGGGGAGGTCGGATATCCTTCTAGGACCCGGGATCATTCCTCCTCAAATCGGGCAAATAATAAAAATACAAGAAAGATGGCGGTGGTATTAACTCGCTGAAATATATGCCGCCGATATGCGGATATGATCTATCGCTATCTCGGGGTTTAGATTGGGTGGGGCCCGGCGCCAAACCCCCTCCATCGTGGCTCACCTATACTTTCAAATCCATTAGGAGTTTTGTATACTTTTTTCCCAGAATTTTATTTTAATAATCAAATAATAATTATTATAATAAACAAGTTGCATCCATTTTATTAACCAACGTTTCGGTCAATCTATTCAAGAAATTTTCAGGACTACGAAATAAACATGAGACAATGATGATAGAATTAATAATAAAGGTAATAAAATAAATAGTAATTTATAAAAAAGTAAACTTAAGGATGTATTAAGATTTATTTAGTATTTAGTACTTGCGTATTGAACTTTTTACTCATGTTTTATAGAGTATTCTGCGCATGTTCCTATGGAAACCCGTTTACCTTTGCTTAGTTTTTTGATAACTCAATACTATAAATTTCTCGGAACATTCCAGATGCTAATTTGAAATATAATATAATTGTCTACAAAGATAAAAAAAAACTTAATCGGATATATAATGTAATATTAGCGAAGATACAGCAAACATATTTTATATTGGCTTTAACCAAAAGCGATAAAGATAGTCTTACGCGTGGACACAACAGATATTTTTTATATATAACTATTTGGAAATAATAAACCCATGTGTTATAATTTCCAGTATTTTTCTTAGCTTCAACTGAGCTATGGCTCATACGTCATTCTAAAAAACAATTAGAATATATGTATATATATATATATATATATATATATAGGTATAGTCTATTAGAAAATTTTATCCTATATATATATATATATATATATATATATATATATATATATATATATATATATATATATATAGGTATAGTCTATTAGAAAATTTTATCCTATATATATATATATATATATATATATATATATATATATATATATATATATATATAATATAATTATTAGATTAGTTATTAGATATATATATATATATATATATATATATTGGATAAAATTTTCTAATAGACTATACCCTACCAGTAGAGATAGGTCGGCATCGGAGATAACCTACCCTTGAACTCCGTCGACAGAGATAGAGAACTGATTGGAATTGAATATTTGGAGGTCTCTAATAAGGAAGATACCCCTCCCCCTCCTCCCCACCGTATAAGAGTAGAGGAGATCTAACCCCCCTCCCACGTCCTAACCCCCTTATTCAGTTGTAAATGTGGCGGCTAGGAGCCGAACTGGCTGGACCCACTATATCAGATCCGCCCTTTACATAAGAAAAGTTCGCGCTGTGTAAGGTGACGGCTGATATAGTGTAGTTGCAAGAGCACACAGCTTATTAGGGCCATAGCCTGCTTTATGACTTGTAAGGAAGTGGCCCCCCACTCTCTTTTTTTTCCTTTCTTATCCCACTTCTTTTTATTTCTTCTTCTTTTTTTCTTCTCCTCGAGTTCCTCTCCGACCAGCGGCGAGGAGCTCTTCCTTCCGACGTTCGGCCCCATATCTCTTCGGATCTCTTGCCCCTTCAGTGAACCGATTTTAGTCCGGTCCTAACTTTACTACTGCGACAGTATATCACACCTGCCCGGATATATTAAGAGAGAACTTGGACTTTCCATCTCCTCCATGCGCGGATCATCCCTTCTGATGGGAAAAGAAGAAACTGGGCCAATGGGTTGTTTAAAATTGATGTTACAAAAACTTCGGCTATGATTTACCCTAAAATATCTGAACGGGGTCTTTAAGGATGATATTTTTTACCATATGTTATATTTGATATATGGATAGCCTCTTAGACTTCATGGGAATAATTTTTTTATATTAATTCTATGCTTTTATCTGTGGCTCTACATTCAAGAAACAAGACCAACGGAATAGTTCTTCGTTTTCTATTTCTTAGGACCTCCCATTATATTAACTTCTGAACTGTTTTCGACGAAATTTGAAATATCTATACAACGATTAGTTTAGAATCGCAAGGAATGTAATGAATTTTTATAATTAACAACCATATAAGGAATTCTCTGTCCAGGCCTTTATATGACGTATGACGATAGTTGGTGAAAATCAAAATCTATTTTAAGCGACTTTTACAGGTTGATTCGTTGCAATAAACGAACTTTAATATTATGATAATTTTTAGTAGTGTTTTAGTAGGATTTTAGTAAAAATCCAGGATTTTTTTTAAAGGACCAGATTATAACGTTATTTATTTTTTTGCGTGAGTCATCTTTCCACTCACAAACTGACTCAAAAGAATTGCTTTTTTTATTGATACTTTTTTACTTCCTTGTACGAAGTAAAGGAAGTATTGTAATCGCGAAAATTTTCGAATTTCAGATTTCGACGGAAATATCCATTTTGACCATCCCTGAATCCATTTTGACTCGTTTCGTCGTGGCGTCTGTACGTACGTTCGTATTTCCCATAACTCAAAAACGGTTAGCTGCAGAAAGTTACAATTTTGTATTTAGGATTGTTGTAAAATCTAGTTGTGAACCTCCCTTTTTGGTCACTGCTTGATTACCGGAAGTGGTACTTTACTTGAAGGTCATAATTGATTTCCATCAAAAATTATATTAAAATATTATACAAAACTCCTCAAATTTAGTATTTATCATTTATATATTGATTTAAATAACATATTAGATTTTGGTTTACATTGGAAAACCGGAAGCGGTACTTTACTTGAAGGTCGTATTAGACTTTCATCAAAAATTATATTAAAGTATAATGTAAAACATCTCAAATTTGGTTATAGGACTTTTATATCGATATAAATGTATTTAATAGATTTTGGTTAAAATTCGTGAGCCAAAAAGGGTACTTTACTTGAAGGTCATAATAAGCTTACATCAAAAATTATATTTAAATTAAAAGAGAAATCATATGTTTCAGTAATAAAGGTTACTAACGCAATTTGGTTTCCTATCCAATGAAACATTTTTATTACTTGTTTTAAGTGTTATAATTGAGTCTAAAATACTAGTTTTCCTCCCCATTTTTTAATTTTTTATTGTTGTCACGGAACATGGAGAAATATCTTGGAAACTAGTTACCTACTGAAGGAAAACGACATATAATAACGGAACGAGACCTCCAGTAACAAGAGTGTGTGGTTTTGTGTGTGTGTGTGTGTCAATAGATGGATGTCGGGACGCCGAATGTCAATTATCGGAGAAACTAGTAACCAAATTCAGTATCACTTTTTGAGCCACGGATTTATAATTTAATAGGCGTACAAGGAAGTCATGTGTCGCCCACATCAGATATTTTTTTATTGTTATTTTATTACTGAGCGATCAGCTATTTGCGGGAAATGAGTGGTGGCTCAGTTAAGCAAATCATTTGTCTTTTTAGTTTTATGTATCTATATATATTGTATCTATATGTATATTATACCAATCCTTTTCCCCTTCCCCCCCCCCCCCGATCATTGTCTGTTTTATTTAGTCAGCATTAGCGTAGCTCTTTTTAGTGAATCAACGTGATGCTATCCCTTTTTCTACTTAATCAACGAAAAAGTTTTTACGGAATTTATTTTATTAATTCTCTTATAGCGTTTATACACATGTTTAGCCATAATATGCTTCCTTAAGCTTTTATGTTACAATATTTAAGTTACATATATATATATATATATATATATATATATATATATATATATATATATATATATATATATTCTATTATGCATATAGAATAAAGGAATAAAATAAAACGCATAATAATATTATTTATGGAAATAATTTATCAGTATGTACATCGTTTTATATTATCAAAATCCATTACTAAATTCCACAGTCGTAATGCGTCCTTGTACAATACTGTCGAATTTAATTTTAGATATAAGTTTCGATCTTAAGTTATTTATAAGTTATTTATAAGTTATTTGTTCATTTTCCAGTTGTTAGTCCTAAAGAAAGACTATTCCTCGGTATAAAAAAATGTTATCTTATATAATAGATGTGAGAGAGAAAATATTACGAACTTATTCAGTTAGTTTTTGTCTTGTTTAAAGAGTGAATAAATTAGAAAATGAAGAAAAGGGTCAAGTTGAGTATGAATGATTTATTTTTATAATTTTTTTTTCTTTTATTATTTTTAACCTTGTCTATAATTTATGTATTTTCAAAATCAATATTATGGTTATTTTTAATTGCGTATTTGGCCAGTGCTGATTTGTTCACGTTTTTTTTTTGTAGTTTTTTTGCATTTGTTTTATTCTAGTTCCTTGGTTTTGTGAGGTTTCCCCAATATAATATTTCTCTCTACATTGTTTACATTTTATCTTATATATTACGTTATGTTTTTTAACTTTTTCAATTTTATCTTTTGTATTAGTAATATGCAATTGTATTAGTAATATAAAATGCTTTAATTTTTTTAGTTAATGTAGGTATATTAATAAAATTAAAAATTATTCAAGAAATATGACCACGATTACTTAAAATTAGGTTTATATGATAACAATAAATTCGATAAATATATTACTATTGCAAAAGATTAGTATTATACTTTCTATGGTGATTTTATCACATCATACTTGTACACTGAACGATCCAGTAACTTCAAATACTCGATAGAATTTCTACACAGTTCACCAAACAGCTATCCACGATATACCTAACGAGCATATCACATCACTCCCTATTATACGTGGAAATATTTTTAAGGATGTAAAAGCGTTACAAATCGTAAACATTCGCAGAACAAGGTTATGTTATAGGCTTTATAATATAAGTCAGGCTTTGGAAAGGTTTTTAAAGCGTAATTTGATTTAAAAAAATTTTAATTACCTACTTATGGTTAAAAAAAAATTTAGGTTAACAGTTGAAAATGATATTATTATTTTTTTTTTCAAAATCTGTCTTAATTAGCACGTGTTACAACTTTGAAGAGGCTCATTCCAAACTTTTTTTTTTAATATATGAGGCGTTTATTTTCAAAGGGCGGATCCATTTTTTGAATAAATGAAGATAACATGAAACTTAATCTTTTTATCTGTAAACAGTTTATAGTAAAAAAAAAAAAAAATAGATTCTCTAATATTTGGGAGATGGGAGTTTTAGTTATTAACATTATTGTAAATACGTTTAGTTTGAAAGTGGTGCAAGTCCATCTTAGGTTGAAATTGGCAACATTTCAAAAAACTTTGTTTCAACCCAACGTTTGGCGGTTTTAAAAAGGAAGAATAATACCGTTGGTGGAAGACCATCTAATTTTGGGAAATATAAAATTACCTTCTTCGTATAAAAATGTAGACCAATTATATTTGACAAATATAAGGACATAATGGATTTATTACAGGGTGTCCTTTTAATATGGCTCGGCTAAATTTCTCTTCAACCGGTAACGTTATAAAAGAAATACAGAATACGTATTTAATATTTTTCAGTCCAGTTTAAAATTTCGACCTGTTTTTGAAAAAAAAATATATGGGGTCTCTAAGACCCAATACAACTTTAAAATTTCGAATAGAAACCTATGCCTTCCGATACACCATTTCAACAGATTTTTTAAAGTGAAATCAATGGTGAAACCAGATTTTAAATTGGTCAATAAATTGCAAAGTTATGGCGCAAAGTTAAAAAAAAAACAGTACATTTTGTTTGTTTTGGTATTAATTCTTTTAAATTGCCTTTACAATTTTTTTTTTTTGTTGCACAGGAATTAATTAATTTAATTAATTTTTTTTTTCATCTTCGAAGAGGGTAGGCATTTTGAACATGAAATGTACGTTCACCAACCTCTGGTTGTATGTGATATTGAATTTTTTTATTATTAAAAATAGCTAACAAAATGCATTGTTTTTTTTTTTAAACTTTGTACCATAACTTTGTAATTTATTGACCAATTTAAAATCTGGTTTCACCATTGATTTCAGTTTCAAAAATCTGTTAAAATGATGTATCGGAAGGAATAGGTTCCTGAGAGACCCATATATTTTTTTTTCAAAAACAGATCGACATTTTAAACTAGAATGAAAAATATTAAATACGTATTTTTTATTTCTTTTATAACGTTACCGGTTCAAGAGAAATTTAGCCGGGCCATATAAAAAAGACACCCTGTATACCTCCCGTTCATCATGAATATTTTAAAATGTTAAATCCTAAATAAAATTCAATATAATTATACGTATAAAGTAAATGATTAACGGAAATGTATAATTTCATCATACATGAAAAATCATAAAATAATGAATTATTTTTGTTATGCTATATTTTCTACTGTAATATTTTAAAAATAGTTTTCTTGATTTTATTTCACTTTTTATCAAATGAATAAATATTTATATAAAATTTAATAGTATTTTCTTTTTATTATTAAAAAACGCTGATACAACTGAAATATTTTCCCTTTAATTAACGATTACAATAATTCATTAATTTTGAAAGTGAGGCAAGTCCATTTAGATATAATAAAACCTTTATTTTTTTTTAGGCAGCACTTACTATAAACACTATTAGATAATAAAATAAACTTACATTATCTAATACCACAAAATATAAAAAATATGTCTATCATTGCTTACCAATATTTTTGAATTTATTAAAATGCAAACCTTTAGATATCTCGGAATAACAAAAAATTGACTTGTTCCACTTTCAAAATAAACGGCTCAATATAGTCGTTCTGTCTTCCCAAATGATTTAGGAACTATTTTTCTCCTAGACTGGGAGAAGTCTTTCATAGTGGAGATCAAGACCGTTAAAATACCATGGATTTGGTTGTTTGTTTTGTTACGCAAATAAATTCTATAATTGGTGATAATTTTGTGTTGAATTCTCCAGGTGTATTATTTTAAAAAAAAAGCCAATTTAAATTCTTTTCATTCTTTCTTTTTTCTCCCTCCCCCCTAAGTCATGCCACGACGTTTTTTTTTTCTAAATCCTCAGATTTAGATTTTACGCATTTTTATAATTTTCTCGAAAAGGCTCCAATGATTTTGATCAAACTCATATGAATGTATAATTAAATAATCTTTAATATCTGCTAGGTTTTATTCTCATTGAAATAGTCTGATAGGATTTAATTGCCGAATTTTCAAAATGGCTAAAGTACCCTTAATGTTGTTTATTTTAAATAATTAACCGTCCCTCTGTTAATAGTGTTAAAAAATAGATAAATATACTATGAAAGAATTTTATAGTTAACTAAAGAAGAAAAATTCTCTCTGGTTGAAAAAAAATTTCTGGCACTAAATGTAGTAATATAGATAATAATATATCCTTTGAAAGCTAATGATTTTATAAAAATTAATATATAAAATATAAAGTAGTAATATTTAATGAAAAGTGACAAAAAAATCATGAACTTTAGTGATTGTTGTGGTTGATTATTTTAACTTTTATGTTATTTAATAAAAAAAATTTAAAATTTATTTTCAATTTGACAAACAAAAAATATATAGTGCACAGAATTGTACTGCAATAGCTTAAAAAACTTTTCTTTTTTTTATTTTTTGAGGAAAAACGAGAAGAAGTAGTGTTTAAGTGAACTCATTAAAATTATTTTCAAAACTGAATTATCATTGTAGAGTGGTAAGTAAAAGTTGTGTGAGGCGCGGACCGCACCAGATTTTTTTAATGCTGCAGTACAATATTTTTTTTAACTGTTTAACGGAATTGTTGAGGTCATGGAAGCCACAAGGAGTTAGAGATATTATTATTTTTAAAAAGACTGCTTCGTATGAATCGAAAACGGTTTAGCATTTGTAAAAAAAAATTATGAAGGACTATATTAATTTATAATTAACATTATTATCTTAGGATTATTGATATAGTTTTTATATGTTTTTATTTTTATTTTTTTCCAGAACTCTATACGACACAACCTCTCGCTGCACAACAGATTCATGAGGGTTCAGAACGAAGGTACCGGAAAGTCATCGTGGTGGATGATAAACCCAGACGCCAAACCCGGCAAATCGGCGAGGCGGAGAGCGACGTCCATGGAGACCTCCAAGTTCGAGAAGCGGCGGGGTCGGGTCAAGAAGAAAGTGGAAGCCCTCCGGAGCGGACTCGACGCCACGCCCAGCCCTTCCTCTTCAGTATCAGAATCCCTCGACATCTTTCCCGAGTCACCCCTACACGGATTTCAGCTTAGGTATGGGAAATATTAACAATAGTTAAGAAAACGTCAAACCGTAATGTACATAATATAACTGCATATAGTAAATATGGGCAAAAAGGCTCTTTTCAAGAATCAAATCAGGATGATTCGCCTCTCACCACAATGATTCACAATTCACTGGTTCAATAAAACGAATTAGCTATCTACCTCACTAAAAAATTTAAATCTTGTAAGAGGAGGAGGTGTAAAGATTGCGATTTATTAAAAAGAACTTCTCATTTTTAAGATGAGCGGGCTTGGAGACCGTGATTGACTCAACTGAGCTGCCGCTCTTTTCATTTCCTTCCTAATCATCGATCAAACAAGCAGTTCATGAGTCTCGCTCATTTCCATTCAGTAAATAGTATTATATATTTTTCGTAAATCTAAGTGCTATATCGTGATGAACCTACACACAGTAAACACATTTGAATTTTTTTAACGGTAATGAGAAGCGTTATAAAAATAAATAATTAAATTTTAAATTAATATATATATATATATATATATATATATATATATATATATAATATTTAAATTGCATTCATATAATACCATTTAAAGTATATACATATAATAACATTTAAAAGATAATTAGCACTGACAGTTGAAATTGATGATGGTGTCGGCATCGCACCTCAGCTAAGCCTTTTGTTATCATTATATATTCCTTATATTACCTATATAATATGTTATAATATAAAATATATTATTATGATTTTTTTTTAAGTTTCTCGATAAATGCTTTCTTTAACTAATTTCTTTTATTTCCGTTTTTTTTTTCTTATGTTCTTGTTAGAATTATTTAAATATTAGTTATGGAACCAATGAAGGTGCATTTTTATCCATTAAACAATAATTTCATTGTTTTCTGTTTTAGTACTGATAAAAAAAAGAAAAAATAGAAATTATACCCCTTCCAGTATACCTTCGAAATCGTCCCCTTTATTATGTATTAAATTTCTAAATAATATAATTTTTTTAAATAATCTTTTCTCTTCTTAAACTGTCCATTACGGGTACGATTACCCTAGTGAAAATATTCCTGACGCCTAGAAGGAGAGTTATTAAAGAGATGGAGATAATTTTAGAACGGCAGATCGTTAGGACTGGCTGCTAAGTGGACGCTAGATATGACTTGGAGGATGGCTGTGGTTGGGAAATGGCATTCCGTCGGAAAATCCCCACAAGGACGGAGGGCTAATTTAGGTAAAGAACTACAGGGCTAGTGGGTATTCTTGCGAAACCCACCTTTCCCATTTGATGGAAGTGTCGCTTTCTAGGTCGCACCGTTTCTCCTTATTACAATTTGGATAATTTTAACTATTTGATATTGTCGTACTACTTCCTCAAGATAGAGAAATAATGGTAATTAGTCGAGAAAAAAAAATGTGTGTGTATATAATATACGTATTTATATAATTTAATTAACAAGTTTTAGGACCCAACCATGTCAAAAAATAGTAATAAAAAATTTTTTTTATTTTATTCTCCAGTATTTATGATAGATACTTGTACGGTGAAACTTATGAAGTATGCAGCTAAGTAGATAAGTACGAAACAATGAAGAACCCTGAACTTCAAGAAACATTTTCAGGTTTGGAGATAAAGGCAATCAAATCACAATTTATTTTTATCATATTTATCGAGCAATTTTTCTTATGAGTAATTCGTTTCATAAAATGTGAAGATCTCAAAAATTTTACTCTACCATAAGAACTTTAATTTCAGCCCTTGCTCAACAATTCGCGGTATTCAACAAGTCATACAATTCAGATTAAATATTTATAAAATTATTTATTATAGTTGTATATTGTAGTAAAAATGTTACGAAACTCTCATAGCCTTAATACAGTCCCTCTTATCAATCCACAAAAAATATTTGCGATATTAAAATAAGTTAACATCTTATAATCTTAATAAGGAATAAAAGATCCTTCCACTAAAAATTATATATCAATGAATTATATAGATTTTTTTTTTTTTTTGCTTTAAATCAAGGGATACCTATTATATTGGTAACTTAAATTATTGCATGAAAGCTACTCTAAATTATAGATCATTAATTTTGAAAATGCAATTCTTAAAAATATTTCAATTTTTATGGATATTTATCATCAAATGTAATTTATAAGCTATTTTCATTGTATTTTTAATTTGAATTTTTTTTTATTTCATTATAAGTTATTATATTTTCAAAATTATTGTGCTACTTAAAAGTCAATTGGTTTTGTTTATATCATTTATAATTATTTTTATCCTTTTACATTACTTAATAGGATCAATTGTATGCGTTGTATTAATATGCAAATGTTGTAGTTTACTTTTGTTAGATCGAGGTCGAACCTTTAACAAATAAATGCATCATTCTAATTACCTATTACTTAAAAGCTTTAACCTCTCCATTTAAATTATTTTGACTCAACCATAGATTACATAGCAATAATCTGACCAAAATATTGTTATTGTAGCACTTAGTTAACAGTGAATGCGATCATTGAGTTTTATAGCTCATATACCACATATGAGCACTCGACATACGAGAGATGCTAGAGACCGAAAACCAATCGTTAACGTGATTAAAAACCATTAAATAAAATAATAAAACCTAGAAGAAAAGTCTAAAGTTGGGAAATAACTAACAGCCACATCTACTGAGTCTAGATAAATATGTAATTTAGATGTAAATAACACTTGGTAGCAAAACCGTTAAAATAAATACATCATTTCCAGTCGTCAGATTTTACCTAGGATTTTTTTTAAATCTGTTTATAATAGGTATAGTATAATTCATATAACTATCAAAGTCGTAAAAAGTTTTTTGGACGAGGAATGGAAGAGAAAAAAATTGTACATTTCAAGAATTTTGTATTGATTTGTAATTTTGAAAGTTCAAATACAATTGGTAAAAACTCAGTAAATTATTATACTATGGCTTATTATTTCCAAATAGTTATTTATTTGGATTGAGTTCTTTTTTTTTTCTTTAAATGCTTTGGCTTAATGATTTTATATTTTTCCTTTATCTTCATAAATGGGAGTATGAAACCTTTGATTGGACGCCATTTTGAAACATGGCGGATGGTAATTTCGAGTTCCAGGATCATGACCTGTGACATTGGTGCCTAAAAAAAAAAAAAAATTGTACCTAGTAGTCTCGGAGAAAAGCCGCGGACGATGCTATTTTTTTTCTTTCGATTTTTGGATTCTACTTATCTTAAAACTCTCAAATTTTGAGGATGGGCAAAAAAATGCTTCTTGGTTAATCAAAATAAACTTAAGAAACACAATTAAAATAAATTATAATTGGAGAAAACAAGTAGGTAGTTGAAAGAGCCACGTAGGTAGTGCGGATAAACTTTTTTTTTTATTTTAGTCAAGTCACGATTTGTTTCTCTGAATGCTCCGTTCGAATAATTCTTCAGGATCACATTAAATATTGAAAAAAAATTGCATCGTTATGAAGTATGATATATAATGATCATATTCCTATTTTTTTTTTAAATATATTTCGGAAGAAATATTTTTTCTTTTCATTCTTTTTTTTTTTTAAATCTTCTGAACTGGATACAATGAAAATTCTTGAATGATTTGTAATAAAACTTGATTTTAAAAATCATTTAATTCTCGGGTTATCGAATCCTAAGATATTAATTTATAATTCGGGCTGGTAAAGGCACCACAAAATTAAGGTTAATTTTTTTGGTAATAATTTTGTTAATTACTTTTTGAATGTTGTATATATATTTTTTCTTGACGTAGTTACTGCCAAATAAACATATGCTATAACGGACCTTTTTGATTTTTTATTATTACCATTAATGTATTTTAAAAATAGATGTGTTATTACTTATAGTAGTTCATTTCAAAAGCTGAATTCGACAGATATTTGTGTTCAACAACAGAACTACTCCATATATTCGAATCTAATTTTTTAATGTTAATATTTATTCAATTGCTGGGCGTCTTTATTTAGATCATTTCGTTAACAGCTAAACTAAAAGTAGTTTGAGAGAATTGTGTTGTTGATAAAAATCACGGACAATTTGAAGATCGAATTCGACTCTGTCAACGAATTTGAACTGTGCTCCAAATTTGTAATTAAAATTTTACTTTATAATGACATTTTACTTTTATTTAATTAGTGAGATTTCGCTTATTTTACATGTTTTAGGATCCTATGAATACAAAAATTTAAATTTCAAAGAAATATTGTTGTCTACTGTTTCTTAGGATACCTATGAGTTCCATGGTACTTTTAGTGTCGAACGAGGACATATCGTTGTTTGTTACACTTGCGAAAAGAGAGAAGAAATGGCATATTATTATTACATTATGTACAGATAAATTTAAATATATACTGTGTATATGTTGCGTCTTAGTATTCGAATTTGGAGAGAACTCTTATGTAAAATAAATTAAGATATATAAATAAAAAATAAAACGATACTTTCAGTCGGTTCTCAGAATCAATTTTCACATATCAGTACTTTGTTAGCGTAGTGACAGCTCCGTGTTTCTGTAGCAGTTAAAAATAGCATTTTTCTGAGGATTAGAATGGAGGTATTAATACGTTTCCAATATATCATTTGGTGCAGTTCAGTGGACAACACTGATACCGATCAGCCCCGGATCCTCTCTATTTTAACCCTCAGAAGAATATAATTGTTCACTGTTACAGAAACATGGAACTGTCACTGCACTATCGCGGCACTGATATGTGTAAATGGACCCTAAGGTTCAGTTCAGAGAAGTAATGAATGCAAATACTTCTCCTCTAGTAGATAAATAAAACCATCTCGACATCTTATTTATGAGTACCTTTCTACGTTAGATCATCTAACATATCCTGTTCTAATTTTCCAGCCCAGACTTCAGGCCGAGAGCCAGCTCGAACGCTTCCTCCTGCGGGGGAAGGCTAAGCCCGATCCCGGCTGCTGAGAGCGAGTGGACCAGCTACTACGGACCTGAGCAGCTCGCGGGCAACCTCGAGCAGAATATGCGGCTCGGCCAGCAGGGCTTCGGACCCCCACCACCTCCTTACAGGCCGGCACCCCCTTATGTGTCCACCTGCCCCGTCCACAGGCAGGTACACCCCTGCCCCTCCTGCGCCATAGCTCCCAAACATGTAAGTAGTATTTTACCCTCTCATTCCTTGAAAATTTGAGTTTCTTTTATAAATTATTTCTTCATTTCATTATTAACACTACCTATTTCATTCATCACATTTTTTTTTTTTTTTTTTATATCAAATAATTCATTTGTATTCCGAAACTATCCCAAAACAATATATTTTTGGTTTCCTTTACTTGAAATGATATTTCAGCCGTATATTAGATTAAATATAAAAAATAAAGGTTTGCTTATGGTATTATTTCCATTAGAGAATTATTATATTTGGCTTTACTTTCTAATTTTAATTAAACGAATTAATTAATTAACATAATCAGCCTATGTGGACATAGCCTTGGTTGGTTCTACGGAATCAAATTAAAATTATCTAGCTCATTGCGTGGGCGATTCTGATCTGATTCCTAGGAAGAGAGCTTTTCCTCTAATTAAATAGCTCTTTATATTGT
Source organism: Rhaphigaster nebulosa (assembly GCA_948150685.1). NCBI lineage: Eukaryota > Metazoa > Arthropoda > Insecta > Hemiptera > Pentatomidae > Rhaphigaster > Rhaphigaster nebulosa. The sequence goes on along the minus strand of OX411312.1, from coordinate 42,682,271 downwards.
ATTAATAATAATATATATATTAATAATAATAATAGCTAAGAAGGCAGTTCTGCTTGGTATAGGCAGAATTGTCAGGAAATATTAAAATAAGTAAAATCGTCTACATTTCCTTGATTGTTTTTCCGGAATGTAGATGTAACTCCAGAAAACTGAGAGAAATAAAATATAATAAATAAATAATAATAATAGTAAAAATAGTTGACTGGGGTTATACGGATGGATACTGATAGCCACCTTCCTCCCGATGACGTATTGATCGAGAACAGTGGCTGTCCTTGATGAACGTCTAATTGAAGGTTCTTTTCATTGGTCCATTTTCTGCAGCCAATATAATACTCCATCTCAATCTTTGGTTACATAGTCATTTTAGAGCAATGATGCAAATGAACACAGATTAAGTAAACAAATATCTTTTACATTAGTAACTAATGTAATAAGAAACCACCAAAAATTGTACAATAAAAATTATATCAAATCTTCAGACCAACACAAAAAAAAAACAAAAAAAATTGCCCACTTCTTCCTTGTGTCATCGTACAATGGATTTTACTCAAATTACCTGTTTTCACAACTTTGTAAAAACAGTGAGATATTCAAGAAATTTTATTAAAAACGCTTTACTAATTTAAATCGGAAGGTCTTTAGTATTAAAAACGTCAGAAATGACAAAATCGTATATTTAAAAAAAAAAAAGTGACTCCAAGTTTTGCTGTATAGGCCTCCTTATTCCTAGGTTATGATTTCCGTTTGTCTATTTTTTCTCGAATATTTTTGTTTAAAATTCATTAAAAATTTAATATAATTGTTAAGCATATACTATAATATGTTAAATATATAATTATATTAATGTATTTAAAATTCAAATTATATAATGTAAAGAATAGTTTGCCACAATTATAATCAAAGAGATGATGGTTATGGTGGCTGTCAAAATTAATACAAAAAAAAAAAAAAATTGTTAAATGAATGCCGCTGTTCGGCCCACCCTAGCCTAGGGCTGGAAGGATCAATACTCAAGTCAATATATACGTCCGACCTTGCAAAAAGTCAAGTAGTTTGAATTTTTTAGTATTATGTTAGCATTTTAGCCAGTAGTACTAAACCAAATTTACTATTTCGAAAGACCTGTGCGAGCTTCGGAACCGCCAAAAAGCACCGACATTTTTTCACTATTTTAAGTTTACGATCAATAACTCCCAAAGTATGTATTTTTTAAAGTAGATTAAATTTATTACAGTTTGAGACATGAGCCAAATCAGTAAACTAAGTAGTTCCCGAGATATTTAAAGATTGAATATCTTTTCCAAAAAATTGAAATATCATTATTTTGATCTTTAAATTTGTCAACTATCTTCAAAAATACTCATCCCGTGAAAAAAATCCATAAGGAATGAACTCGGAGAATGTAATCTCTAGCACCAACGAAGAAGGTATCAATGGTAACAAGTATTGAAGTATCTAACGAGTCATGTTTTTTTTATATGGCATTATATTATTTAATTTGACATTTTTTTATATTTTTAGTTAATTTTCAATAATGAACCTATATAATCGGCCGAGAAATTTTTTTTAAATACAGATTTTGAGTTTTTTACTTTCCTGATGACTTAGATAAGGAAGGTATTGTAATCGAGTCAGATTCTCGATGTGCAGTTTTCAACGGATCGATGAGTTTCTGAACCCCTTGAGTCCGAAAATCGTATTTTCAGCCATTGGTATGTGTGTCTGTGCCACGATTATCGATTTTGTTGTCTTTTTTTTTTATATTTTTTTTTTTATGGTTTTGTCCCCTGATACCACTGTAGCAGATCTGTGCTGCACTTTTTAGGGTTTTTATCGTATTCATTAGAAAGGTAATTAAATTTCCTACAAAACAAAAAAAAATCATCGAAATCGGACCAATGATTTGAACTTTTTACACATGTTCTATAAAGTATTCTTCACACTTTCCTGTGGAAACCCGTTCATCTTAGTTTACTTTTTTGATTAATCTAATGATATACATTTCCCTTGAATATTCCAGATGCGCATTTGAAAGGTAATTAATTTAATCTACGAAGGTAAACATTAAAAGAAAAATAAATAAATCTTAATCGGTCTAACATTAGCGAAGATATAGCAAATAAATTTTGTATTGGACTTTAATCCAAAACGGTATGAAAAACCGTGTGAGTGGGCACACAAGATATTTTAGGAAGGATGTCAGTCCGCAAAATGGAGAAAAAATTAAGTTACCTAATTAATAAACTAATTAACTAATTAATACTTAATTAGTGACTGATGTAAATTTCTCTAAGTAATGTGAGAATGGAAGAACGAATTTCGGTAGAGAGATGCTTACATCGGACCAATGAATGTAAACATTCAAAATCAAACAAGTAGCACGGGTCTGGTAATAACCAGAGAGTTCGGAAGTTTCATTAATTTAAATAAATATCTAAAACAAGGGATAGAGACGTTACAGGACGTAAAAAGATATTAATTATAGTAATTACGTTTTATTTATATTTTATTTTAAGTGATTTTATTTTTTATTTTTCAAAACAATAATATTGTTTAAACAGCTAGTAAAGAGTTCAATATAGCATTTATTGTGAAAAATGTAGTTGTCCACTGTGTAACTGAATTTTTAAATGTGTCTATATTTCCATCAGCGGTTGTATATGGATCATTATAATGTGACTCGTCAAATTCGCATCTTTTGAGGTCATTTTTACATCCTTCTAATAATTATAGAGTTGACTCCATTTTTTGTGCACATGATTGATTGGTGAGTACATCTATCATATGGCCAGAATATTTACATTTAAAATAAATTGCTATTAAAATGGTTAGGTCATCGATATCTTATGTCTCCAGGAAATGGTGAAAACGAGAGCTCATATATGTAACCACTATTATTTCGGATAATATCCGTTTAATAAGGTGATAATCCTGAACTCCTCTGACCTTGAAAGGTGCAATATCTCATAATGTAGCAGTTTTATCTTGGAATCTAGAGAATTTGTGTCAAACTGAAATCATAGTGGTAACATACTTGAGCACTCGTTTTCACCATACCCTGGAGACATAAGCTCTTAATAATCCCCTAATCACTGGTAATGTTTAAAAAATTGATTACCCTTCATTTTTTTAAAAATAGCACACTCGCTTTGGAAGTGCTACTTTGAATTTGAGCTAGGATTTTTTTCATCAATATAGGCCCATGTGGACAGTAATATATTTGAGAATTTTAAATTTAATTTATACAATATCTCGTAATACACAACCTCAAAAGAAAAAGACCCGAATTTGACAAGTCCCATGAGAATGTCCAATATATCGTTTCTAGTGCTCCTTAGAAGTTTTTTTTTTTTTTTTTTTATTGCTCGTAAAAGTTATTAAAATGTTATAATTTATAAGGACTTGTACGCTGTTTTAGAGAACGGGCTACGTTGAAGGGGAGAGTGCGGCAACCATGATGGGCCAACTTATGGACGTCCTCAACCCTGCGATGCTGGACGACCTCAACATCAACATTGAGACACTGCCGCTCCACGGGGGCTTCGACTGCAACGTCGACGAAGTCATAAAGCACGAGCTTAGCCTCGACGGCACCCTCGACTTCAACTTCACCCAGCAGCAGGCTCCGACCTCACAGGCCGACCAGCAGCCATATTCAGGTCAATCTTGGGTCCACTAGCCGTAAGTAGTTCAAAACCATGCAAGCCTACTTAGTAATGTGACTTAGCGTTAATTTCATTAACCTGTGAAAATAAACCGTAAGACCATAAAACTCAGAAAAGTTACGAAAACTATAATTAGGCTATTATTGAAGTCTCTCAAATAGTAATTTATAACTATCAGGTCAACGTAAATGCAATACAGGACCTTACATGACAAGATGAACAAAACTAAACACATAAACTTCTCATTCCAATCCAACTCACTGTTCTGGATAAAACCTTGAGAATAAACTTGGACTATCGAAATGTATTAAAATTCAATTTCCTAGATATTAAATTAGTGATTTTTATAGCATCATAGCGGAAATTCAGTGAAATAAAAAAAAAAATAGGCGTGCTATAAACGCAAATTTAATGGTCTACAACTTTAGTTATTTGGAATTTTTCATTTGGAATAATAGTCCTTGAGTTAAAAACTTGACTTGTAGAAAAATACCAACCATGAAAATTATACAACCGTATAACAAACAATAGCGGATTATCTGTAAAAATTTTAGATTTTTAAAATTTGTCCCAACAGAAATACAAGGTATCAAAATTTGAAATTTTCAATAATTGAGGTCGTAAAAACTTGACTTGTAGATAAAATCAAACACAATAGAGATTTTATCTGTAAAAAAAATTAGATTTTTGAAGTTTGTTCCAACAGAGATACAAGGCGTTAAAATTTATATGTTTTTTAAATTTCTTAAACAAAAACTCATAAAAAAAAATCGTTACATGAAAAGGAAGCCAATCTAAGAGTTGATATATTTTGGTTTATTATTTTCTATAATAGACCTTTGGAATCTACCAAGGAAAAATTTTTTGTAACCTCCTCCCCTCAAAATTTGAAGTTTTACGTTTAAGATACGTAGAATCCAAATATCGAACAACAAAAAATCCATCCGCAAAATTTCTCTCCATTTTATCCTTCGTTGGATTATTTCTGCACTTCCTTTAGCTTCTTAGTCTTAACTTTTTTTTTTTTCCTGCTGAAGTGCACATCCAATTTACCATCTGATTACATGTCCTAACCATCATAGCCTACTTGCATTGACACAGTTTTTTCTTTAGCACTCACAGTTCGACACTGTCACTGCGATTATCTTAGGGCAAGCTTCTAATTTGTTTTCCTTTGGTGACTACTGCTTAATTTCTTTAACTTGGACAGAATAAATATTTTTGAAATATTACTAAGTGGAAATAATAGTCTACTCAGCTACACATCCATTATGAAGTGTATAGTATAGCTACACACCCCCAAAATATTAAGCCTCAGATTAGATTCCTTCTTAGGGCAGTATGCTTTAAAAATTCGTCAATTTAGATGCCACATTTTGAGGTGGATTTTGACTATTTTTGAAAATTTCATTAACATGTACTGAACATAATATTTAAGCCGTTCTATTCTGAATTTGTTTCATCAATTTGGCCCACACCAGTTCTTATTAATATGGGATTACGTTATTTTTGGACACTACAATAATGTTGAAATCCACAAAGAAAAAATCATTTCATTATAAAATGGTCAAGCAACGGTCACTTGGATCACTTCAAATGGACATATCCGATATGAAAAAAATAAATATAAAAGAACTTCATTTATTAGTTTATTTTTTATTTTAGAGGGTTAAATATTTCAATAGCCTTAACAAATACGGATTATTACTATCTCTATTGTAATTATATTTAATTATGTTTGTACAGCTACTTTGTTACTATTGTTAAGAAGTAAAATAAATAAATATTTTGTTTTATATTTTCTCAGTCATTAATACAATACCTGGGGCAGAACTCCCACTCGTAATCACATAAAAATTATATAAAAAAATATGTATATTTAAAATATATATATATATATATATATATATATATATATATATATATATATATATATTTTTATACATACATGAATTATATTCTTCTGCCAGGAAGCTTTTACTTTTGCACTAACTACTCTCAGGACATCCAAAGATGTGTCCAGGTCGGCGTAAGAAAAAATTATAGAAAAAAAAATCTGACAAGCTCCGAAGAGGGAAAAAAATATTCCATGCATAAATCTACAAAGCAGCAAGAGGAGATCGGGAAGCTTGCTTATATTTTAATTATACGATGTAAATACAACTCCTTTCGGCTGGCCATTGTTTAAGTATCTGTTAAACACTTCGATTACCAACTTTATACATTCATGGGGATGAGCTATAAAAAACTATAATAAATCTCATTGAACTCCCCTCCCCCTCCTAATAATAGATATTCCATCCCGACTCATTCATCGCATAGCTTTGTTCCGAACAAACTGCATAAAAATGGCATTTACTAATATACACTTTGCTAATGCTGCTCGATTTATTGAAAATATTAAATATTAAATCAAAACTACATAAAAAATATTAAATCCCTGTACTATACAACACAAGGAGGAGTCTTGGGCCCACTACTTGCTAAAGAATTAATATTTCTTGGCTAACGGTTATACCATGAAGTGACGTGGTCAGCATCCACGCCCAACCGCCTAATTTTTCTTCTACCCATAATAGGTTCAGTCATTTTACAGAGGCTGGGTGTGCCCTGGCATGTTAGGACCTCCAGAACTCAGAGTCGATTCACGGCTTATAGACTAGAAAATAAATACTTCAGGCAAGCTTGAGCCAGGTCCGGGAATTCAAGAGGCCACTGATTATAAAATGGGACAAATTTCAAAACTTTTTATTAAAAGAATTTTTATATTTTTGTTGGATTGAGAGAGCCTTAAAAGATTTAAATGAAGTACGAAATTTCGACTGATTACTATACTTCTTCTGCTTTAGTTAGTCGAAATAAAAAAAAAAATACCTTATTCTCTGTTTCTTAAGAAACAGATTCGATTTCCGTATCGCTTAATAATTTTTGAAAGTGGTTAATGCCATGAAATGTGATACAATCAGCCACTTCTGTCGTCCCTCTTCACTCGTCGGAAGGAAGACACGGCGATCTGCTCAATGATGCCACTGCTGCAGACAGTAGACCTTAAAGCCGGCCTTAGAATGCCTTTTGCGAAAGAATGCCTTGTCTCGACCTTTTTTTTTTTTTCGCTATTTATTTCTCATTTGGGGGTGGGAAGAGAAAAAAATACTCGCCTCAGGTTTTATAACTTATATATTTATTTATTTATCTGGTAGTTTACATAGGTTATGCACATGTAGTACATGTACTCTTTTTAAATAAGCTAACTAGAGAAATGTATACATGGTATTTATACATGTATATGTTCTGCACAAAAGGTTTAACAACCACCTGGTTCTACCCTCACAATCAATATCTAAAATTCATGGCTTAATAATGGCTGCTTTTTTTTTTTTTTTTTTTTTTGTTTTTCCCTTCCTTTTTTTTTAAATAAAAAAACCGACTTATTATTTGACTTTACCAGATATAAAGTTCAGTGTCCATGAACTGTGACAAGGCTATTATGTCCGTCCAAAAGCGTGATCTTCATAAATAGAAATGCGTTTGAGATAAATATATAAAAAAAATCTAAAAAGTCATTGCTCTCACCGCATTTATCTTAATTTCTCTTCGCTATTTATAATTTTTTTTTTGTTTAGTGATCCTTCAGCTTGGAAATGTTTCCATTATTTACTACGAAAGAAAAAATCTTTGTTGGTCTAAAAAACTATGGTATCGAAAAATTAGAATATTTCTTCGTGAAAAACCATCTACATTGATATGAAATATGGTATTATTCATATAGTAGTTTTTCAAAATTTTATAAAATATTGTAATAGACGATTTTTATGACAAAATATTATAATAGTTTTGTCATAAAAATCCTCTCAAAATAGATTGTATTTTGACTGAACTCAATTCGAAATCATGTTAGGTCAGTACAAGAAAAATAAAATTTAAAATTATAGATGATTTTTTTTAGCACTACTTTTGAAAATTTAAAAATAGCAAGGCGTTGAGTATCTCGATCGGTAAGGTCGGGGCTGGGTTCGAGCCTGGCTATTGCAAAAAATGTATTTTCTGTTGTATCAGCCATGGATCGATTCTGGGGTCTAGAGGATCTCCTTTGGCCTATTCATCCTCTGCAATGTGAGTACCTGACCCTTCTCTGGCTTAAGCGCTGGCTTCTCTGGCAACCGCTCCTCCTTTCATAACCTCAAGAAAAGAAACAGTAGTTACCAATTAATGTCTTCATTAATTGATTTCTTTAGGGAATTTTTTATAATAATTCTAAAACACTTTATAATTTTTCTGTATATTCGTAAATGGCCGAATGAAAAGTTTAGTCGGTCGTCATATTAAATCGAAATGGCACATGGCAATGTCGAGTTCTGAGGATCATCTTTGTACGATCTTGGGCTTTGGTGGCATATCTAAAAAAAAAAAAAAAAAAAAAAAAAAAAAAAAAAAAAAAAAAAAAAAAATCGGCCCAGTAATCTCGTAGAAAAGTCATAGACAGACGGATTTTTTTTTTGTATTGGATTTTGCGTATCTCGAAATTTTAAATTTAGAGGGGTATACTTTTTTTGTTCTTGGTACATTACAAAAGTCCATTATTGCAAAAAATGCATGGTTTAGTATACAACTGAGCTTATATGGGGGGTAGAAAAAATGTTTTAATGCATGCCATATTGGGGAAAATGATTAGTTCCCCGATTCGTCTTCGGGCTTTATAAAAACGAAAATAAAATTTTAGAAGAAAAAAAAAAATGTAAAAGTAAGAAATTAGGCAAGAGTAGAGTTTTGGAATAAGAGAAAAGCTATCAATTATATCTGGAAGCATTAATCCCTTACGGACCATTGCCCACCCCCTACTTTTCAGGAATACGATCAACAGACGGTAAGTCCTTGGCCAGGGTTTTTACTTTATGTCTTCCACTTATTATTTTTTTTTTTTCAACGTTAATAATATCATCCCCTTAAGTTGTTGGAGTATGTTATTTACAGATTTTATGGTATGAGCCCTGAGTGCTCTTATTTACTTACTTACTGACGTTTTAACGTGTAGATCCGTTGAATTCCTCTTTCCATGTATTTAACGATTTGTATTCTGTTTTATTATTAGAAGTATAATTCAGGGTATGAAACAGTTATTGTACTTTTTCAAAAAATTTCAGTTTTAATTGTTTTACAATTAAAGTATTAACATATAAGTTCAACACAAAAAAAACCTTCTGATAAAAAGTTTCTCAAGAACTCATTTCATTAGAACTTTTTGAAAAAAGTTCTTGCCGAAACTTTGTATATTAAAAGTTCTGATGATAGAAGTTCCTGCTTGAACATTTTAAATATAAATTTCACATACTTGAGCAAACAAAGCTTGAGGGAAATCTTCAAGGAGGGGAGGGGTGAACCTCGGGAGACAGCAGTATCGTTAAATCAATAAAAAAATCTTTTAATTAGTATAAACTTAATTAGATGAGCACACAAACACACCTACATATCCGTACACATAAATAAAATTTTAATAGAATCAATTGAAAAAAATTTTTTTTTATTTTATTCAACATTACATTTTTTAATTTCAATAGAAATATTGCTTTAATCTTAATAATATCATCACAGAATGTTTATTTAGAGGTATAATATTTAAAAATAAGAAAACCTGTCAAGACGCAATTCCATAGGTAATAAACCACATTTAAGTTGGAACGTTAATTATGAGCACTTTTATTGTAATCTCACTTAAGTTCTATCGAGAACTTTTTTTTATTATAGAGCTTGTGCGTAAAATTCCTGACAAAATGTTCTTGGAAGAGCATTTATCATAAAAGTGCCTATGATAAACTTTACCTATAAAAGTTCTCGTAAGAACTTATAACAAGTGATCTAACATAAAAGTTCTTCTGTGAACTGTTTCAAAATAGTTACGAAGAGAAAGCTTAAGTCAGAACAAGAATTTTTCAAAATAAAGGTGCACTGTTTATTTTGAAGCCCTGGTATAAATTAAACCTGAAAATTTTCGGTTTGATTTGAATAGCTCATCCATTATAGGTATAAAATTTAAATATATTTGAACTTCACATTTTATTTCTTTTTTCAAAAATTAAATAAGGAGGGAAATATATAGAAGAATTAATTTTTTATTATAGACTAAATTTAAATAATTTTGTTTAAAAATTATACTTTTTAGAGAGCTTCTTACTACATAGTAATAGTGCATATGACTCCATCAAAAACGATCTTCATAGCACAAAGTGTTTATCTTCAAAGCGCTACTAAATATAATATAAATAAATATAAAAAAAATTATAATTTTTTTTATATTTTTATAAACTATAAAAAATATAAATACAATGGTATTTAAAAACGCGAAATATGCTCGATTTTTCTTAATCTATTATTAATATCAAAAAATGTTTTTGAAAATTGCAGATGGGTGATTTTTATATAATTATTCTAAATATATTTCTTTAAAAAATATATATTATTTGGCCAATCAATCAAGTTTTAGCTTCATAACTATTAATCAACATTTTGTAAGCTGCCTAATATATCATACATAATAAAAATTTTAGCAGCCAATATTCTTAATTGGTAACAAATGTTAGGAAAAAAGTTTTTAAATATTTATCTAAATGTGCATACTCATTCAATATTTTTATTGGCTTAAAATAAATAAATCAAGACTTATTTTTTAATACTAAAACTGAGCTACTTTTTCAAATTTCAGTTACTTACGATTTTTCGAACTACGAGAAATATGCCTTTTTATATTTTTCGTTTTAATTTATTTTAAAGGTTTCAATAAAGGTTTCAATTCAATTAGTGCAGTAATTTTTTTTCTATTTTTTTCCTATAGTTCCTCCTCTATTTCATAAGTTTTAAAAAACACATAAAAATAAAGTATTAATCGATAGCGGTTTCTAATTGGGAACATGCCGAAAATCCTAATATTTTTTTCTTTTACTAAAACGCAATCGTTATGTTTTATATAAAAAAATTAAAAAGCCAAAAACGTGAGAAAAAAAAATTTGTACAATCATCTTCATAATTTTAAAAAATATACAAAATGTTTGCGTGTAACATATAGTTTTATAAAAATGTTTTCTGTTTGTTAATAAGTCCAAAACTGGAGCTGTCTCTTTCTTTTGCCTATACTAGTTCACAGAACACCATAAGAAATGTTTGTGAGTTTTGCTACATTATTAACCAAACCATTTTTAAGTAATATTCTAAATTAATTAATTAAATTATTTAATTTTTTTATTTGAATCTTTGAATGACTAGTAAAAATTTCACAATAAATGCTACTTTTAAATACTTATTCCTGAACCTGATAGACAGTAAAGGTATGCGGGCTCAGTATTCACATTTCCGTACGGCGTTACAAAGCTTAATCTACGTGTTTCAACATTTATTCCTCTCGTTTCAAATGAATGTGTAACCCTTATGTTATCCTAAAACTAAACACTTTTGAATAGTTAATATATTAGTAATAGTATATATTATAATAGTTAATTTATATAAAATATATTTCTTAAATTAACCATCCAACTAATCTTTTGTTTTTCTGAGCTGGTGTTTTCAATATTATGTGTTGAAAACCCCAGAAGAAATAGGTATATTGAGTATATACACACACATATACTCAATTATAAATTTACTATTTTCTAAAATTAAATTAATTACTTTTTCATTTATAAATTAATTTATTTTCAATATTCAGAAATATATGGAAATAAAATTATTTATTTTGAAATTGGTTTCTGTTACCTTCTTTAAATACTTGTTAAGTCAAATAAACATTAATTGTAATTTTTTATGCATTCTTTTATATAAAAATGTCCAGTCATCGAAGGTTCAGAAAGGGTATTTTTTTTTTTCAGGAAAAAACTATAGAAGTTTTTTTCTCAACGATTCTATATGTTTTTTGGGGGTGCTGAATGCGAATTGCAGGTTTGCCACCTCGCTAGCCTAAAAATGTGATCTACGCATTAGGCAAATAATTAGTTTCAGGCATATGGCGTTGGTTCTAGGGCACTACGGAATAGTTAAAAGGGCTTTTTTGCATTTTTCACAGAGAGCCAGAAAGTGGGCTTTTTTAGCGCGCTCTGGCGGCTTCGCAGATTGGCCGAAAATTACGCATTTTGTAAGAAATTTTTTCTACCTCAATTTTGTATAAAATGTTCGTTTTCAACAAAGGCTTAGTTTTCTAGCCAGAAACGAAAAACTGAAAAAAAGTTCCAACTTTTTTTTTTTTCAATTTTCCTTGTGAAAGCGGTGCCTGGGCAAGGTGTGCAAACCTAAAATTCGGATTCGTTGAGAAAAAATCCATAATTTTTCTTCGGAAAACCCTTTGTTGACTGGACTATAATGTATATAAATTTAAAAAAAAATTCTTGAAACGGTTTAATGGTTCTGCGATACTGATATTGAACAATCGTTAGAAAGACCAAGTGGCCCAAAATGTACTATTTTTGAGAGATTTTATCTCATCGCCTCATTCATTTATATGATTAAAATTGATTGCTTAATTATTAACGTAAAAACGAAAAACTTCTAGGAATGGAATTTGCTAGCGTTGAGCTAGTGACCATGCAAAAAAAGATTTTGGTGAAAAAACTCGCCGAATTAGTAACGTTTTGTTGAATGAAATTCCAACATTCAAAATGCACAATTTTGGGAGAATCACCCATGTGCGCGCGCGTGTGTGTATATATGTACACCATATATACATTTACGCGTTTAAACCTCCTGAGACGACCGTTAGAACTCTATAGCCCCCCCGCTATATACAGACAGACAGACCTGAGGGGGGGAGGGGTGACATATTGACCTGGAGGTATTAGGTAGGATCCTAGGCGCCGCCGAACTCCCGCCTGGCGCCACCGCCCCCGCCCAGCGGCCGCCATTAGAATAAACCTCCCCTCCTCCCCCTCCTCTCCTCTCTCTCCCCTCCTTCTCCTCTAATTACCATCCCCCCACCACTGCTGGAGGTCTACTGTCCCTCCATAAGTGGGATCTGCATTAATACATATGCAGTAGGTGAATGGTCAGAAAAGCTTGACTAATAGCAAGGAAGCGCTCAATTCTGATCAGACAAAAAAAATATATATATATTAAAAAGAAAAAAAAATTATCTTAAATTACCGTCAACCGGGACAAATTTGCCACTGTTTTTTCTTGCACCTGCTTTGTAAACTAATCATGTACAAAAATTCTTCAAACTACCATAAACCATCAATCTTGATCCTTTTTTTCACAATCTGGGAAAATATGCCACTAAAGTAAATGTTTATACGCTAAAAAGAATAAACAAAAAAAAACAGCGTTGGCGAAGTTAACCTAGAAATAATCACTATAAAACAAAAGGAAAAAATGTTTTGTAAATTAAGAAAGCATTTATTGTGTAGAATATAACACAGAAATATTAAATTATTGACAATCAAACATTTATAATTTATATATTTTGAACTTTAATGAAAAAATTAGCATTTTCGTCAGAGTTAATTGTTTGGACTCCTAATATTATTCGATAACGCTTTGATCTTTCGAAGCCTCCGTCAATATTAAAATTGACTATTTTTAGCATAATGACCATTGAAGGACCACTTTTGCTGAACATATTTTATCGATGGTGCATACATCCTGTCCATACCACCAATTTTTAACATAGGTATCTTTTGCAAATAGCCGCAAATCAAGAAGCATTCTCCAGTCTGCATAAATAAGAACTTGTTCGAGGACCTATTCTTCCTCAATACTGGTCAATGCACTCTGTTTTTTTTTTGTTTTTGTTTTTTTAATGGAGACACTTTTCTTTATTTTTAATAGTTCGACGAGGGATATTAAACCTTTCAACTGCTTTTCCACTGCTCATTTCTCTATCAACCACCGCATTTACTGTGGTTTACAGCGTGGTATCATCATTATTTTGATACCTGCGCCCTCATAACTTGGTCCATATGCGTATTGGCTGGCATGTGTAAAATAACACAAATAACGCAAATTTGGCATGCAATAATTTGAGAAAATGACGAAATTCCAAGTTGGCAAAGTTTCCCCATTCTTAACACGCTTCCTGGTAAAACTTTGCCAAGTTGTATCTTTATATCAAAATTTATCATAAAATAAACTCTAAAAAAGATATTGAAAGATTATTATATGCTATTTGAAGTAAAACAAAGGAATTTGACTTAGGGATTAATGAATATGCAGGACGAGACACTTTTGCAAATAACCCAAAAAAAAATCATTTCTGTAGCCAATAAAAAACAATGCTGCTTAAGTCACATAAAGAACTGACAAAGTTGAAAAGACGTGTGAAGGTTATCACTTAATGGCCTATCTGTAGATAAAAAAAATACGGTATCTATATGGATCAAACATCATATTTTTAAAAAAGTGACAAAGTTTTCCCAGTTTACTGTATCAATAAACCTGCTTTATTAGTAGTAAAAACATCCTAAAATATACATTTTACAATACACATTTTACACAATTTTATATTTTACAATAATTAGTTTAATTATAATGCCTTTGTTAGCTTTTTAATCTAATGAATAGCCATTCCATTAATTTGCCTTTATCATTTGTTATCAATCATATTCAAATTTTCAAAGACTCAAACAAATTCTGCTGGAACAGTTCAATAAAAGTAACACTATGATTTTTAATAATCATATATTTTCGAGAAATACAACCTTACAATTCCTATTTTCTTCTCCTATCTTATTTTATTGGCAACGTTTCGTACACTGTCCGAAAAAAATAATGACGAATGATGAAGGAAAATAAGACAAGTAACATAGATTTACTACGATAAAATTCAAAATAATAATAGACAAGTAAGAATATATTCATTATTTTGTTGGCTATTTCTCATTTTATTTAGTAATATTTTTTTAATGTTTTAAAAAAAAAAAAACACAATTTGTAAAATGATAGGCTATTGAAGTAACTAAACAATCCTAATGTAGTAGAAAGCATATAAAAGTTGTTTGATAAGAAATGTGACTAATTTTTAAATTATAGATGAAAAGTAAAAGGCTTGAAAATGGACATAGTGGTCCGAAATGTTGCCGATAAAAGAAGATATAGGAGAAGAGAAAATTAATAAATTAAAATTTTATTTTTCGAAATTTACTACTGTGTTATACTTGACTTATTAATATAAAGCAATATATGTAGAATTCCATGATATCAATCTTTACAAGAATATACAATACTAATAATGTACTATGACATCATATTAGGAACGTCGAATGTTTTGGTCTGTGCATTTGTCGGACTAATGCTGTACTTAAGTACTCTTCCGACGCAGAATTTAATGCTCTTTAATTCTTGAAATAACGAAGTTTTCATTCTCTTCTTTATTCGTAAGTTTTTTACTTCCTTGTACGAAGTAAAGGAAGTATTGTAATCGCGAAAATTTTCGGTTTTCAGATTTCAACGGAAATATCCATTTTGACCATCCCTGAATCCATTTTGACTAGTTTCGTCGTGGCGTCTGTACGTACGTACGTTCGTATTTCGCATAACTCAAAAACGGTTAGCCGTAGAAAGTTGAAATTTTGGATTTAGGATTGTTGTAAAATCTAGTTGTGAACCTCCATTTTTGGTCACTGGTTGATCACCGGAAGTGGTACTTTACTTGAACGTCATAATTGATTTCCATAAAAAAATTGTATTAAAATACTATACAAAACTTCTCAAATTTAGTATTTATAACTTGTATATTGATTTAAATAACATACTAGATTTTGGTCTAAATTGGAAAACCGGAAGCGGTACTTTACTTGAAGGTCATTAGACTTTCATCAAACATTATATTAAAATATAATGTAAAAAATCTCAAATTAGGTAAATAGTACTTTTATATCGATATGAATGTATTTACTATATTTTGGTTCAAATTGGTGAGCCGAAAAGGGTACTTTACTTGAAGGTTATAATAAGCTTACATCAAAAATTATATTTAAATTAAGTACATAAATCATATGTTTCGGTAATAAAGGTTACAAGCGCAATTTGGTTTCCAATCAAATTAAATATTTTTATTACTTGTTTTAAATGTTAAAATTGAGTGTAAAATACTAGTTTTCCATATGGCGACGCCGAGTGTCGTTTTTGAGATACTGCAATCTTCCGAAACTAGTAACCAAATCCAGGATCACTTTTTGAGCCACCGATTTATAGTTTAATAGGCGTACAAGGAAGTCATGTGTTGGTCCACATCAGATATTTTTAATTTATAGCAGCCATTACCATGGTAAAGGCGTTTAAAAGTCTCTATATTGTCTCTTGGCAAAATTGGTAAAAATTGATGTTTTTCGACCATATTCTTTAATTAAATTTATAATGTTGGATACACATCCGGTGCAGAATTTGATGTTCTTTAATTCTTGAAATATAAAAGTTTTCGCCAGGAAGCACCGTTTTGGAGTTATAAATGAAAAGCTGGAAAAGTCCGAAAATTTTCCGTACATCTAAAAATTTTGCTCCATCGAATTTATAACCGATGGAGTTACGACAAACATTCATAGGATCGAAGCTGTATATCTCTTTGAATTCGATAGGCCTATCAAGTTTGAAGACTCTTAGTGCCTATTAAGTGTGGAAAATGATTGAAAAATTGGTGAAAAAGTAAAAAATTTGTTCTAGTCGTAAAAAAATCTAGCTCTATCCAAGGTATAACCGATGGAGATACGACGATAATTGATAGGGCCTGTTGGTTTCTATAATACATCTCACAGAATCAGTTTCTCTTGTTACAATCCGTTTGTTAATAAGCATTACTGTTTACTAATAATAGACCTTAGTTTATGTCTAATAATGTCTTATCAATTTTTAAGTTGCAATTTTTTTGGGGGGTTAAACATTAAAAATTTAACTTTTTCTAATTTTCCCGTCGGTAACAGGCTAATATCTACAAATTTGCCGATTCTGAAGTTTATAACTCATCTAGTAAGTAGATTAGAATTTGTACAGATTTGCGAGTGAGGGAGACAATCTAACCCACTGACTGTGAGTTAAGTCGTACTAGAGGTTGTATAATATTTAGATTCGAAATATAAAGTACATTCTAAACACGAAATTTGATGCTCTAATTGTTTTATTCGTAAGTTTTTTTAATTTATAACAGCCATTTCCATGGTACAGGCTTTTAAAAGTCACTATATTGTCGCTTGGCAAAATTGGTAAAAATTGGCGTTTTTCGACAGTCGGTTTCGACCATATTCCTTGATTAAATTTATAATGTTAGATATAGCAGAATTTAATTTTCTTTAATTCTTGAAAGAAACACGTTTTCGACAGGAAGCACCGTTTTGGAGTTATAAATCGATAACTGAAAAAAGTCCGATTTTTTTTTATTTGTATGCTGTAACTTAAGCTCAAGTTGGAAGACCCACGCTTATTTCCACCAACGGTTCCCATAGGGTCTAATTTTACTGGCCTGTGTACCTTAAAAGCCAAAATCGAGTTTAGTATTTATTATTTAATAATAAAAAAAAATATTTGAAAAATAAATCGTTTGACAAAAGACAAACAAATAATTACTGATATAATTTATTTATTATACTTAAATTTTATTTTAAATGATTATTTCGTCAAATTCTCTTTTCTGAATTTATAATTTTGACAAGAGTCTCATCTAAATACACTTTAGACCGTTAAGAGAACTCATTGAACTAAATTTGAGTAACTGGTCAAAAAATGTTTGCATAGTACAAAAATAATTTTAAAATATTTAAAACATAAAATTCGTGTAGTCAAGAATGTAACTTGTACATCAAAAACAAAGAGAACAATTTTTAAAAATTGAAACTAATTTATTTTTAGATTATAAAAAGAATAATGTAGACCCTAGTAACTCACCAACTACTGTTTTGAAAAATTTATAATTATGAAAATAAGAATAAAATATATTTCGTTTTTTCGTGACAAAATATATATTAATTATAACAAATTAAAACTATTCTACAAAAATCGAAATATTTTCTTCCAAAAATTAGATAGTATTTTTTCTTTTAAATTTAAATTTTTTATAAGATATGTATAAAATATAATAAATTTCTCACATATTCATATCAATTTATACTTTTACTGCTTCAAATTAAAATGAAAAGTTGAAAGACAATGAAGAAAATGAAAATATTTGCCTTCGAAACATCCTGTATTTAAATTTAGGTAAGGCTAATAAGTATGGCAAATAAAGTTATTCTTGGAACTGTAAATTTAATTAGACAAATGAAATTAGGATTTTTTATTCAAGTAGTTTCGTTTCAACAACATTCTTTTCTCAAATCTCTCATCTGTCAGGGATTAGATTATGCCTCAGAGAGTTTTCGAATTTGTATTTTCCAAACTTGATATTTCGTATGTGGTGGCTGCGAAAATTATATGTGGTTCTGAAGGTTTCTTTAAATTCAATGTGATTTTCAAAATTTTTACATTTGCATATCATTGTGCCATTCGATTTTTCTGGAATAATCTCAACAAATATAGCTTATTTATATCGGTATGTTTTTTGCAATTTTGGCAAGTTTTGATGTACTATTAGTGATTTCAATTACGATTATATCACTTGACAAAGATGGATGAAATTCAAAGAAGTCTATATTGAAATTTTTTTCTGGTATTTTTAACCATTTCGATATTATTTTCGATACTTATAACAAATTTTTTAAAACGCGCGTTTCACTAGTTAAAACATTTAATTCATTAGCTTATGATTCTATTTAAACTGGAGATCTCCTTTGGGTATAAATTATTAAGACCAAATAATGTGTTCATAAAGAGCAATTCTTTTATTTATTTACTTTTTTTTTAAATGTTTTTTATTTACAATTTACATTACTTATCGTTGGCTTGAAAGAAGAATGCCACAATACGAAAAAGTGGAATTTCACTGAAGAAGCTTTTGAAGTTTTCCTGTTTAGATTTATCGTTATCCCTAAACTCACTGATAAAACATCAAATCAGAAATTTTCTTAGCCTAATACTACTTACCTTATTTATTTAAAAAAAAAAAAGAAAGTTAATCCTCATTTTTTGATCATTTAAATATGGATCGTGAATTAAATTGTGTTAACTTTTCATTAAAAACTAAACCCTCATTATATCTGGGTTTTTTCTCTCTTTTCTTTTTCAACCTTCTATTTATCTCTAATCTATCCCGTACTTCTCTTGTCCAGTGACCCTCAACTATTACTTGAAATAATGCTTCTTTTTTTTATAAATAAAATAAAACAAATATCTAATAAAATAAACTACTTAAAAATTAATCAAATGCCCACATTCTAGACGCGCACACCTAAGCATCAAAATTAGTACAAGAAACAATAAATGAATAAAAAGATATGGATAAATACCAATGGCAACAAATATACTTAAAGAAAAAAATTAAATAAATAAATTCTCGGCCAATATCGCAACATCCCTACAGCAAACAACTCCCTACAATCCCTACAACTAACAAACAAATCAGAAGAAATCATTTGTGCCACCCAGTATTTTGCGTGCAATAAATAAATATATTTAGTTCAAAATCAGTTAAAAAGAGTAAATTACGATGCATTGATTAATTAATTCATCATAATTTCACGATTGGCTGTATGGAAATTTCCAATGCCATTTAATAAAAAAAACATCTAGGTCTTCTAGAAAATTCACATTATTTAACACTATTTTACAAAGGAAATTATTCATTTTTTCCTTTACTTTATTTTATTTATTATTTTTTCAGCTTTATTATTTTTAGGTTAAAAAGTAGTAGAAAAGTAGATGCTACTTATACTAAAGTACTTAACATAAAAATGTCAAAAAATTTCATTCAATCCTGTTTTTAGGGTAATTAATATTATGCTTCCAGTAATCGTGGAATTTAAACGTTATTTCGGAAATCTTTATTCTGCTTTTTTGTGAAATAATAATTGTCAAAAATTATAAAATAGTGTAAAATAAAACCTATTAGATAATCATTTCAGAAATAACTCATTCAGAAATATATTGAATGCTTAAAATATCCAACTAATTATTCCTTTAATAAATATCTTGTTATATTAACGTATATTATCAATTTTAGCGCGGATTTTCTCCCGTTCGAACGATACCAGGTTTTTTAACTGTATTTTTAGTTTCTCATATGATTAATACAATAGGTTAAGACTAATTAGTCTTATTAAATATTTTTTAAACTTTAATTTGAAGGAAAAAAAAATGGGCTCTTAGTAGTTGAGTACATATTTAAGCTTTTATCTATTTTTGTACGACTTTTTATTTTGGAACTCTTTATTGTTTTAATTTTTTTTTTTTTTTAAAATGACCTTTAAAGCATTTCGGACTTTTTATACAATCTTTAAAGGGTGGATAAACTCACTTTATTGTTTTTAAAATAGTTCAATCTAATTATCCAAAGATAATAGATATAACGTTGGTTTTCATGAATGAATATCTGGCAGTTAAAAAAAGAGATAACAGCCTATCCATTGTTTGTTCTTCAAATTTTTTATTATTTTGATATTCATGTTTTACTGAAAATGGCTCAACGAATTTTCATTGATTTGAGTTTATTGTTTTAAATTTAAAAAGTAAAACTTTTTAAAACAAAAACTCGAATTTTCTCCATTTTTTTTTTTCAAATTACCATACATTTGAATGTTATTTTATTCCATATCAATTTAAAAAGTTTTTTTCACGTCCAGTTATATCCAGAGAAACAATTTGAGCTGTGCATTAAGGGAACAAAATTATGACTCATCTTACAGACAAAAAAAAAATAAAATAAAAAGCCTGAAATGTTTTTGTATTTTTGTAAATATTTCGCCAGAAATCAACCAAAAAAGTTGCACTCTTCATCAACATACATAAATTAAAATAGTAGCTTTTGATAAATGTATTTATGACTAAGTTTTTTAATCAAAGTGAGTTTGATTAAAGCTGTGATAAAAAAAATTTACTTGTGTAAACCAGCCTTTATACTGTTCCTACACTATTTTGGACTTAGAGGACGAAAGCGTGAAACCACCAATTTTTGGAATCGACTTAATTTATACGTTATATCTTCGGTCAAAAATGTGAAACTATTATAGCGGTCCATAGCGGTTTTTGCGTTTGTCTATTTTGTTTTTGCGTTATTTCTATTATCTGCTATAGGATTATTTGATTGAATCGAATTTCAGCCACCTCTGAGGAAATTCAGATCCATCACTGTCTGTAATACCCTTTTTTTTTGTATTATTTGCCAAGCTTTACAAGGCGTTATAACGATTTTCGTATTTTTAGATATTCTTTAATGTAAATAATAGTTTGGATTTAAGACTGCAAAATTATTTCATTTAGGATTTGACGATTCCGAATGAAGACGATTCAGGGCGTGACATATGCGTTCCACCAAGGGCTTAACTGTTCTTCAGCTCGAGGATTATGCTGTGAAATGGTTTTTATCCTAAATCCACGACGTGTTCCCCAGTTGTATTGACATCAGATTTTTATTTTTTACTCGAGCAAACGAACCGATGCATCGGGTTTTTTTTTTTTATGTGTATACTTTTTTGTATATTTTGAAAAAAAAAAAAAAAAAATATATATATATATATATATATATATATATATATATATATTTCACTTACATAAACTACAATCTTTTCATTCCAAAATTTTAAATAGAAGCTTAGTATGTAAATAACACCGAATCACACAAACCAACAATCAATTAACACATATGTACCCTTTATCAACACTTCCTACATAAACTAAATGGACATAAAAATAAACTTATAAAATATAGCTTAGTTGAAATACCCAACAAATAGTTATTTATATGTTTGACGGATTACTTTTTATGAAAGTGCATATCGCATCCCTGCAAGAAAAGTGATACTGCTCAAAAATCATAGTAATCTTCAAGTATTTTTTGTGGTCAATACTTACCTGAAATTTAAAAGAAGATTATACTGTTTTATATTATTCTGTAAATTTATTTTTTCAAATACTGCATTTTTTAGTTGAAACTTTTCATTGTATGTCACATTTAGATTGCCTGAATTTTTTTTTTTTTTTAATAATAACTATGGAAATATTTATTCGAATCAGTGCATATAGATGCATTGACACCCGATTTTATTTTTAACTATTTGGAGACCAGATATATAATTTGAATATTCTAATTAAAAAAATTAAGGAAAATTTATTTAATTATATAGATTATTTTTGCTTTAATTAGGATAGTTTTTTATATATGAGTAAGATCCTTACGGAAATATTACCCTAACTTTAAGTAGTGATTTAATTAAATTACTTTCAAATTTTTTAAATATCTTTAAATAATATGTCAATTTACAATTTTGATTTTTATATTGTTTACAGATCCAATGAATGGAACCTGGCCCTGGTTGTTTACCATTTTTCTATGATGATTCAACAACGAATTGTTCAAATGGAGACAAAGCTCTTCGTCAGATAGTCACAGACACAGGCTTTTAATATTTCCGACATACCATCCTCACATACATGAAATAGTGATGATGAAACACACAATAAATTGTTTTAAATGTTTTTTTAAAGAAAAAAAATCAAACTAAGTAACTATTAGTCCGTATGGTACAATCATAAAAATTATGCCGTTTAATTGTGTCAATTGCTATAGACAAAGTGCTAAGAATGTGCCAATTTCTTTTACTGATGGAAGTCTCAAGACCTCCTGTCTGTCAATTATTGTAAAGATTGTCTTTATTTTGCCATTGTTATTTGGAAGAAAGCCATGTTTTATTTTATTTTTTTATATAATTAATCTGATTTTTTTTTTTTTGAATTGTCGTTCTTTATAAAATATTCAAAGTTTAAATAAAAATAAAATATTAAAAAAAGTTAGTGATAATGTAAAAGGCTCAAACTAGCTATTAATTTTAAGTTAAATTGTTTTGTTTTTTAAAGAACCCATTATTATTTAAATTATTAGGAGATACTACACCGAACTTTCTACTTCATTTTTTTTTTTTTTTTTTTTTTTTTTTAATTGGATATGAATTGTAAAAGCTCAAAGTTACAATTTTAATTTTCTAAATAAATTAGGCTCATTTCAACTAAATTTAATTAGTTCTGTAAATAGGATTGCAACAATATTTTGTACAAATTAATTATATTATTCTAGGTGATATTAATGGGGTGTATATTATTATAAATTAAGAGATATAGTACATTTTATTTGAAGGCTTACTGTGCAGGGATGTCATTTAGGTTTTCTTTTTATTGTTATCATTTATTGCTTTAGATCAATGTAACTTAGAAATGAATGTATAAGATTTCCTAGTAGAAAATAAAACATTTAGGACAAGGCACTAGGAATAACTTTCCTTTCTGCTAGGAAATAATATAGGTATCAATGTTTAAATGAAAAAAAAAAATATTAAGTAGTAAAAATGTACCGTTGTGTTTAGTATAGAAACTAGTTGACGGGGCATATTTGGTCCATGTACTTATGCTCTAAACAAAATTGTTTAATTAAATGTTGAATTTTTAAATTATATTTGTTTGTAAAAATTTATATATTGAAAAGCACATTGTGATCTTTTCTCTTTCTGATGTTGAAATTACATTGATGTGAAGGAAAGAGTGTTTAGGTGAATGCATAGAATTATTGCTGGCGTAGCATGGCAGTAGTTATGCTGCTCTTGGCTGATAAATAAAAAAAATTATATATATATATATATATATATATATATATATATATATTTATATATATATATTTATATATATATTAAATGTTTAGACTAAGTAAAACAAAATAAGTGTATTAAGTGCCAATTTAATTTAGTCTATTATATCTAGTATCACCCTGACCTTAAAAAATTACTAACCACCTGCAAGAATTTATTTTCAAAATAAAATGGAACTTCTTTTTAATGGACCCCTAAGAGATAGGATTTGTCGTTTAGTAAATGGGTTTTTATATCTCATTGGATATATATTTTTAATATAACAAATTTAAATTAAGTGAAATGAAAATAAATTTTATTTATCCTCGGACTGAGATTCTCTTGGAATAATTTAAAGGAAAATTTGTATAAATAAGTCGAAAATGTTTGTAACAAAAATAAATAAATAAGAAATATTTGATTCTGTCAGATAAAATATCTGTTTTACTGGATATGCTTATCAAAATATGAAATTTGTAGTTATTCCTTGAGTGGATTGTTTCTATTAAATCTTGACTAATTTTCATTAAAGGTGTCCATTTGAAGAAGTTTCTCAGAATTTCTAAATCTATATATATATATATATATATATATATATATATATATATATATATATATATATATATATATATATATATATATTATTATTCTGATTTGACCCATTAGAAATAAAATTAGCCGCCTTCGATTCCCCCCTAAATGTTCCAACGCTTAGTCAAATATTTTTGGAATGGCCACTTTTTAAAAGATGCTCAAGTACGATAATGATTATATTAAAAAAAAAAATAAATGTTTATTGTACCAACTTTATTTTTGCACCCGAATGGGAGAATATGATGTATTTATAAGAAAAATATTGCGGCTATTTTAGATCGTAATCTTAAATAATTCTGCTAAATAATGTAACTGTTGTGTCGTGCCTTACTTTGAAAACTAGCTGTAGTTTAATTGTCGCCGACAGTTTCTAAGAAAAAAAAAAGAATATCTTCTTGTGGTTCTGTGAAAACGGTTCCCGAATCGAACTAATTAGTTCATTGGTCTATCTGTCTTACTTGTTCTGTGTCTTATATGTTTCTACATAAAACTGTTATATTTCGACGATGTTAAAAAATATTTGACACTTTTGTCATACTTGTAGTTTACCTTACATTACGTAATGAACAATGGTACTTAAAACTTTATTTAACTTTAATGGTTGTAATTACTTGGAGTGACTTTCAAACAAAAGATCACTCCCACTTCTTCCTTAAACTGTTGTATGTTGTAGGTTCCTCTTGTGAAAAAAAAAAAAAAAAGAAGGAACAAATCATCTTAAATTTATAATGTGATGTAATGTGCCATATATTAGAGTGGCTGTTTCTATTATAAATAAATTGATAAATTACTGTTTCAATTATGAATGAAAATTGAAAGAATTTAAATTAAAATATTTTGAAACAAATAAAGTGTATCGTTCAATTATAGGTTCAAGGATTTTGTTTTTGTTTATTTAAGTTGTATTGAAACAGACTATAAAAATATTTTATTTCGACCAAGATAATAACAAAAAAAAATGAAGGAATTTCATTAAATGGAGGCAGGGGTAGCAATTTTTTTTTTGTGTTTTATTTTTTTTCTAGGTTGCTGATGTGTATAGATTATGTATATAGTATGTAAGTCTGTTATTGCTTCAGAGTTAGATATAAGCTAAAATGTATTATATGGAAGTATATTAATAAATTGTGTACATTGATGTAATTTGTTGTTTTGATTTATCTCCCTCCCTCAAAACCATTTCTAACAAAGTAAAGAAAAGCACTCTACAAGGGAAAATCGTTCTCAATAGAATAAAATTCAATTTTGTGACATAGAAAGAAACATGACAAAAAAGTAATATGTCATTTGAATCTTATTTACACAGTATAAGTCTACTTTTTAAGATTTGTCTTCGGTGCCTAGTGACGTACTCATGTGTCCCACCTTTACGGCGAGTTAAAGTGGCTCTTTCCTTTCAACCGTAGACAGTATTTCCTTGGATCTTTCCTATACCTAACTATCACCAACCAGCACTTTTTCTACGTCTACAGCCTCTTACAATTTAAATCCTCGGTCCACGCACAGGAAACAAGATCCCGCCTTTCTGACCTCTATACCCGTTCCCATAGAACTAAAACATTTGAACATTCTTTTCTCGTCCGCTCCTCCACCCTCTAGAATTCCTTTCCTTCTAATATCCGCCATGCTTCTTATCTATTTTCATTCAAATCCCTCCCTTTCCAATACCTTCTTTCTTTCCAAAATGATGCTCTCTAATTACGAAATTGCAATTTAAGATTAACATCTAGATCAGAAGTAAATAATAGTTTTTAATGCACTAGCTTCAACTTTGCTAATCAGCCCATTATTTTTGTATTTTTCTTTTTCTCTTTTTCTTTTCTTGCTTTTTTTTTTTTAAGTTTTTGGCTAACATTAATTATTCTTTTCAAGACAAGAAGTTATATTGTTTGCTTATTATTTTATTCAAAATATTGTAAATATTAATTGATCTTTATTTTATATCTTATGGCCAGATACTGTTTTTGTTTTATTTGTTCGATGGTGTTATTCTTATAGGACCTAGTCCTAGAATTCTTCTATTCTATTCTATTCTATAAGCATACAAATTATTATTATTTATTGAATAAAGATTTTGTGAATATTAAATTAAATAAAACAATATAGTAAATATTGGTGATTTCCGCAAACAGGTGGAAGATATTACAATAGGAAGATAAATAAATTCTTTTTCTATGTTATGGTAGTTGCAGTTTGGTTTAAGACTGATTCAGGAAGAACCTTTTTTTGTATAATTTAGAGTTGTAGCTAAGGTAGAAGGATAATAAAAATCAAAAGAATGGTTTGGGGAATAGAAAAATGTAGTTTGAAGGCAGATAAGTTACAGGAACAGATGATTTGTTTATGTCTGGATGAGCGCATCTAGAAATTATTTTTAGTTTCACCAATGCAGCAAGAATTAAAATAAAGAGAAAAATAAAAGATTCACTTAGCATCAATGGATTGGAATAGAAGTATGAGATTAAACATTTTGGCCTAAATAGTCTCCAAATCCAAAACTTATAGATTTTTTCAATTAATATCCACAATACAACAACGCTTCATTCAATATCCATCCTGCTGTTTTCAAGTAACACTCAATTGTTATAGTGTAAAATTATAAATAAAATAAATTAAGATTTTAAATTAAAAGCATTTATTAATTTAAGGTAAGAAATCATGGGTAACAAACCATTTTTGGTGAAATGCGTACATGGCAGTTCAGTGTCATGAATAACAAACATTTGAAAAAATATTCCATGGCGGAGCTATCGTTAGTAAAGCCAAACAAATTCTATGGCGATCATTCGAGTAAATCAAAATTTATGCGACTTTTACAATTTTTTTGTCGTTGTACCGTCTATGTGGATTACTTTGTTCCTCAAGGAATTGCATTGCTCAAATGATGCCAAAAGTTTTGTGTGGCCCACCAGTGGTAGTAAAAGGCGCTAATGGGCTGGGAGGGAAAGAGGAGAAGCATACCTTTTGATCGATGGGTACAAAGTTCAGTGAAGTGATTAGAAAAAATCATATGGCATTTTTCTTCTTCTGGTTATTATCTGTTAAACAACTTTTCTAAAACTTTAAGCTGACTTACTACTTCTTGTAGTACGAAGGTAAATGTGACTGTGGATAATTTTACACCAGAAATTGGTGATAATTTTTCCAACAAAGGTGAAGATGTATTGGATGGGATATACATAACACATATGATATCAACCATCAGAAAATTGTTTAGAGTACCCAGAGTCGGATTGGTGAACCATCCAAAGTAATGTTAGTGGACATTAATATTTTGTTAATGTTTCTACTGTGAGGTACAAAAAAAAGCAACAGTTTACAGAATAGTGATAGCTACTATATATTATAACTTAATTATAAATATGGAAATATGGCAACCAACCTTTTGCTGTTAGATTTAGAGGCAATAATTTTGGATGATTATAGAAGACTAGCTGTTACCCGTGGATTCGCTCGCGAATGTTTTATTTTTCCAAATCATAGCTGTAGCTTTAATTTTTTTTAATCTCGAACTTTGAATTTTGTACTATTCTGCCCTCATAAGCTAAAAGGTCCCAACTCCAAATCATTTGTCTTAATTCATTATTGAAGTGTTTTTATTAAATTGATTCGGTCACACTACAAAATGTACTTAAAAAAATGATTTGGAGTTAAGGCCTTTCTGCTTTATCAGGGCAGTGTTGCAGTGATAACAATCACTTCAGCCCTAATATAAAAATGCAATGAACAGCAGAAATCATGTTTAAAAACATTTCAATATGCAGAGTTTAGGTTAAAGTTTAGGTGCTGCTAGGCCCTAGAGTTTTTGCCGCTCTCCTATTCATGTCATCGGAGGAGGTCCAGCATTTTTCCCCTAAAAAATAATCTTTATGATGAAAATTTTAATTTTATGCCATAATGACATCACTTATGACCTTTTTCTTAACTTATTATAAACATCTTCTTTGTTAAATAAACAAATATTTTTTTAGGGTATGCCCGCTGGCATTGTGCGACTAGAGGATCCAGTGGTAAATCTGGCCCTGTCAATATGAGATTAAGATATTTTAAATAATTCATAGTCAATCACGGGAATATTGAAATAATCTATGCAGGTTTCACAAATTAACGGGAAAAAAACAGAAATGAAAATATTAAAAAAAAAAAGTCCCTCTCTCCCAATTTTTTTTCCCTTTCACTTGTTTAAAGACGATCTGAATAACATTCCCTCCTTGTTGGCGGAAGTAGCTCAATTAGACGATGTCCCTCGACTCAAGGGGAAGTTCTGTCAACATGTTCCCATCATCTAATTCGATTTCCTCTCCTTCGTAAAATATTAAAATATTTCCCTCTTATTACTAAGGCCACATCCTTCGTCCTTTTCTTAAGCTCCTGAAGTGTACCCTCGATCAACGGGGTAAGGATTTTAAGAGAGAGAAAAAAAGTTGGGTCGTCTGGAGCATTTTATTTTATTATTCAATGTGATTTCATTTTTTTTTTTTCATTTTTTTTTTAACTTCCCAAACTACCTAAGTTAATCGTTCGAGATAAAACCCTTCGAGATCTGATTTAATTCACCTATTTTAGACTTGGCGGTCAACCATATCTTCTGTTCTTGGTTGTAATCTGACACCATAATAGCGTGATAACGTATGTTTTCTTCGTATTTACGGGAATTCCTGTGGCGGCGTTAAAATTAAATTTAAATTACAATTCATTATTAAAATTCCTTTATTAAAAAAAAATGGAATAATCCCAAAACTTTAAATTTTTGCGAGTGTTAAAAATTCCTATCCGTTGGGATTATTAAATTTTTTAATATTTTAATAAGAACAAAGCTGTCGATTTCTGCTAGCTCAAGAAATGAGCTGATCCCCAAATTTTCAATTTAGGTTGAGGCCTTACCGCAATTTAAATCGATTTATTTATCTAATGGAGGTATCATGCCCATTATCACAGACATTTTCGATGGGAGAATCTCAAAAGAATGGGAGAATAAATTAAAATTATCGACGGTACTGCTTAACCACAAAAGAATACAACGGTTTTTTTTTTTCCTCTCCTGAAAAGTAGTGATTTTCATATTCGTTAATTTAGCCTGGTGGAGAAGTTGGTTGGGGTGAGGAGAGGGAAGGTTCAGTGAAGAAAACTCACATATAAGAAGACTTATATAATTGTGTGCCGACGTTTTGGCCTAAGTTTTAGGCCATCATCGGGTCTAAGAAAAACAAGATAACAACCAGTATGAATTAGGATAAAAAAAAATAGTATAACAAGAAAATAAGAAGATAACAAACATTATTAAAAGATGGTGTATGAGAAGGTAATTACTAGTCTGAAAATACAGATAATGAATGAGTGTTAATCAATAGTGCTGGAAATGCAAATAATGAAAGATTATGTATTATATATAAGACATAATAAAATGCTAGAAAAACTGTAAGTAAAAATAACAAAACAAAGATGTAAGATATAAAGTTATGTAAGCTAAAACATATATAGGTAATATAACAATCTTATATGGGAAAAAAATGAAGATTATTATAAGCACGTATAACGTGTAACAAGAACGTATAACATATTATGTTTCTTACATATAATGCATAATCTTTCATTCTTATCACATTATTTTTAATTTTCATTATTTACATTGTCAATATTATTGATTAACATTAATTTTCATTATTTGTTTTATCAAAATAACCTTGATATATTTTTCATACTCCTCTATTTTTATACTAGTTGATATCTTCTTATATTAATGTTTCTTATCATCTTTTATCACTGCTTGTTATCTTCCTATTTTCTTGTTATACTTTTTTTATCCTACTTCATAACTACTGCTTCCTACTTCATCCTACTGCTTGTTATCTTGTTTTTTTAGCCCTGATGATGATCTAAAACCTAGTCCGAAACCTCGGCATACAATTATATAATTCTTATTTTTGTGTTTTTCTTCACTAACCGCATCCTACCTCCCCCTTTCCTCAACCAACTTCTTCTAAAATTAGTTCTACGGTCAACTACACTTCCACCTTATTGTCTATGTTCTTGACTTTCCCAATTTAGCTTAAGCATTACAAATTGTACAATGGTGCTTTAGTAATGAGGGAAAAGTTTCAGAAAGGTTTGTGGAACAGACAGCTGTGTGGAAATATTCATTTTATATAGATTTTTGCGAAAATGAAAAGTCCACGCATTGCCGAGGGTGGAAACAAGTAATTATCCATTATGAAACTGTCAGATATAATAGGATGCAAATTACTTTAAAGTCAGACCAATTTCTTAGCAGAATATTAAGAAGGGATTAGAGACCATCTTGTCAGTCAATAACCGCTGATGCAGTTATACATAACAGTGTTAGGAGCCACTTCCTGCTTACAAAAATGACGTTGGCGTAATCACAGATAAAAAAAAAGAAGAGTTAAACGTTGTGCGTATAAGGCGAATTTCTAATCACATTTAATTCAATTAAGGTACGGGAGCAGATGCCCAAAACTTTTACTCATTTATATGAAGCCAAATGAGTCCTATAAGAATAGACAATAGGCGGAATATAATTACCTACCTTACTTACCTCCTCCCAACTTAATAAATTCAAAATTCTAAAAGTTTGGAAATTTGAGAACCTACTTCAAACTGCGAAAATTTTGGTAAAGTATTTTGTCCACCCTTCTCCACAATATATTTTAGCGACGCTCCTGCTTGTGAGAAAAATTGTTTAAAGAAAACCTTCAATCTTGGTGCATAAAAAATCAAGCATATATATATATATATATATATATATATATATATATATATATATATATATATATATATATATATAGGCACCAGTGCTGCCGTTGCGGT
Organism: Rhaphigaster nebulosa; assembly: GCA_948150685.1. Lineage (NCBI taxonomy): Eukaryota > Metazoa > Arthropoda > Insecta > Hemiptera > Pentatomidae > Rhaphigaster > Rhaphigaster nebulosa. The sequence goes on along the minus strand of OX411312.1, from coordinate 42,651,517 downwards.
TATTATTACCCGATTTCGTGTATTTTTGGTCTCAGCATATAATTTTCAGGTATCAATAATTTGGAGTAATGTGGCTCAATTACGTTATCTATGGATTGCTGGTGTAATGTCGGCTCCACACCAGTGGCAAATCGATTGTCAAACAATTTGTCCAATGTTTGTGAAGTTTGAAATGTAAAAGTAAAAGTATACAAATGTGGCAGCTACACATATGGCAAACCATTTGACGAATCGTTTGCCAAATGGTTGAGAAAATATGTGGACTAAACTTAGGCAGAAACAAGTACGAATCAAAATAATAAATTCAGTCAACAACCAAAAGTTATCATGTTATGAATCGCTGATTATTTCAATATCAACTTTAAAGTAACAAAAATTATGAAACCCAATATTTAGGTAAAAAAGAGGAACCCTTGGGCAAACAGTTCGTCATTGGTGTGGATGAAACGCTATGGCAATGGCAAACCCTTCTGATGTGTGAAAGAAAACCGCTCGTGAACGGCCAACGCAATTGCCAACGCCAACATCCGCCAGTACTTTTGCCAATGCTCCAACATTCACAAATACTCTTACCTTTTTTTAAATCAATAGGTATTAATTATAATTTAGACTCTTGAATAAATTAATTAAACTGGTTTCTTATTAAACTAGTTTTCTTCATCTTATGACATCCAATACTGTGAGCTGTATAATGGATTTAATTCTTAGAGGTATCCTTTCAATAAGCAATGTTAATAATATGATTGAAGTGTGTATGACTTTATCGGGCGAAAATTTAGTTTTTAAGAGTATTCGTCATTCTTCTCTAACATTTATGATACATTTTGAATGCTTTGAACCTAGCCTCCCTTATTTAACTTGAAGTTCTCCTAGTTTCTGCCTCCTCTAAAAAGAGGACTGGTAGTATCCTAAAATCCCTTCATCTGGACATACTAAGATCTATAATAATGATCCATAAGAAACCAGTAATACTTTTTTTGCCCAGTTTTTGTCATATTGATCTTAAAATTAATGAATAACAATAAGGCAAAATTTCATTAATAACAAGTTATTTAGGAAATGTGTAATTATAACTTTATTTCTGAACTATTAACATATATTAAAAAAACAAAACAAAAATAAAAGTACAATATTATCATAATGACATGTCATATTATGATGTATACTTTGGCAATCCAGCATAAACACTGCCTTCGATGCCACATTCATCTTTTCCTCTCAGAATTTTAAAGAGTCCTTTGTCACCCCAGTCTGTGTTCCATGAGTTAGCTATTAACCAATATGGGGTTCCATTTTCAACTCCCCATCCGAGAATTCTTATGGCATGACCTCCAAGACCTTTCCCAGTTACATGTTGGTATACTCCTGTAATTATTGATTTAAAAATATATTAATTATTTACATTCTTTTCACATTAAACGCATCATTATCATTGTTAACACTAGTTTTATTTATATTCTCTACTATAACAAATATTTAAAAAATATATTGTTTATTATTAATTGCGTTATGCTCTCTTTTACTTAAAACTTGCCCCGATATGGTTCACAAAGTTTTCCAGGATTTCCAAAAAAAATATTGTGAACTTCCATTCATGTTAAATGACAAAAGCAGCTGTTTTAAAACTTTTATTACTTAGACTTTTTAAAAAATTTCCCTATAAAATGAAACTTTATTTATTGTTAAAAACCTTTTTTTAGGAAAAATGAAAACATTTTGGCAAATAGAATTCAATGGCCCAAAATTTCAACAAATTTATTGTTATTAGTTATGCAATATTACAGTTAATATAACATAATATTTTACATATTGTTTTGCTGACCATATTTCACAATTATGATTATATGAATCTATAATATATTATTCCATTATTTAGTTATGTTATATTATAATCTTGTCTTCTTATGTCACACATAGCAGTCCCCAGGATGCTTCCTTTAAGAAATGTTGCTGGTAGATCGCCAATGGAGCATTATCACTTTATGGTACATTCTGGTCTTAATTTTTCTCAGGAAAAAATTCAATCTTTTCTGTTTTTTTCTTAATTGAGATGAATATTTTTCAATATATCAGTCAAGTACCGTTTTTGCTTTTTGGTTTTGTTGCAGCAGTATTTTTCTTTCTCAGGGCCACTTTTGAAATTTCTAGTTTTAAATTTAAGTTGATTGTGTCTAGGTAGACATTTTTTTGATTTTTCAAAAGATAACAAAGAATCCATAGATATTCTGCAGTGCACTTTTCATTTCATGCATCAAACATATGCAAATGAGCTTTTGTAAAAGTCAAAATAAACATTAATTAATTATGAAGGTCTAGAGAGATATCACCAATAAAATCAAAATATTGCAAAACAAACAGCTTCTTTGAAAGTGTGTCAATATTTTCTCCTGCCTTGAGAGAAAGCAAAAAAAAAAACCTTTCTTCTAGCCACCAGCTCAAGATTTGTTAATTGTCTAGGGAGATAGGTTTCATACCTGACACAACTTAAATAATTATATAAATTTAGATAAATGTATAAACTGGCTAGAGTCAAAGATTATCTGTGTTCTTCAACATATAACCAGATGATTTGTCAATTTAAAATAATTTTATTAGTCCATTTAATTTTTATAAAATTAAGGTGGCCTTTGTAAAAGTGACTCGTGACATGCCTAAGGAGATAGAAAACGAAGATAAATTAATTTGTTAGAATACCTAATTAAACTAATATTGGAAACAACTATGGAGAAATCTCATAATCTAGAATCTATATCTAACATATTTTAAACACATCTGCAAGGGACAAATTTCTTTCTGCATAATACTCTTATTACAAGAGGATTATGTAACATAATGGGGCAATGGTCTCCATAATGTATATGGGTTTGGCTGCTGATTTAATAAGAAGACAAGTAATCAATTATGTGTCTATAATTGCCAAATTGGGTGTAAATTTTAAGAATAAGAATTAAAATTGTATATAAGATTATTATTAAAAATACAAAACTTATGTTGGCAGTGCTGAAAACTTGTTTTTTCAAAAATTTTCATATGCCACTTTTTGGAATGAAAGGGGTCCAACTATTAAAATTTCTGACATTAGAAATTTTAAGCTGTGCTCCTTTCATGCTGGATGCGCGATTTGCTTAAAAGCTCACTCAGGAACAAATATAATATACAATACTTTTATGGAGTCATTTGGCTTTCAAGAGAATGATGGAAAATATTAGGGAATCAATATCAAAATGTTAGGCAATACAATTTTCAAGTTAGAACATTGATTATCCAATTGACCATTTAATTTAATTCTAAATTTCTTATAGCGTTTCATGAACATTAATTATCAGTTTGTCAGTACTACTGTCCTCAACTAGTTTGCAAGAATCGATTGATTTTATTAACAACAATCTATCTTTATAGAATCTACTCTTAAAAATGCATCTAAAGCAATATTTAAATTATTGCAAATTGACTTGTTTTTCAATGTGTTAACCTTGCATATACCACTAATTTATCTCTTTGTATATTTACACTGCTGATGTAATTAAACTGGTAGGTAAAGAGCTATCAATTATTCATTTGCTAAATCAATATAGAAATTCATCAATCTTATTTACAAACTGATAATTTCTATTCTGATTGGTGGAGCAGACCAATTATACAGCATTAGAGGACAGTAGTGCCTTGAAATGAATCTTTATAAAATTTAATGTAATCAACGATTTTTTAATGGAGGAAGTATTGTTGACCGTGGAAATGTATATAGGAGAAGCTTGGTTGGGGGTGCGGCCAATGAAGAAACACACAAATAAGAAAAACTGATATTTTGTACTGACGTTTCAGCCTAAGTTTTAGGCCATCATGAGAACTAAGAAAAAACAATTCTTTATTTACCTTGTTTGTAACTCAAGAAGTCTTCAAAGACAGAAAAGGTTCCTTCAACTGGACCATTGTTAAGTATTTCAAGCTGTATAGCTTTTGGATGTCCTTCTATTGAGTAAGAAGATTTTCCTGTTAAAAAAATAAATTATGTAAGTATAATATCTATACACATAGACACATTATGAGTTAGATCATTGATGAATTTAGTGATAACTGAATGAATTTAAAGTATAATGAAAACCTTTGAACAGTAATATAGAATAATAAATGATTGTAAAGATGTATGCCTATCTGTTCTATAGTATTAATTGAAGATCAGGATAGATGTATATTATGCCAATATCAGGATGATAATTTTTAAAAATAATGAAAAAAATTCCTTGTAGTAACACATAAAAGAGTGTAGGTCAGTCAAGCCAACTTTACACAAACTAAAGGTTAAGATTAATTGTTATAATTCTACGTAAGCATTCAGCTAAATTTCTTTCCTTATTTACCTCAGTCTCTGATATATACTCACCAACAAACCAATGTAACCTGTTCTGTATGATATAATTGATATTGTAAAAATTAATTGATCTGTATTCTATAGTCTTATGGCCAGATAATGTTACTGTTTTATTTGTTCCTTCATGTTATTCTTAAGGGACCTAGTCCCAGAATAAAGTTCTTTTATCTATCTATCTATCTATCTATAATCCAATTAAGCCTTGGTGTAACATTTATTTGATCTCTTGTCTTAATTAAATTCAAAATTCATAAATTTTTATAATACTAATTTTTATTACATTTAATTTAACTTGTATAAGTAGTTAAGTTTTAATTTAAAATTATAAATATATAAATTAGGAAACAAATGTATTTTAATATAACAATTCACAACTTTATTTTAAATTTCTGATGTTTGAATGTTTGTATGTCTTTAGAACTGAAGAAGATAACATTAAAAATTTGTTTTCAATAAAAATCAGAATTTTCTTTGCAATATATATATATATATATATATATATATATATATATATATATATATATATATATATATATATATATATATATATATATTTGTTCTAAATTTTGCACAAATTTTACAATTTTCATTAAATCAGCTAAGGTTAGTATTATAGGTATTGTTAATTATTAGGTATTTTGCTAGGAGAATAAATTCAAATATAATATAAATTTTCTGTGTTTTTATGACTTACATATATTAGTAGTATGTACAAAATATTTTTAAATTCTTACCATAGTGTAAATCTTTCTTGTAAGTGACGGCATATGATTGCTGGCACTGCCTAGAGCATTTCGGTGTACGTGGATGTTCTTTATCGCATGAAGGGTGAGGACCTGGAACGTGGTGCTCGCAAGGTTGTATCCCGTAAGGAATGCAACCCTAAAAGGAATGTCAAATTTTAATGCAATTTTGAGTTTTAATAATTGAAATGAGTTACACTTGGTTAGTATCCCATGAAACATTAGTTTTTGGAATAACAAAGATATTAAGTATTATTAAAATATCATATTCATTGCTATAATATTTGGGGAAGCACCAGATGGAATACCAAAAAGAAGATGAATAGACAGAATAAACAAATGTTCTTAAGATCTATGCATAGTCTATGAAACCTAATCCAATGTTGAATGGATTACATTTGGAATTCTTAACAGTACTAGTTTCATATATTCTACCTGAAATTGTAACATAGAAGTCGATAATCCAAATCAATTCCATTAGCATTTGAAAGGTGAGGAAGAAAATATTTATATTTTTTGTTTGGAATTTTTCAAACATCAAATGGAAAGCAAGAGTTTTGAAGTATGATTTTCTTTCCTTATGACTAGCATACTTTTAAAAAAATATATAGCCTTGCTAAGAATACAGTAAAAGTTAAAATACAAAGATGTATGAAAGATACTGATTAGAAAGGATGGTCCCATAAATTGGTGGCAAGAACATAAATTCAATAATCCTTTAATCGGACAAATTATGGCAACTCACCCCACCACCAGCAGAAATAATAAAGAGGGATGGTAATGAGTAAGCATAGGTTAAAATTGTCTCAAGATTTTGCCAACTGTACTTCTCAAGAAATTGAAACCACAATAGGAGTCCGACAGGGTCGTAGTCTTAGTCCACTTTTGTTCATTTTAGTTTTGGGTTTAGCTATTCAGAAGGCTAAGGAGAAAATGAAGAAATTCCACCTAGGATATGCTAATCTGAGTCCAGTGAGACTCTCACTACTTGCATTCACCGATGACATTGTTATTTTCTCAGAGAATGACAGAAATCTTCAGTACAACGTCAAAAGATTAAAAGAAGAATAGCTGAAGATCAATATGGTCATAAGCCCGATGAAAATGAAAGTAATGAGGGTTGGGAAGAAATCAAGGAGAACTACGCGTGTCATTAAAGTCGAAGACAAAGTCCTTGAAGAAGTGGAAAACTTCAAATACCTGGGTACACCTTAACAAAAATGGCTACATTGATTCAGAGGTGACTGAGCGAATCACAGCTGTGGGTAGAATGCTTGAAGCAGTTCAGAGAAGTTTGGTGAAAAAGAAAATATTGGCAGTATTTAGGCAAACATTTCTCCTCTTTCTAATGTACTCATCGGAATCATGGAAGTTGAAAAAGAAGCATCATTTGAGAACACAAGTATCAGAAGTGAGAAAATGAGATTTCTCCGAAAGATCGTGAGGACAACAAGAAGAGATTGAGTGCGTAACACCACCATCAGGTCAAACCTCAATGTTAAACAGGCCAATGATGTAATAGAGGAAAATCGATTGAGATGGCTTGAACATTTTCTACTAATGGAACCGAGCAGAATTACTAGTGAAGCCCATTGTGCCAAAGTTGTGGCGAAGCGACAAAAAAGATGGCCTAGAACTAAATGGGAAGACTAAGTAAGGAAAGATTAAAAAAAAAAGAAAAATATATATATAATATTCCAAGCCTAAGTTGCACCAAATCGTGCTGAATACATATTGATAGTACAAAGAAATTAATAGATCGCACCAAAAAAATATATATTGTATAAATGCAAGTATAAGAATATATTTTAGGTAAGGATATAATCCAATAGAGCATATTTTGATTATTTAATAAACTACTATTCATATTGTTCTATTAAAATTGACATTTAAAAGTTAAGATATTTTACTAACCTGGCTGCTGTTATAAGAGCCTCCTGTAACAATTCCTCTGTGAACCCAATACCTCCATGCAGCTCCTGGGAATCCTCCCTCGCAGCCAAATCCGCAAGACCAACAGCAAGATATAAGATCTTGAGGGGAAAGTCGTGCATTCACAGTGCCATTTGAATGAATACAAATACGGTCCGACATTGCTCCTATAGCACCAAAGGCCTTCAAACATATAATTACTAATATCATACAGAGAAGTCTATTAGTAACATTAATTAAGCATTTTACATTAATTTTATATTTATTAACTATCTTCTCTCTTTCTTTATTAAACAGTTCACATAAATTTAAAATAAAATTGAATGAATTCTGTTTGGGAAGTTTAATGAAAAATATATTCAAATGTTTTATTGAAAATTTTAATAAACTTGAATTTTCAAATATAAACAAAATTATTTAATTTATATTAATTAATCACAAAGAATAAAAAATGACTTATGATGAAATTAAACAAATAGATTCATATTATGTTGACTCTCTGAAGAATTACTTTTACTCTAGTATCTCATAAAAACAAAATACTGGTCAGAGTCTGGATTCAAATACAGAATTGAACTTTTCATAACAAAACCCTTGCATTCATACAATATTGCAAACATTTTCTAAGTATAAAAATCAAATTCAATGCAAATCCAGTCACATTCACACATATTACATTAGCAAGCAGAAACACTATATCTAATTATATTCAAAATTAGAAATATCAATATTAATTTACTCATGGTTTTTTTTAGTTAACACTTACCCAGCAGCTACCACAAGCGCCTTGGTCATCAATTTCAGAAATTGTTGGACAGTCTGGCCAGTTGGTTCTTGAGTCAAAAGAATCTGGTATCGGACCTTGTATCTTATAACTTTCCATACTTAACTTTATGAAATGTTTAGTCGATTCTGGTGGTGATGGGTGAACTCCCATAATTTTCTTGAAAAACTTGAGTGAAGTTTTCCTGTTAAAATTTCTTCCTGCCTGAAATATTGACTTATTTGCATTACACATCAACATTGTATGCAACACCAGCAGGCTACAAATCTTTTTTTTTATGAACTCAATTAGTTGTATCGGCTGGCAAGAGAATTATTGCTTCATTTTTTTTTTTTTGGAAAATAATTTGTTTTGTTTTTTGAGAAGAAATTAATATATGTATTTCTTTCTTTTTGTTTTCAAATTTACTTATTAATAATTATTAGCGCTGATAAATAGTTTTATTTAGTTTAAGAAGGATTTTTAATTTTATTTTTTACGTCATAATAAAGCAATGGTTATTTTATCTCTTATAATTCTGCTATGAATTTTCATTTTACACTTATGGGCGTGAAATAAGGATTCTGAATTATTGAATCCTTATCTTCAGTAACAAATTGGTATCAGTTTTTTATAGTTTTTATCCAAAAATATTGGTTTATTATAAAATAGGGAGCGGGGTAGCTCAGTGGGTAAGGTACTGCGCTACTAATCTCAAGGTCCCGGGTTTGAGACCGGCTGAGGCAGATAATTATTTATTCTGTATTCAGCCGTGGATCAACCCTGTGGGATCGGGAGACCCTCCTGGGGCTCACCCAGCCTCTATAAAGTGGGTACCCTTAATTGGGGGAAAAACGTGGCGGTTGAGCGTGATCTTGGCCGAATCACCTCCTTGCACAACCGTTGGCCTAGAAACAGTATGGTCCTTACCAAGTACTGAACCCAAGACCCTTATCGGGTTGTAGTGGTACAGGTTTTTTTTTTTTTTTATAAAATAGAGGAATAAGTGTTATCATTGTAAAAAATACAAAATAATATATTTCTTAAAAGGGAAAAAAGATATTAAAGATGTTTTGGTGACCTATCTTAATCCACTTTTAATACCCTTCATATTTTCTAATATATAGAAATTAATTTTTCATTTATTTGGTTTAAAGTCCCAGTTCCAACTTGGGCCGGAAGGACTGGCAATCCTACAGGTTACCAACATATTCTAGCCAGAGTGTGAAGTTATAGATTTATTATGTGTTTCTGTCCCAAAATAAAAGAACATCTGCGGGCTGGATTCGAACCGGCAATGCTTTTGATTCGAAAATGCTGAGGTACAACTCCATCATACTTGGCCACCACAGCCAGAAATTGATTCTATGGCTGGCCAATAAATGCATAATATTTATTGGACTTGTATCATACTAATGAATAATTTCCCATGTTTGATTTAATAAGAAGTGAAATTCAAAACATAACTGAATAACTTACCTTCCAAGTTGTGTTTAATGAATTAATGTAGTCGATGAATTCGTCTGACAGAGGATCGTAATCATTTGCCAATGCCACTAAGGCACAAGCTAATAAGAATAATATTCGCATTTCAGTTTCCTATGATTCCTTTTATATAAAATTATTCTGATCTGAAAACAAAAAGAAGCTGATGTCACGGAAATTTATTAAATATAAAAAAAATTAAATAAAAATTAGATCAATATTTCTTGAAGAATACTTAGAGCTTAGAGTTTGAGAGACAATTCCCCACCACATCATGTAATATTGACTGCGAGACTTTCTAAAATATGTGATACTTTCATTTGTGGACATACTTTCACAGGTGAAACTTATAAAAATCAAAACACTGGCCACAGTTGACAAGTGAGCATCTGCATAATATCATAAGAATTGCTACAGCTAAATTACATAGAATATTCAGGAACTTATAAGTAATTTTTTTTTTTTTAAATGTTTTTGTTTAATTTCAAACACTGTTGATATTTGTATTTATTTATTTAAAAAAAAAAATAATAATTTTTGTCATATTTGAATCTCCAATTCTATGCTAATATAATTTGTGTAACACAAAGCGCGTAGCTGCAAATAGAACTTTTTAAAAATAAATTATTGAATTTTTTACTTATAGTTTGTTTTCTAGTTGTATTTAGATTAAAGTGTTTAGTTTCTCAATAGTGCCGACAGAGTAACAGTTTTTACTAATACCCATAGACAGGAGTAATACTATTGTTTTTAATTTAAAAAAAATTTAAATTAGGTAATTAGCAACATAGGTTACTAACTTGGAATACTCCTTTTAAAGTAACACTTGTATAATGATTAACATTTATATTTCTGAAAATGATTACTTGATAAAAACTAATTTAACACAAAATATTCATGGTATGACATAAATATTTAAAAATAAATCTTAGTTAATTGATTTACAGTGAGAAAAGAAATTGTCTTGTAGCCACAGTCACATGTCAAATACGAAAGATCATCTTACACAAGAAATAATGTTTAACACAATTAAGATAAATTTAATCACTTCTTAAAATTAAGAATTGGAATTATTTACAGTTTAAAGTAGGAAGAAATATAAGAGATATAAATTTCACAATGTAAATAACTGTTTATAATTTTATCATAAATAGCAAAATTTATATTTTATATTTGAAAATGGTTTATTTATGACTAACCCATGTTAATAGATATGTATAGAATATAACATTCTTCTAGTAATGTTATATACTTCTAGTAGTATTATTATATAAACTAAATATGTAATTACTATGCAGTCCGAAATATTATTATACCATGGCCCCCTTATACTTCTTAATGGTTGTTGCATAAACTCTTCAGAAAATTATTAGGAGTGAGCAGCAATTAAAACAAATAAAACTGTCTGATTTTATAAATATTTATTGCTTCTCTGAATATCAAATCTTTATTACTTCTTTTTCTTCAAGCAAATAATCAATATTTTGATATCCTAATATATAATATAAATATAGATCAAATTGATTAATGAGTAAAATATAATTCATAAGAACTTGGAGAATAATATTCGTATCTTTTTTTTTTTTTTTTTTTTTTTTTTTTTTTTTTTTTTTTTTACAGCATCTTATTATCTCAGTTCAAAATATTACTAACACCTCGTAAGTTCTTGCTTTAAGCTCTTAAACAAGAAAATTAAGTCGTTTTAATAAAACAATCACGAGTAATCCATTTTGAAAAAGTTCAACTGAGTAAAAAGTTGGCTAAAACATTAATTACAAAGACTAAGTTGTAATCTTATTAAATTAAAAAAAGCTATTTTCAACTTAACAAGAAATTTTAATGGAAAAAAGTATAATATTTGTATTTTTATAAATCTCAATCTCCACAAACCATATATAAAAAAAAAAAAAAATGTGAATTCAATAACTATACCATATAATTTATTAATTACATGTGTAATTAATAAATTAGAATTACTTTAATATATTATAATTATTTCAACTTACAGTGAAATCATACAACTCAGCAAATAGAATCAGTCTGGACTGACTGGTCCTAAGTGATCATCGTCTACTTAACTGTTTACTATCTATTGTTATCATATTTTCTATTGTAACAAAACAGAATGGTATCTTATCATAAACCAAGAAAACCACAACTATCCTGTAATTTTATTGATAGTATATTATCGCAGTTATTCTGAATTATGATTTGCAATTTTATCAGGCTACTAGAAATAAATAGCTATATAATAAGCATAATAATATATAAGTTGTAAAAGAAAGTACTTAGAAATTGACGATTAAATTTATTTTATTAGTAGATTGTTAACCAAACTGTTCGACAAATTGTTTACTACTTAAAATGTTTAAATGCTATGAATGATACAATCTATATATTATAATATATATAACATTTCTCAATGCAGTTAATTAATTAATTTAAATAATAAATTCTGTATATCAGAGGTAAATTATCATAAGTTCAATTTCTTTGATTTTATTATGGTTTTTAATGGAGTATAAGTATCCTAAAAAAGCTAAAAGGGTAACAAAATATACAAGACTTCAAACATAAGCATTGTCCACTATCCACAACAAGCAAAACAATATGATCTGAAACTTTTTTTTTTCTGTAAAAATTTGAAAATGTTACTTATAGCAGTTTACCTCTGACGAACATAATTATACCCTCGATTCCATTTATGAATAATGGTTAGTATTACTGTTTTTTATAAATATATGTGTGTGCCATTTATACATTGGCCCATTGTTTATTTTCCACTAAAGAACTGTGATTTTATTTAGAAATATACGAAAATATATTTTTATTTTTTGTATATAAATTTCTTTGGCTGCTTGTTTACTTCTCTATGAGAAAACTTCATATAAAAAAAAAAAAGAGAGAGAGAAAAGATATAGCTCAACTTCTAATAATCATCAAGTCATATTTACTAAGCTATTCTTAGATTTTCTAATAATTTCAATTTTTGAGTTGTATCTTTATTCTACAATGCGTGTGGTATATTGATTTCTTTATTTATTAATGTATTCAGTATATATGAATAAATAAAATAAAAGAGGAAAAGTAATTTGTAAATACTGTTATTAATAAGTGAAGGGATATTGGATACAATTTTTATTCCAATAATGCCCAACATTGATTTATTTTTATTTCTATTAATGAATTACCTTTTTAAGTACCAGATTTTAGAAAATAATGATGATGTATGATTGTATAATGATGTATAATAATGCTACTTACCCTTAGGTTCTGTAGTGCTGACAATAGTCTGAAAGCTATTAAGGTCATAGCAGAACAAACCTTATCAGAGAGATTCAAGATTCAGTGATAAAGGTCATAGAATAGGTCACAGTCATATATTTTTCAGAGGAAATAAAGATTTGAGTCGGGTATCTTGAAGTAAATATATTTTTTCTATTTTTATTTACATAATCTGCATAGATAATAAAATTATATTTTTCTTGAATGATGTTTGAAATATAGTTCATAGTGTGAACTTCATACTATGAAAATCATATTGTTCATTTAAACATTTAATTTACAATTTACAAGATTGTTACATCATTTTTAATTTGTAAATATCTGGATTTATTTTGTTTTAATCACATGAGCACAACAGAAATTTGATATAGCACACTCTCGTCTTATGATATTGTTAAAAAAAACTAAAGGAATTTTCACTTCTTGACTGTTCTTATTGGAACACTTTGATTAGAGCATAAATTTACTATCAATTCATAAAAATATCTTCACACTTTTGAGCTCTCATACACTTAGTAAAATATTTTAATAGTTGTTTATTCTTCAAGGGGCTGTCACATCTGTTTAGCAATATTAACTTAAAAAAAACACTCACCTATGTTTCCTCGATAACCAATAGATTCCAATGTCTGTTCGTTGATCTTAACTAAATATTTTCATCTGTGATATTCTTAATAAAGAGTCATTCTCAACATAGGGTCTAAACCTCACCAAAATTAGGCACACAACTTGGAAATCTATATCTCATCTATAGATATAGATGTATTCATAAAAATAAAATAAATCTAATTTTGCTAAAAAAATACTTTTAGAAAATAAAACTTTATTAGAGCATTAAAAAAAAAAGTTTTTTTTTTTTTAACTTGTGTCAAAATAGAAAGAAAATTAAGTCAGTACAGTCAGTGCTAATATACTGTATCATATTGTTGGTTGTTTTCATCTTTCAACGAATAATCTATGAGTGACTCATTATGCGAGTCAACGTCACATAATGCGGATAGGAAAAGGTAATAAATAGGTTGAATTTATGAAAATTCAAAATTTGTAAAAGAAAAAATGTGATAAATAAAAAACTTGAGACCTTCTTGTTTACGTATAAATATATTGTTAGAACGCCAAGATCGTTGTACAATAAGCTTGTATAATTAATCTATCAGGATCCTCTAATGCAGGGTTGCCATAGTGGCGGGCCCTTGGACTGCATGTGATTCTCTGAGAAAAAAGCAATTAAATAACAAAATTATAAATTCACTTAATTATGCAATTTGTTTTAATTATCCTATCCAAATTCCTGAATTCTCGCTTCAAAATATAGTTTTAAGAAAATTTTTAAATGAGATGTGGTCCCAAATTATGGGCTGAAGAATTGGTGATAATGAAAGTATTTGGAACAGATAATATTAATGACTTTCTAGAAGAAGCCCATGCTGGAATATATAGCATAATGGCATGTAACATGAATATTTTACTTTTATCTTTAGAAACATATATTAAAACATAAGGAACCATTTTATGACTATTTATTTTTAAAAATGAGTTATCATTAATGAAATTTTATCTTATAGTTACGCCATAAGTATTTTGGCAAAATTTGGCTGCGAATAAAATCCATGTTATAGGACTACTGTAATTTTGTGTTCTGATCTACTGTAATTTAAGAAATTCAATTCTTTTTATTTGTTATCTACCAATTTTACATTTTATTACAAGCATCTGACGTATGCGTAATCATCAATACCATAACTGCTAGAAAACAAAAACTTCGGTAAAAATATAGTTAGTTGAAATTGATATTTAATAAATAAACATCAAAATCATTGATGACACGAATGAACTAAACATACTTCTGCCAAAATAAGTTAAAAAATATTACTGATCTTCTGAATGAACCATGATGGTAAGATATAATGCCAAGAATATGGGACTTATGGACCATATATCTGTTGCTTGTGTCCAAATGAGTTACAACTCATTTAGACAGTATAGATGACAGTGTATAGGTTTTTCGTTTATGCATAACCACTGAATGTGAATATCTTACCTTCAACTGAGTAAAGATAACATAATTAAACTTCAAATTTTATTACCTCTGATACCTCTTCAATAAATATTGTATAGCAATATCTTTTCTGACATTAATGTAAAAACAATGAATACTGTAATTGTGGACTCAAAATGTTCTAGTTATGAAGGTAATTAAATTACAAAAGTGAATAGTTAAATAAATGAATTGAAAATAAGAATTTTTTATTTTGTCTATCTACTCTTCAAATCTCAAATACTGATATATTTATTGAATGAATATATATAAAACTTATTACAGAATAGTATGTGAATGAAAATATATATATATGAAAGTACAGAAATAAATATGGATCAGATAAATAAACAACAGGTATGGTGAACTCATGGCCTTGAAACTTAGGTCTTTAAGGTGATTTAAAATGTAATTAGTTATAATAATTTATAATTTAGGTATCAGCGATGTTAGAATGCAAGAAATATTATCTATTTATGTAACTATTATAACGGCACCTAAGAGGTATATGAAACTGTGTCAGGTTTCTTTAACTTTTCATGCTTGCTGTTTAACAGATGTTTCCCTCCGAATGAAAGTGGTCTTAGTGTTCTTTTGAAAACATGTAACTCTCCTTATAATTGGTCCAGGACATATTTATTCATACCCCTGGGTAAAGCAAAAAAACTTAAATACGAATGTGATGAGCACTGTTATTTTATTTCTCATAACACCATAACGAATAGAAACTGATTATTTCTACTCGTTATGATAACACTATCTTGTCAAAACCACTAAATATTAAAAACCAAGAATCAAAAATAGTTATTTTTTAGAATTTAATGCTAAAAATGTACATATGGATTCTAAGAATTTTTCAACTTGATGTGTAAAACTTAAGGGCTGTGAATTGGCAGCACTGGGTGTAACAGCATTCTCTTTATGCTCTAGCTATTTTCAAAAGTAGTTGAGAATATTAAACCGATTAATTTTAATTGCCATTGAAAGCGTAACATAGTTTATTTAAGCTTACGTCTCTTAAATTTGATTTCAGTTAATCCCAGTCTATCACGATACACTTCGCTAACCATAACAGATATGGTTAGGCTTATATCATGAGTTTAATATATCTAAAAATGGATCAAGACCTTTAAACTGTCTGAGAAAGTAGCACAACAATTTATCTGCAATTTAGAAATAAGGTATATATTAAATTTTTATATAAATAATAAATAATGTCTGTTAAATTATCCAATTCATTGTGTATCAAAATGTTTCATAATTGTCCTATTATGCAGTGAAAAATAAATAAATAACTTTATTTTCGTATATCCCCACTATGTTGAAAATCGAGCCCTACTTCCATATACTTCGATTGCAGTAAAATTTTTGTTCTGTACCGATGAACACCACGAAAATTAGTGCACCTATATGTACATCTAAATTAGTACATTAGTCAGGAACTTTATTTTACCTAGAAATGAATCATGATTTTTAAACTATCTCTGAAGTAACACAATAGTTCTCCAGCTGTTAAGAAATATGGTTCAGATAAAATTTAAAAATTAATTATATTGCCTGCTAAATTATTTAATTCTTCATGTACGGTTCGGCACCTGGTAATATTTAACAGTTGTTCTATGATGTTTAGAAAATAAATAAGTATTTTTATAAATACGTATAGCTTGTAATTTAAAATATACTCCCGGAAGTGATATATCCCCACTCTGATTTTTGGACTCTACAGGTGCTTGCAAGTTCGAACATTATACTTTGTCTTCAGTATAGACCCAGTTCTGTTCCGATGCAGCTCGCAATAATTCTTATAGTTTATAAAAGGAAGTAACACAATAGTTTCTGTGCTATTAAGAAATGAAGTAAAATTTAGATATAAAAATGAATATTATTGGCTGCTAAGATATTTAATTATTCATGTATGATCAAGCTCATGGTAATAATAAACAATTTTCTCTGATGTTTTAGAAAATAAATATGTACTTATTTTCAAATCCGTATAATTTGTATAGTAAAGTATATACCCGGAAGTGATATATTCCCACTACTTTGGACTCTACAGGTCCATGCAAGTTCGAACATTGTTCGTCTCCAGTCTAGGACCGGCTCTGTTCCGATGTAGCTTGCAATAATTGTTATAGTTATTCGTTAAAACTGTAGTTTATAAAAGGAAGTAACACAATAGTTTCTGTGCAATTAAGAAATGAGGTACAAATTAGATTTAAAAATGAATATGAATGTCTGCTAAATTATCTCATTCTTCATGTGCGGTCAAGCACATGGTAATATTAAACAATTTTTTCGATGTTTTAGAAAATAAATATGCACTTATTTTCAAATCCGTATAATTGGTATATTAAAATATATACCCGGAACTGATTTATTCCTATTGCTTTGAACTCTGGACTCTACAGGTCCATGCAAGTTCGAGCATTGTACTTCGTCTCCAGTCTAGGACCGGCTCTGTTCCGATATAGCACGCAATAATTATTATAGTTATTCGTTATAACGGAGGTTTATTAAAGGAAGTAACACTATAGTTTCTGTGCAATTAGGAAATGAGGTACAAATTAGAATTAAAAATGAATATTATTGCCTGCAAAGATATCTAATTCTTCATGTACGGTCAAGCACATGGCATTATTAAACAATTTTCTTTGATGTTTTAGAAAATAAATATGTACTTATTTTCAAATCCGTATAATTTGTATATTAAAGTATATACCCGAAAGTGATATATCCCACTACTTTGAACTTTAGACTACAGGTCCATGCCTAACATTGTACTTCGTCTTCAGTGTAGGCCCAGCTCTTTTCCGATGCAGTTCGTAATGTTTATCATAATTATTCGTTATGAAAGAGGTTTCTAAAAGGATGTAACACAATAGTTCCTGTTAAGAAATAAGGAACAAATTAAATTTAAAAATGAATATTATTGGCTGCGTTGTTTACCAAATCTTTATCCACGGCCAAGGACGTGATAATATTTAACAGATGTTCTATGATGTCTTAGAAACTAAATCTATAAATATATATATATATATATATATATATATATATATATATATATATATATATATATATTTTATATTTATAAATTAAATACATATGCTCCTTGAAGTAATATATTCTTACTTCTCTGAACTATGGACTCCACAGGTCCATGCAAGTTCGAACATTGTACTTTGTCTCCAGTCTAGGACCAGCTCTCTTCAGATTTAGCTCGCAATAATTATTATAATTATTCGTTATAATAGAGGTTTATTAAAGGAAGTAACACTATAGTTTCTGTGCAATTACGAAATGAGGTGCAAATTAGATTTAAAAATGAATATGAATGTCTGCTAAATTATCTAATTCTTCATGTGCGGTCAAGCACGTGGTAATATTTAACAGTTGTTCTATGATATCATAGAAAATAAATAACCACTTATTTTCAAATCCGAATAATTTGTATCTTAAATTATATACCCGGAACTGATTTATTCCTAGTGCTTTGAACTCTGGACTCTACAGGTCCATGCAAGTTCGAGCATTGTACTTCGTCTCCAGTCTAGGCCCGGCTCTGTTCCGATGTAGCTCGCAATAATTATTATAGTTATTCGTTATAAAAGAGGTTTATTAAAGGAAGTAAAACAATAGTTTCCGTGCAATTAAGCAATAAGGTACAAATTAGATTTGATAATGAATATGATTGTCTGCTAAAATATCTAATTCTTCATGTACGGTCAAGCACATGGCAATATTAAACAATTTTCTTTGATATCATAGAAAATAAATAAGCACTTATTTTCAAATCCGTATAGTTTGTATATTAAAGTATATACCCAGAACTGATTTATTCCTAGTGCTTTGAACTCTGGACTCTACAGATCCATGCAAGTTCGAGCATTGTACTTCGTCTCCAGTCTAGGACCGGCTCTGTTCCGATATAGCACGCAATAATTATTATAGTTATTCGTTATAACGGAGGTTTATAAAAGGAAGGAACACAATAGTTTTTGATCAATTAAGAAATGAGGTACAAATTGGATTTAAAAATCGGTCAAGCACGTGGCAGTATTTAACAGTTACTCTATGATGTTTTAGGAAATAAAAAGTATTTTTATATAACAGAAGTAACACAATAGTTTGATTGAAATTAATACATAAGTTACAAATTAGATTTAAAAATTAATATTATTGCCTTCTGAATGAACCATTCCCCGATGTAAGGATTAGGAAGTAATAATATTTAACAGTTGTTCAATGATGCTTTAAAAAATAAATTAATATTTTTTTAATATTTAAGTGATATATCCCAACTAATTTTAACAATGGACTCAACAGTAGTGCAGGATTAAACAGTGATATCTTGATGACTTGTTACATGGTAGCCGTTACCAAGTCATATACGTGTTCCGCAAACTGTTATCTTAGGAAACTGTTATTTCATTATTTGCCACACTGCTTAGGTACTGGCTTTATATTTATATAGATGCATATAACTATGTATAGCTATATATATATATATATATATATATATATATATATATATATATATACTGTATTAATTAAAAAAAAAATAAGGAAGTTGAATAAACTGCACATGAATTTATAAATTTCTTTGACAACTTCTTTGATACTTTGATATTATCTATTATTAATCATTATACTTAATAAATTATAAATGATACTTAGAAAACAAAATCATATACCCAATAAATGAAAAAACAACTATAATCATAAAAACATGATCATAACTTTAAAAACATAATCATTATAACTAATATATATATATATATATATATATATATATATATATATATATATATACACACATAAAAGAACTGAATTTATGTTATCATATTATTAACTTAAAATAAGTAGAAACGGCTTTAATTAAAAAACAATAATTGTTCTACTTGCTTTGGGGAGAGGCGTGTTCTCCTGCCACTGATAACGCTTCCAGATTTAGAAAAAAAACGCTGGCATGGCCACTGATGTTGCTAAAACATTATAATTTCTCTTCATTAGCACTGTAAATGGTGGTTATGTTATATTATATTTAGGTGCTGGTTATGTTTCTATCAAATGAGCGAGTCGTACTTTCTGTTCAGATTTGGCGCGTTGCGATATCGATGAAATTCGACGATTGTTGCTGCTTCTTTAGGAATGACTTGGGCCACCATCTCATCAAAGTTCTCCCAAACGGAAATGATATCGTTTTAAGATGGAATGGATTCAATATTATCGGGCAATTCAAGTGGATCGTCATCCTTTTTTGTCTTCTATCTAATTTCCTCGAGCCAGTTGAATTCATTTTTTTAAAATTTACTAATGAATTTAAATATTATAAAATGCAATATAAATGTATTAAGTAACCTATATCATTTAACCTTATTCGTTTATTTCATAATAACGTTTTATTATAAGTTATGAAGCACTAATTTCACTTAGACAAGCTTGCTTTAGTCATATTTCATTTAATAAACTTTTTATAAAATGATTATTCAATTCAAATAAATAATTATTGTACTAAATGATTAATTAATTATTATTATTAATTTATTTTATTTTTTGCAGTTCCTTTGAATTACTGCCAGAAAGCCCGTTTGTTTCAGCAGATTGGTTGGAATTTAGGAATCCACTTCTGTGGCTTACCCTCCGAAGCTAGAAACCTGGAGGAGACTTGTGACAAAGGGTGTGATTTTGTGTAGAGGACCTGCGAGATGATTCTACGACGCACTTGGTGGCGGAAGACTCCTCTCTGCAGACGGAACGATTTGCTCTCTGGAGGACTTGGCAGGCTCTCTCCTGTAGCTCAACTCATTCCCTCGTGAGTGGTGAGCCGTCCTCGATCCTGCAGGATGGTGGGAAGGATACGAATCCAGCGCTTCTGTGTTCGACTCATCTCGGAAAAGATCCACGGTCATCGGCGTTCTTCAAGTCCTCAACTTCCATCGGACTCTTCACTTCGGCACTTTTCTCCTTTTCCCTGATTTTCTTGTCTTCTTGCCGAATCTATCTCTCGAGATTACTTTTACTCGAACAGATGTCGCGTTCTAGCAGGAGATTTATAGGAAGAGGAGATCGAAGTACTCCGCGATCCGCCGTGTTCGGGAATTCTAATCGCATCATCGAAGCGATGTCGGAATTGAGCAGTTTTCGTGCCACAGTTGTTCAAGAAGAAGAATATCGCTCAACTTGCTGGAGTTGGTAACTGGAAAACTACCGTGGTGGTTGGATTTCTTGTTATTACTATTTTAGGGAGATATAAGTTGCCTAACGGTTGTTCAGGCAGTCCCATCTGGGTTTATTGTAACCTTCATGCACTGTGCAATTTGAAGTTTTTATAGCAAATTTCTCACCAACCACCACTTTAATTTCTCTTTAGGTGTCCGGATTATAAGAAAACTAATTATATATAAATACTTTATTTCTTCATACCCCCAACCATTTAGGGCTGATTAAAGCTCTATTCCCGGCCCAACATTGGCTTTTATTAGTCACGGTTCAACGCTTCATTTTTCAGGTGCTAAAGGAAACCAAACCAAGTTAGATATAGTAGAGAGGTATTACATTTGAGGGATAACTTGGTTTGGTATTTTACTGGCAGCTGAGGATGGGACTGTGTTCCAATACACTAATAGCTAAAAAGCCAATGGTTTTAGAACTATCTCGTTATCATTTGTATATAAATATTACAGATAGATATAAGATATGAACTACCTATTCGATAGGTCTAGTATTATGTTACAGTTACGTAGAGTCACGGATTTCTTTATTTTACTCTGAACATTTACAATATTATTGATTTTAGAAAGTGTTGCCTATAGATCCTTAATGGACATAAAATAAGATGGAGTGTTATGTTATCACCGCGATGACACGATATAGAACAATATCAAGAAATGATTTATTTAGGTAAATTAGAATCCTTTTAGTCATGGATGTTCTTAAGGCGCCTATTTTAAAACCGAAATGGTAGACAATTTTGTTTTGATTTACTTCATTTTAGTTCTGACTTCTGTTTATTGTACAATGTTCTTCTTCTTGGTCAACTTTGACACGAAAATCGCTCAGCTAATTACATCACTTCGATGGTGCGATTCGAATTCCCTACCCGGCGGAACGTTGAATACTTCAGTCTCTTTTTCCTTTGACTCTTCTGTTACAACGCAATATATGTTCAAGTAAGAGTGGTATCGAGAGAAAGGTTCGGTATGGAGAGAAGACAATCCGAGAAAAGGAGAAAAATGCCGGATTGAAATGTTCCAAGGTGGTTTAGGACTTGAAGAACATCGATGACCATGGACCTCTCCCAGTATGGGTCGAGTACCGAAGAGTTAGATTCGGATCCTTTCGACCATCCTGCAAGATCGAGGACGGCTCCCCACTCTCGAGGGAATGAGTTGAGCTTCAGAAGATGGCTTGCCATGTCCTCAAGAGTGCGAATCGTTTTTTCTACTAAGAAGAATTTTCTGCCATCAAGTGGATTGTGGAACTTTCTCAAGGAATCTCCACAGAATATTACATTATTTGTGGTACAGGTGAAAGACAGAAAAGTCTTTATTTTCAAGTTGAAAAAAATAAGATATCACACATGAAAGAAAGAAGATGGATGATGTCAGATTAAGCAATTAACAATCACAGCTGATGCATCATGAATAAGGTAATTTGCTTACAATATTTGTTATAATAGTTGTTAACTTATTGTACCATTTTTAAATACTATTTTATATGTTGCAATAAACTTCTGAAGGACTCTTTACTTGTACTACATCCTGAATGAAACCTCATTATATTATTGATTCATACTATTTATGTCAAAGAGATACCAAACATATCAAAAAATTATTTTGAAGACATCCCTCCATATATTTTCTATATTGTGGTTCTAAGGGACATCGTATATCTTCATCTCTATATTATACCTAAAGTGGTTCTATTTCTTTGAAATGTAATAATGATTTGAAATATTAAAAAACATTTAATGGTATTTTACATACCTACCCTTTAATTTACATAAAATGGTTGAAGTTTGTGTTTTCTGCTGCAACATATATTCACAATACAATTTCTATAAACATCATTGAATAGAAAAAGACTTTCTTGTTTTAATGTGAGACTTTCTTTAGGTTTGTGTTCCTTTTCTTTTTTCCTCTCTTTGATTTTTATTTATTTTTCAAAGCTTTCTCTTCTATTAATATATAAGAATATTTGTACTCATGAAAGGAATGCATAAACAAATTTATAACAATAATTCCTTCATATCTACCTGTTATGCCAGCAGGCTTAAATAACATGATATAAAATAAGGTATTTAAATAAAGAATTGATTATGTAAGAAGCCTTATAAATCAATGGGAACAAACTAGTCTGATGATGGAACAATAAGATTTTTTAAGACATGATTACATTATTTTTACAAAATTTACAAAAAGGTATCTAAAGCTGAGCTTTCTGAATTTGTTCCAACTTCTTTCTTCATTACAGTTTATTTTAAGTTGTAATGTTTAAATATCTTTAAGGTGGCTACTCACCAAACTACAAACTTGAAAAGCATGCATGAGGAGGAAGCTTCATAATACCAATTCTTACTAGAATAGACTATTTTAAGAAGAAATTGGTCGGGAGAGGGAGGGGATGCTGCCAATGAATAAAACACTAATAAGTGAGTTATTTTATTGTGTGCCAACATTTCGGCCTAAGTTTTAGGCCATTGACTGTGCTAAGAAAAAACAATATAACGAAACTGATAACAGCAGAGTACAAATCTTAATAAAATAACTGTAATAAAATATGGTAATAAACAGAAATAACTAGTATGATAAAAAAAAAGAAGTGAAGTATAAAGAAAAAAAATGTTAATAATATTGTAAATAATGTGAAAAAAGTGAAGGAAAGATTATGAATTAAATTAAATAATAAAATATATTATATGTGATTTAATAAAATGGATGAAAACTATTAATTAAAATAACTAGTATGAATATTTGGAAGTATATAAAGCATATCGAGATAATTATGATATTCCAAGTTATGTAAAATATGACAATGATGTTGAAATGATATGAAGAGAATCATGAAAATAAGTCACTTTCAGAAAGTAAGTCAGACATTCATGTCAACATTGTAACATCAGTGTCATCTTTTATATAACTTGTAAAGTCGTAATTATCTCGATATGCTTTACATATTTCCAAATCTTCATACTTTTAGTTATTTTAATTAATAGTTTTCATGTATTTTATTATTTTAGTTAACCTACTCATGATAATATAGAAGGATCAATTTAATTAGAGATTGATAAATTATTTGCCACTTCTATAATTTTGTTTTTATTTAAAACTAATTTCAAATGTTATACATTCATCTTCAGTTCTAAAAACAAATAAATATTAAAAAATAAGTAATTTAAAATACAGTTTGGTATTATTATACACATTAAATTAACTGTAATATAAATTAATATTATAAAATATTTATGAATTATGAATTTAATTAAGACAAGAAATAAAATACATGTTCGTACTCACCAAGGTATAAGTAGATTATATCAAACAGAAAAGGTTACATTGGTTTGTTCTCGTACTGAACTAGTAATGGAAATAACTGTAATGGAAGAAAGGTGAGGTGTTAATAGGTAATGGCACCATTTAGGGGGAAGGATTGGAACTTCCCAAATAATTCCGGTGAGTAATTGTTTTTTCTGTTATGGATGGGAATAAATAATAGATTGGACTATTGGAGATATTTATTTGGTCATTTAACCAAAAATCTGGATTGGATTTGAAGGATTTTATTATTTCAAGTGCTTCATATATATTCAATTTGAGACTTCTACATGATGGGTTAATTTAACTTATGAGTTTTTGATGAATTTATTTTTTTTTAAATTTAAATGAATCGTAAATTTGCCATTCTCTGTCTTATTATTATATATAGGCACTTATGTTCCTTTAATCTCTGATTTTGTGATTTCCCAGTTTTTCCCATGTGTTTGGCTGCACAGTCATTACAATTTAGTTTGTACACTCTGCTTTTTTGGAAAGGGGCTATTTTATCTTTAGGAGAAGGGAAATATGAGAATAGAGTTTTTTCTTTTTTAAATGCAGGATTTAATCCTTGTTTTTTTCAATTCATTTCCGACTTTGGTGGATATAGAGAACTTAGTGACAAAGTTCTGCTGCTCCTCCTTTTTTTTTTTTTTTTTTTTTATCATACTAGTCATTTGTACTTATTACCATATTTTATAATTGGTATCTGTAATTGGTACTGTCTCTGTTGTTATCATGTTTTTAGTCCCGTTGATGGCCTAAAATGTTTGCCGGAACTTTGGCACACAATAAAATAAGTCACTTATTATTAGTGTGTTCTTCATTGAACACTGTGTTAAGGCTAAAGAGTGTAAGTTGAAAAATGGGATTTTTTTAAAGATTTAATACGATTGGTCGAAGTCATATTTTTCATCGGTTAGAACAGTCTATCTATAAAAAAAAAATAGTAAAGTTAATATATAAATATATTTTTAAGTTATACTATTCTAACCAATAAAAAATACTATGCTGACGAATTAAATTTCAATCTAAAAAAAAATCACATTTTTTCTACTTATACTCCTCTTAAGGCCTAATACGCTAGAAATAAAAAAAATATTTTTATTTCTCTTTTTACGTTTCTTTACCATCACTTTGACTGCTGGGGCCATTAGCGATGGCTGTTCTTCTTAAATAACAACAATTAACTTTATAGCTTATAGAGTATTTTATGATTCCATTATTATCTTTATACGCAAGAGATCTTTCAATAATCATGGTTAGTCTTTTTGATATTTTTTACATTAGAATAAGTATTCTAGGATGTCACAGCTTTTTGCTGCTGTTTTTGCTCCTTCATCTACTCTTTCATCACAGGTTATGTCTGTATGCAATGGAATCCATAACATGTGAACTTTTGTTTAGTTTTTTCATGGTCTGAATTTCTGTTAAAATTTGTTTGTGGTCCATAAGCTTTTTAATCTATTTAAGCAGATAGGGAGTCTGTCACAATGAGAAATCTTGCAATATTATTTTCTATGTATTTAAATGCTTGTAATAATGCCCATATTTTACATGTTAAAATTGAATTCGGTTTTTTCAATCTCCATTCGTTTCTACTGTTTTGCATCCCTATACAGACAGCACCACACACTATTCTCAGATTTAAATCCATCTTTAAGTTGGATTGGATTGATTTAATAATATGGAATGTTCGAAAAAGTAATAAACATAATTTTTAAACATGTTCTTATATTAAAAATATCTTAATAAGTAAAATCAAATTGAAATTTTGTACGCAAAATAAAATGTTATTTGGATACTTCATTTGGAGGCTTCTTAATTTCTGCTAGGTGCTCCTCTTTTTTTTTTCATGACTTTAACTATTGGTGTTTCCTAGCTAGGAAATTTTGCAAATTAATGATGCCTTGACTCACTGACCTTCGCTTAAGTTTCAACTTTTACAATTAACTGCACATACTCACTTAATTTCACTATCATGGACTTAACTTTCATATGTCTGTACTCACTGTCGGTTCAAGATAAAAAAAAAAAGAGTTCCTCACCCTAGTGTGGCTCACTATAAAAAGACCCTTTTCAATCCCCTAGCCAGTGCATCTCTGCAAAGCTATGACGATAAGATGATAATAGCAATAAGATGACGACAAAATAAGGCGCCGATATTTCTTATTTTCTTACTTCTTACTCATTCCTTTCCTTACGTCCACATTTACATTTCATTTTTAGTTTAAACAAAATATATGTAAGACTTATAGAATAAGTTTATTCTAAATTCATTTTTTAATATGTATGAAAAATTCTATTTTATTGTATTGTACTTAAGCACCCACAATTGTCCTACTGTTCTTTTGATTAAACACATTACTAAATTTTAATGTTCAGTTTTTCTTTTAAAATAAAATAGATTAAGTTCCATTTCTTTTGTATAAAATAATAAATGTCTTTTAAATTATTATTGAACTATTTATAAAAAAAAAATTCACTTTTATATGCAAATATTATTCTCAATTTTGCAGTATAGTCTTACTTCACTATACTCAAAATCACCCTTCATCCTATAATGAAAACTACAAAATGTTATGAAAATAAAATTTGGCTAATACTCACCTTTTTACTATAATTATAACTCAAATTAAAATTTATATATATATATATATATATATATATATATATATATATATATATATATATAAATACTAAATAAATTTTATCATTACAATAGATTATGACTTTTTTTACCTGACTACGCAAGGAGGGTAATGTATTTAGCTTGACCATTAGTAGTAGTAGTTGTGTGCTTTCCAGTACATGTTAAAGCCCTTTGTAACGACATTCCGTGCCGTTCATCTGTGCCTGTAAACATACAAAAAGTAAATTAATGTATTGAATATGTATTTTCATTCGGGAGGGGAAGGCATCCGACTACAACACCAAGTTTCAATATTCCTGGGTGTCAGTTTTACTAACTACCCTCCAGTGCGCTTAAGTAGATAGGCAAGTACATCTTACAGGGTTGTAAGATATAAAAGTTATTTCCGTAGACGGGGTTTTTATTTTTTATTAAATTAATTTTTTTTATTTTGTAGGTCTATTAGAAATAATTAAAAACCATCAATTGTCCTACAAACTCATTGTCCAACTAGTTAAATTCATGGAATTGCGTTATATGAGATTAATGATTGCATAATTGCAATGAAACTAATTTTTTACATTCACAAAAAAAAATTAAAGCTTCATTAGTGTAAATCATTTTTCCGACAAATAATACCTGTGAGACATTCTTAAGATGGCCAAGCTGTGAATTTTTACTAATTACCGAGGTAGGATTTGGTATTACGAAACTCTCTAAAAAATCTTTGAGTACTGAGTGTGACCAACTAGCATTTAATGTATTAGCTGTAGACTCTCACGTTTTAGCTAATGAAAGAGGATTATAGAAATGACTTTTCAATATTAATATGGAGGTAGAAAACTTGAAAAATAGTTTCAGTGAATATATACTACATATAAATATGGTGGCCAAAAGTTAGTTAGAATATGTTATTTTGCTGTTTGTAAATATTATAAAATATTGAGCCAGCTCAATTTTTATTGTTTATAGTAAAACTATCCCAATGTATTTACTTTCTTATATACTGTGTTATTGTTATACTTAATAATTTCTTCATTCTAGGTTCAAGAAACATATACACATACCTACTGTGATCATCCAGAAGTTTGTATTGTCTCCGTAGGCCATTGGATTCCATACAGGTCATTGTGTTCCACACTGGTCATCGGGTTCCATGCAGGTCATCGGGTTCCAAGCAGGTCATTGGGTTCCAAGCAGGTCATCGGGTTCCACGCAGGCCATCGGATTCCACGCAGGCCATCGGGTTCCACGCTGGCCATCGGGTTCCACGCTGGCCATCGGGTTCCACGCAGGCCATCGGATTCCACGCAGGCCATCGGGTTCCACGCATGCCATCGTGTTCCACGCATGCCATCGGTTTCCACGCAGGCCATCGGTTTCCACGCAGGCCATCGGGTTCCATGCAGGTCAATTAGGTTCCACGCAGGTCTTCTGGTTCCAGACAGGTCTACCAGTCTCTGGGCATCTTTGGAAGGAGAGCAGCAGCGAGGTAAGAAGTAGCTTTTACTCAACTATGGAATAATATGAACAATATTTAGTTTGATTTAATAAACTTTATCAACATTAGTATCATTCCACATCTAGTATATAAATAATAGTTTTAAAAATGGTTTCTATTTGAACTTGATGGATTTTATCCAATGGGATTGCTTAAATATCGTACATATTTATTTTTGCAAAATAGGTTTTCGAAAACTAAAAATTAAAGTTTCCTCTATACGAATGTAGTAATAATTATTGCAATTTATTCTACTTTTTTCAGATTTTATTTAATATCTTTCATATCACTTGAGATTAGTGTTTAAAATCTGATTTTTAAGTTAAGCGCAAATAAAATATTCTTTTCATCTTAACTTCTTACCCTCCATTTTTTCGTTGATATACTACATATATGAAAAGTTAAAGGCTTTTATGAAGAATAATTTAGGCTAGTTTCATCAAAATTGTTAGAGCTGTTTTTGAGTTGCACTTCCGGTTAGTCGATTTTGACAAAAAGTTGCTGTAACATCACATGCATGTACCTACCTTAAATAAGTAATTTCAGTATCTTACAGCTTTTGTTATTGAGCTTGACTGTTCACATACACAGACCATTTTGCGAGATTTGGTTATTTGTACTCAGGGGACTTGGTTATTTTGTTGAAAACTCGAATTCGAAAATTTTCACGATCGCAATATTTCCCCTTACTATATTATTTACATATAGGTAAGAGAAAGTAAAAACGTATAATTAGGTGATCCACGCTCTACTCACTGTTTGCAAAAAACGTATTTTGATGTGCCCCGACCACAATGTGTTGAGAAATCCCACAATAGAATACCTCTAATCTGAAACTATACATTACGAAATTTAAACAGTATTTCATTGGGAGGAAAAAACATAATTGGTGTACTTCTGCAATACTAAGAAAAATTATAGTGGAATATTATTTAAAATAAACTTTTTGTTTTAAATTTGGTTATTTATAACTTTATTAAAAATACAATGATAAAATTGGTTTACTAATTTATATAGCATAATGGTGATTTGTAAACATATTACCCTTTAACAGCACTCCAATGACTTCTATGGTCACCAGGATTATCAGGAATCAATTGTGAAGAGAGTGGAACTAGTGGATTTGATTGGTTATAGAATTGATAGTATATTTATAGGTAGCTGTCTAGTTCAGGCCAAATCAGTAACATTAAAGGTCTTTATAGATAATTTTATTATTTACATACTAAACCGAATTGAGGATTTTAGGTTTGGCTGTTGAAGGAAAAAAGAATTAACTTTTATTATTTATAAAAGCTTATTCTTTTATAAATAAGTTAATATGCATATATTTTTTTTTGTTTTATTTTAATTCTTATTTGTATTGCAGGGCTGAGAAATATGTAGGGACCTGGAAGGCAGCAACCTACTCTTCTAAGATTTTCAGGTCTCCAAACCATCCACCTCTTACGGTGCAAGGTCAGTGGAACTAGCTCTAAGCATGTACTATGGCTCTTCACTCAAGCAGCATTAAGTTGGCTAATAGTTTTTTAGGAAATTAAGTGAATTATTTTAATTATATCATTCATGCTTTTTCATTTCTTCTTCTTTACATAAAATAAACTTCCAAAATTATGTTTGATCTTGGCCATAGTCTCTGCCCACTTTGGACATTGCATGGAAATATTTTTTTAATATCTGATAATAAAAATTCCGTACACTATTTCTGACAATCATCTCTATTGCTTGACCATTTGCATGTTTGATAACTATAGTGTAGTTTTCTTTACACTATCATATTTCTCTCAAACACTTTTTATTCAATTACAAAAATATCTATATAATATTTTTATAATTTAAAGATTTCAGATTCTTTACATTTGTATCTGTATGATCTAATTGTATGATATATTCAAATTTAATTTATTATTAAGTAAATAAAATAATAGAAAATGGTAAAATTTAATAAATAAATAATTTCATAATTAAAATAGTACATAGTTGTTACAACATAGGTAGGATAGGTCATATATCCCTAGTGGGCAGTGTTTTCTGCATGGAGCATGCGCATGGAATATATTTTCTACATATCTATATCAGCGACCTCCTCTCACAAATTTTTAGATTTATTTATCACAAGTATTTTTATTTTTTTAATATTAACTATTAATATTTTATGAAAATTAGATTAAAAATTCTCAAATATTTTCACAATTTTAATTTTAATCTTCTATCAATCTAAACATTTATAAAATCATTAAATTCATTCAACTTATCAGAAATTATTAATAATTTAATTCATTTCTTTAAATAGCTTAAATGTACTAATGCATTAGAGATAATTGACTATTATTAAATACATCATAATTAATTAATTTTAATGCTTTTGTTTATTATTACTCAAGTAATAAAACCATATTTATTATTAGAACAAATTAAATTATAGCTGTTAGTTTCCAAATTTATTATTTTAAATTGAGAGTTGAGGCTCTTCAGGATCTTCAGTCAGCAGAGCAGCGGACTCCTCTCATTAAACATAACACAAATTTTCTTATTGAACATTAGAAAATTTTCTTTAATTTGATTTATAATATTGTGATAATTTTTAATAAACATTCTTGAGATTGTTTTTAGATGCATACAATTTTTTTAATTTGAAAATCCGAATATTTTTTTGGGCCATTTTTAAATTCAAGTAAATTCTTATTACATATTCTAATTACATATTGATTTGGATATTTGGATACATATAGATTGGACGTTATTACATAATTATGTTTAGGTTGAATAATATCCTTTATCATCACTAAATAATAAAAAAATATATATATATTAGGTACACATGAGAGTTGAGACAGTAACATCCTCGCAGAGCAGTACCATGACTTAAATGTAAAAAAAACCATGTGAGTACCACTATTACGTGTTATTTTTTATATTTTTATTATATTTATATATATATTTTACAATATATTAAGCATATAAACATTTAATGTACTTAGGAAGGGCGGTATGTAATTTTTTTTAATATTTACCATATTAATTTTTCCCAAATCCCCTTAATAGTTGTAGAACATTTGAAGGGGTGTTTGAGGCTTCTTAATTTTTACTTCTCATACCGACATTTAATATTCACTTTTAGTAATGATGAATCCTAAAATATATTTAATTTATATGTTTTTATCATATTAGAAAGAGAGGGATTGCTATCAAGTGCTATAAAATTATTCTTATTTATTTTATTCATTTAAACTATTTTTTATCATTATTTTCAGGACATCACGCCATTATCATCTATTGGACAAATTTCACTCTAAGTTATCACTCT
This sequence comes from Rhaphigaster nebulosa, assembly GCA_948150685.1. NCBI lineage: Eukaryota > Metazoa > Arthropoda > Insecta > Hemiptera > Pentatomidae > Rhaphigaster > Rhaphigaster nebulosa. The sequence goes on along the minus strand of OX411312.1, from coordinate 42,619,929 downwards.
GAAGAATTCTCGGCTGTATTCTTATGCGTGAGATTCAATAAACATTTTGAAATTGGAATGGTTTCCTGAAAAAGCTTTTAGGACAAAAACGTTCATGTAATTTATGTTCCAGCACACAAATAAGCAATTTAATATGTTTTCTATATATTCTTTAAATGCAAGGATTAGGTAAACATTTTATTCCATTTAGTTTAAATTTCTAGACATTTATATTTTTTTTTTTCACATTATGACATGGCCATTTCGATATTAATTGTTTTGGGATAATAATTAAAAAGTATTATACTTAAGAATAGAAACATATCCATAATTGATCTATTTTCATTATTACTAATGAATAATTTCTCTTGTTTTCTATTTCAAATACACTTCCTGCCATTTAAATGATTCCAATAATAAAGCTTACAATTTAAATAGTATTTGTATGATAGTTAGACATATCTACATTGTTCACTACCGTTTTCAAGACATAGCACCATTCTCAGGATGTTGAAGGAATACTTTGCTGAGTTGTCCCTCAAAAAAATATACCTCTCTACTATATCCAACTCAGTAGTGTCCTTTTGCAGTTGAGATTGGGCTAATGTCCTGAAGATGGCTGTGGCAATAGATTGAAGTCTATGGTGTTCAATCACTGTAACTTCAGGTATCGGCGTGTGGGTGAATAAATAAAACTTAGGTTGTATGCTCATTAGTAAGGGGATAAAGCAGGCATTTTCTGCACAGTGCTGATCATAAATTTAATTTCTCAAGCACATTTGGAAATAATATCATTGACTATTTTATATATGAATGAGAAATACACCAATATTTCATAGATGTAAAAGTAATAAGAGGAGCAGAGATAGGTACGAACCATCTACTGCTGGTCGCGGATACCAAGCTCTTAAGTGTCCGCAAGCCTCAGCCTAAAGTATATCTAGCAATATAAGTGCGGGCTCTGGACGATCCAGATAGCAGAAACCTACACCCTGCCAAATTGGAGGAAAGCCTCAGAGTTCTGAATTTAGAAGGAGATTCAAAGAAACAATGGAATGCTCTCAAAAATTTTATTTTGGGAACTACCAAGGAGGCTTTCGGCCTACAAAAATTATCAAAAAAAAGTAAGTGCAATAAATGTTAGGACAACAATATAAAATTAATTTTAAGCAAAAAGAAGCAAGTATGGAAGTCCTACCAACAGAATAAGAAGCCTGATAACTTTGCTGAGAATAGAAGAGCATGAAATACGATATCCTGGGAAAAGATAAGAAAAAGTCTGGATGAAAATCACTGTGAAAATATAAACATATTTTGGCGCATTGTGAAATTTTTGAAGGGAAAAAGAACAAAGCCAGTGAGAAATGTAAAAGACAATAATGGTGAACTGTTAACAGAATCAAGAAAAATCTTAGATAGATGGTATAGACACTATCTAGATTTCTTTGCAGAGAAATTGCAGTAGAGTGGATTAGCAACTAGAGAGCAATCCCTTTGCTCTGTTCCCTACAGAGGCTCTATGAAGTTAGTGAAGAAGCCATTAACGAAGAGGAAATAGAACTGGCTCTTGAGAAAATGAAAACAGGCGAGGCTGCAGATAGGGACAACATTGTCCCCGAGTTTATAAAGTATGGTGGCTATGAGCTCATTATAGCTCTACAAGGGCTGTTTCGGAATGTCTGTGACGGACAGTCCCAAAAGGTTAATGAATTGATTGAGAACATAGTGTTATAATCTCAATCCTATTTCATTCCAATTTTTTTAAATGTATATGATAAAACAATAGACAGTGTCTGATGCAAAATATAATATGAAGAAAAGAAAAAATAATAGCTTTATTTGGAAACTAGAAACAAAGATGAAGAAGTGAAAAAATAAAGTTAGATTAAAGATAACAGAAAAATGTTTAGATAAAAATAGAATATGTAAAATATTATTGAAAGCTTATGGTTGAACAACAGCAGGCACATGATTAGTGATTCCTGATATTAGGCGATTTTTATTTATGAATATTTCAATGGCTATGTACAAACAAAAAAGAATATTTCTTAAAAAACACTTTATTACTTATTTTTAAAATATTTTTTTGATACATCAATTTTAAAATTTGTTAACTATTTTTGTGCTTTGTAACGTACGAAAAGGATATCCAGGATTAAAATTAATGAATGAGTTTAATTAATAGTTATAATGATAATTGCTGTTAGATATTGTGAACTAACTAAACCCTTTCAGAAGTACACTGCAAGAAAACACACAGAAACAGTACAAGAAAATTTTATCATTTCTTGAGGATTGCAGTCCATTGTGGAATAGGCCTATTGGGGAAACCACATTAAAAAAAACGCACACCAAGCACTCTATCTCTGCGGTGGTGTGGAAAGGAGTGCATTATTTAATTGGGCTAGACATTGGGGGGGAGGAGATACTAAATTATTATCTATATTTTACCTCCCTTTTTAAAATAATATATAAATAATATTTTCAAATATTTATTATTTAAAATATAATATTATTTAAATATATAGATATAGATCTTGCCATGAGTTCTTTTATTCACTTTAAGAATACAAGATCCCAACATGTCAATTAATACATACCTTCTCTTAGAACTGCTTCCTTCAAGGAATTCTTAATTATTGATGCCACCTCTTTGTAAAATTCCTTACCCATTTCTATTTATGAAACATCCTCTAGATTTTCCTTCAAACACCACTTATTCCTTTACTTGTTCAATAATTAAACTAATGCAACTATGTAAACATTATATATTTACATTAATAATCATTATATATTTACATTAATAATCATTATATATTTAAAAAGAAAAACAAAAAAACTTGACAACTATAACTCATGAAGGGTCTAGGGTTCAATACTTGGTGAGGATGTTCTGTTTCTTGACTAATAGTTATATAAGGAGGTGATGTGGTGAGCATCCACCTTAACTGCCAGGTTTTTTGTCCTAACCAATGAAGAGCCATGTACCCAACTTACTCAGACTGGATGTGCCCTGATCCCATAGTCAATCCAATTATATATTCATATATACTTATTCAAGGTTTATGTGAACAATTTCTTCCTTCTATATTTATTATTTTATATACATTGAGGACCATAGTTTCGAGGTGCATTCCCTCATCATCAGGATCCAATCTAATTGTTAAAAAAATAATACAATATTATAACTATTGGACATTTAGAACAACTAACAAGTAATACCACATTTATTCATCTAATCATACCATATTATACTGTCTTAACCGTTATTTACATTAACACTGTTTACATGTATCTTCCTCTTTCTTATCATTTTATTCATACTAATTACACTTTGTGATTATTAATTGTAAAAAAACTAAATATTTTAAGAGAAAACTTGCTATATGCTATTATTTTCAGTACCACATAATCTTTGAATTATAGATTAATCCTTATTTATTTTATTTGTCCTGTTCCTCGTCTCTATATAGAAATATATCTTCCTAAAGAAATTGTAGTTATCTAAATATATAGTTATTTATATAATTATCTATTGCTTATTTAATATTTAATTGCTAGATAGTTGCATATTTATAAAGATATTGCTTGAAGAATGTACATATAATCTGTGTAACTCTGTTATCCTTAGGGGTCATTTTGTCCTAGAATAAAATTTATTTTTCACTCTATTTCATAAATAAGCTTAATGGAAAATCTATGCTTCTTTCATAAAATTTACAAAATGTTTGATTTAAGTCTTGAAATTTGTGGAATAAAAAAGCTGCTTTGTGGCTATAAAGCTGCAATCGCTGTTCATGAAATTAAGAGCAGGAGGTAGACTCGGTTTTTTTCATGGATTTGTCAGGTTTGGTTACATAGGGGTTGTCAGGGGTACAGTAAGATTGCACTTGGTAGCGCTATTAGGAGCAGACATGAATTTTGGGCTTTGAGGTAGATTTAATTGATATAAAATTACAGCTTATATCTTTAGGATTGTGGCTAATAGGCTAGTTAATTGTTCAAGAACTATTCCTTTTTTAATATAAAGCTAAGAAATGCTCATATTTTGTTTATAACTCCAGATTAAAAGAAATGGATCGATTAAAAGGAAAATAATTATTTTTCATTTATAAAAATTATTAATTAAAACTTAAAATTTATTTAAATTAAATTAAAATTATTAATTAAATTTTTTTTTATAATGCTTTTTATTTCTGAAGACTCTCAATAACCCCAACTAATTAAAACCAAAGTGGTTCCGATTAGCAAAAAATTCAGCTTACCAGATGGGAAAAAGAGTTAACTTCACTAATAACAAGTCAATTTAAAAACAAAAATTATATATTAAAAATATATGTACAGTAGTTAATCATTGTTCGGAAATTTATCTTTTAATTATTTTCTTGAGAAATAGATTGAGATTTTCGTTAGTTTGGAAGTTGAAATAATCTTTTTCAAAGCCTCAGACTGCATGTGCTTCGTGATGAATGAACTGCTTCGTCAAACAACGGCAAGCTGCTAAATTTTACAGTTTGTTCAGCTTTCGGACATTGTTCCATGGAAGCAACAAAATTTAATTTTTTTTCTCTTCATTTTTCTTAATATCAGAGATAATGCACTTATCAACATTAAATTCCACTGCTAATTTCATTCCCTGTTCACCTATCTCAAGACTATCTATTATCGTGAAAACCTTCGGTTTTGCTGGCGTTCCAAGAGACCTGGACAGAAAAAAAAATACCGTCGTGTTGGAATGATGGTGTTAAAACTGACTGTTTAGGGCTGGATTGTTCTGACATGTCGTTTTTTCCTCTGCAGTTTTGTAAAAAATAGATTCAATTTTGATAAAATTTTATCAAAATTGAATCAACAACGTTCTCACCAAACCAAATCCATAGAGTATCAATTAAACATTTCAGATATAAGCTTAAAATAAATTTATATTCAGTTGACGTACGCATGAAGGTATAGAAGGATCAATTCCTAATTAAATTTATTTTGTTGTGTTTTAGAAATCATCCCCTCAAAGATGACCTGTCAACTTCGCCAAATTCAAGGAATAATTATTTATTTTTTATCATTCATTATCATTTACATTTCCTCTATATACAAATATTGTTCGTGGTAGAAATTTAAATGGGTAATAATTTGACTTTGATTTAATCGTTTTCGATTATTCTACTTGTACGTAGATACTAGAAGTGGAAGAAATGAATTAAAAAGAGTGGATGGAAGGTTCGGATGGATGAAAAAACCGATGTTGTAGAGAATCATCGTTCTTCGTGCCAAATCGACCGTTTTTCCCCCACCATTTTCCATCGTTCAATCCGACGGTTCGGATGGTTGAAAAAAGAATAGTGCTACCTTAACACAAGTAATGAATGGATACTTCAAATCAAATTTTTTTTTGAGGGGAGAGGGGACGCGTGGATCCGATTAAGACGGTTCGGTGGTGTATTTTTTAAAAATAGGTGGGGCAATGCACAATCTAAGAATTTCTCTCATTAAGTAAAAACAAAATAATTACACTACACTAATTAAAAAGTATTATATAAATTATTTTATTGTACCAATGAATGTTGTAATTAAAAACAAGGTTCAGTAGTAAAATTTAAATGTTGAAAATTCTTGTTATTAGATTATATAAAAGCTTCCGTTGATATAGACGGCTTTATTACAGTTTTTTTTTTATTATGGTCGATGGCCTGTAGGATATAGAAGGTATTGGGTCTAGAAAGGTTTTTCGCCATGTTGCTGACGGTGGGTCGCTCGAGCCCTGCATGCAAATAGGCTGCCACTGACGACAATATCCGTCAATCACCTCAAGACCAGTATTGCTCCGAGTTCACCTTCTGCTTCGTCTCTTTCAAGGAAGAGGCCCTCTTGGACATAAATAATTCTTCACTCCAATATTTTCCATATAAATATATACTTCCTTTCTCTAATGTGCATACGCCAAGACATACTTCAAATACATATCCGAAGTTGGAGGCTAATGATTAAGAGAACATGAAGGCATCCTGTAACAAACAATGAAATCTCGATCATGATCGGGGCAGAATAAATGATGTTTATTTATTCAGATGAACTGTGAAACTTTTGTTTGAACCCCCCTCCGCCGAGATATAAAAAAACAAAAAAAAATGGCCTAGCTGTGACTGAAATATAAAACTAATTACTTAGAAATAAAATAATTACTCAGGTATAATATTAATAATGATAGGTCTATGATGTGAAAGAGCGGCCTCTATAACCAGTGATCGCACTCCAACGATGTATATGTACTCTGGCGTTGGAGGGGTCCATCAAAGGATCTACTTTTAAGAAATCCACCCCCATTCGGGGATCCCTGTTAAGTTCGTACAGCATAATATTTTCTATTCCAACGTATATTATTAATGAAATAACATTAAAATAGGTTTATACAATTTTCGTTTACAGATAAGGATAAATACCTAAATATATTTTGTAATATGGGAAGGGGAGAAAAGAAGGTCCGGATCTCTCTGACCTTCCTCCTACACACCTGTACCTTTGGCTACACATCTGTACAATGGCGTATTACGGTTAGAAAGCTTATGGCAGCCAAGTTTTGAGGCCTCCTAAGCTTTTTACTAAAAATTTTAAGATGTGGCTGCGTATTATATGCACATAATAATACAATGTTACTTATTATTTGTATTATTACATATAATAATATAGTTTAATATATTATTTTATTGCTATGAAGACCAATTCGAGGTTCCCTTGGGCCAAGTCCCTTGGCATCTGCCATCTTAAAACCTGCTATTTATACCCCTGCCTCTGGATTAGATCGTTCGCTGAAATAAGCTCGGTCGCTCTCGCAACAGATGTACCTTTTTGACTCCACTGAATCCATTTAATCGATCAATTGGGTTTTCTAGGGCTTATTATTATTATTATCCCTCTTTATATTATAAAGGGCTTTATATTATTTATTATATTATATATTAATATTATTTCTCTTAAGCTGCTCTTTCCAATCATATCAAACATTTTTTTTTGAAATATGGATTATAGATATATGCGTATAAATATGTATATATATATATATATATATATATATATATATATATATATATATATATATATATATATATAAAGAAATTGTGATCTTTTTTATGTTTGTACTAAGTGCTGAAGAGGTGGGACAAAGCATCTCCGAAACGTCTAAAAATAAATACAATAAAACTACTAAGTTTTTAATTGACCTTAAGACAAATTTGTTGAAGATAACCATATAATATGGAAGGTCAAATATTGAAAATAATTAACAAAATTTATTTATCTAATTGATTTTTCGTTGTATTGATTTGTCAAATTGTGTACAGTTTTGGTAATTTTTAACTTGTACCCTGTTTAAACTCACTTTAGCCACTTCAAACTAATGTTTTTACATACGCAATTGATAGCGCTCTACGGAAGGTTTCGATTAAAACTTGAACGAACATCGTAGCTTCACCGTGCCAAAAATTATACAGCTCCAAAATGATAAAAGTTGGCGAAACAACCAAAAAATTTCGGCCTGCCCCTGTTCCGCCTAGCGGTATGGAGTGTCGTCTCCACTTAGTAAAAGAAAGGCTTTAATCCTTTGGATATCGATTAGCATATGCAAGGTGATAGACTTATTATCATTTTAGGCTACTTTAGATTATAATAGACTTATATCAAAAATTATTTAAAAATAATTAAAACTTCTCAAATTTTATAAATAAGACTTGTATAAATTACGTACTAGATTTTGGTCAAAATTGGCTTAGCGGAAGTGGTACTTAACTTGAAGGTCATAAAAGTTTTTCATCAAAAATCATATTAAAATATAATGCAAAACTGGTCAAATATAGTAAATAAATCCTTAAATATCGATCTAAATAGCATACTAGATCCAAATCGGAACTGGTACTTTACTTTAAGGTCATGATAGACTTTCACCAAAAATTGTATTAAAATATAATACACAATATCTCAAACTTTGTTTATAAAATTTTTATATCAATATAAATAATATAAAAAATTTTGGTTAAAATTGGATAGCCGAAAGTGGTACTTTACTTGAAGGCAATAAACTTTCATCAAAAATTATATTAAAGTATAATGCAAAACATTTCAAATTTGGTGCATAAGACTTTTGTATCAATATAAATAATACAAAAGATTTTGGTTAAAATTGGACAGCCGGAAGTGATACTTTACCTGAAGCTGTTTTTTTGGTTTGTTGATTTTTACCTCCCCCTTGTGTGTGTCAATAGATGGACGCCATTAGATGTCGTGGCACCAAGTGGTACTGATATCTTCGGAAACTATTAAGAAAATTCAGCATCACTTTTTGAGCCACCGATCTATAGTTTAATAGGCGAACAAGGAAGTCATGCGGTGTCCCCATCAGATATTTTAAAAATAGAAATGAGAATGTTAAAAAGTCACGAGTTTTTGAGCATTTTACTAATAACCAGTTGAATTGGTTGCATAGGTATTTATCAAATACCTATTTACCATATACAGGGTTATTTATCAAATACCTATTTATCATATACAGGGGTATCTATCAAAAACCTATTTATCATATACAACGGTATTTAGCATATACATGGGTATGCAATTTACATTATGATTAATTTAGAGGAATATTTAAAACATCTTGTTTCAAAGACGTTACCCTTACTAGAGGGGACTCTAATAGACAAGAGCAAAGCGGACTGCCCCCGGATAGTGAATTTGGACTTCAATCGATTTTGGTCTACACAATCAGCTCGACTGCCACACAGATACCAACCACTCAATCTTCTCCTTTCTAAGAACACCACAGTCCCAATTCGTGGAGGGAGGGGAGAGAGAGAGGGAGAGGAGAGGAGAGGTTGGAGAATCTTCAGGTGGTTCTATCTCCTCGAATCAAATATCCTTACATCAAAGGAAAATTCAAATAACCCAATACAAGTATGGAAATCACCCGCTGGCTTCGGTATTCAAATCGTTCCGACCAGCTTGGGACTTAAAGCGGTTCAAACAGTCAATTCCCAGCATTTCCATGCTCCCAAAGAGGATTAGTAAAGATGCCATTATGCTACAGATTTAATCCAAATCTCTCCAGGACTACATTATTTAGTTCTTGAATGCAAACAGAATAAAGTGTATTTCCAGTATTTAGTTTATTTCCAAAAAGATAAGAATCAATTTATACCATGCGTTTTTCCACAATTACTCATTACTTTTAATAATCATTCATTTTTATTTTTGTTAAACATAATATTTAATTTTTCAAAAACACCAATTAGCTCTGCTATAAAAAAAATTAGCATTATTCCAATGTTTCTAAGACATTTCTAAGTCATATTCAACTCAGTTGGCATCCGCATGATGTTATAGAAGGATCAATCTAATGAGGGATTGATAAATTGTTTGCTACTTCTATAATTTTGTTTTTATTGAAAACTAGTCTCGAATATTATACATTCATCTTCAGTTTTAAAAACACACAAAAATTCAAAAATAAGTAATTCAAAATACAGTTTAGTATTATTATACATATTAAATTTAATATAATATAAATTAGTATTATAAAACATTTATGAATTATGAATTTAATAAAGACAAAAAATCAAATACACGTTGGTACTCTCCAAGATTTAAGTAGATTATATCAAACACAAAAGTTAGTACTGATTTCTTCTCGCACTAAACTAGCAATGAAAGAAAGATGTGGTGTTTACAGGTAAATGGTTTAAGGGTTGGGGTTTTTGCAGTAATTTCGGTGAGTAATTGTTATTTCTATTATAGAAGGGAATAAATTTAAGATTGGACTATTGGAGATATTTATTTGGTCATTTAAGCAAAAATCTGGATTGGATTTAAAGGGTTTTATAATCTCTGATTTAGTGATATTTCAGTTTTTCCCGTGTATTTGGCTGCACAATCATTACAATTTAGTTCGCATATAAGGCAAATTAAACTTGTTCCAAGACAAATAAACTTGTTAAAAAAAAAATTAAACTTTTTCTGAGACAAATTACACTTTTTCCAAGATAAATTAAAATTTTTCCAAGTCAAATTCAACATTTTCCAGAACAAATTAAACCTTTTTCAATTAAAATTAAATCTCTTTCATTACATATTCGGCCTTTGTTAATTCCACCAGTTTCAACTCACTCCTGATCAGGACGTCAAATCCATCTCTAGGCACCAACATGATTATACGACTATTTGATTTTTTTACCAGTTGAAACAATATTTCTGACCTTCGATATATTTCCTAAAGCACGGACAAAGATCCTGTGAAACCTGTTTTGAATATTATTCGGGATCGCCAGCGTATTTTGTTGCTCCCCTAAACAGAATCCTGAAAAGTTGCTGGCTCTGTATAGACAGTCCTTTTAACCGGGCGAGTTGCGATGAACCGCAAATAGCGTGGAAGTTATTACAAGAGACCCGACTCAACTGAGAGGCTGTTTCTTCAGAAAATATCTCCTCTAGTGAAAATATTGTCGTCGCCCCCTACCTTCCTCCCCTCCCCCCAGTATATTTCCTATCCCCCCGCAGTTCCACATCTGTTCCGTTAACGGCCGATTTCTTTCCTCTTCCGAACCTTTCTCCTACGATTTGATTACGGGTGTCGCAAAAACTGGGTTTGACGCTGACCTCGCTGTTCTTAGGTCTTATAAAGCAGATAGTGAAACTTTTTATGTCGGGTGGTTTTATATGCAACCACGTATAATATATTTATTAATATGCAAGCAGTTTTTTTTTTTATTACCGATTATTCTGACTTTATGCATAGTAGAGACAAAATAGACTATTCCAGTCTACAGATATGGATAGGTATTAGGGGAAATGAATAAAACCACGTTTGGAAATGATAAAAACGCTGCAAATTATTACAAAATGTTTTATTATTTCCACTTAGTAATATTTCAAAAATATCTATTCTGTCCAAGTAAAAAAAAATAAGGAGTAGGCACCAAAGGAAAAGAAATTTGAAGCTTGTCACAAGATGATCGCCGTGAGAGTGCCGAACTGGGAGTGCTAATTTAATAGGAATAGAACTGTGTCAATACAAGTAGACTGTGATGTAAAATGATACAGAGGAAATATTTGATGTGCACTTCAGTAGGAAAAAAAAAAGAAAGCTAAAGGAAATGCAGAAATAATCCAAGGAAGGATAAAGCAGAGAGATACGAGGAAGTCAGAAGCCCTATAGATAAGTCAGAAGGCCCAGGGCCACGATGACTAGCCGCCCGGAGAATCAGTCTACGAAGTTCATTACGCTATATCTCAGCTGATAATGGTCCGATTTAAATGATTTTTATTTCGTTTTGTAGAGAATTTCATTAGCTTTCGTTTATTTCTATTCGATATTTGGATTCTACGTATCTTGAAACGTAAAACCTCAAATTTTGAGGGGGAGTTACAAAAATTGTTTCCTTGGTCGATTCCAAAGGTCTATTATTGAAAATAATAAACCAAAATTGAGCATATGCTCTGGTTAGATGTGGATAAAGGGAAGTTTTCACATTAGGGGAAGTGAATAAAAATGATCACGTATTCATTCCTCAAAAAACTGAGCAGGTGCTCTGGTTCGATGTGTTAACTTGAAGTTCTAATAGAATACTCTATTATTATTTATTCGAAACCTATTTTCGTTCAAAACTAATTTCCTTTATTATTATTTTACAATTCTTTTAATTATTATTTTACTAAGTGTATGGAAAACGTGCTCCAGAAATATAGACTGATTATAATCATAAAGGTGAGCAGGTACTCCAAATCAATAATTATTGATTCGGAGTACCTGCTCATCTTTCTAAGCGAATGAAACGTGAGAATGCATGCAATGTGAGTAGTTTACTCAGTAAAATGCCGATCTGCTATTTTACTGAGTACCTGCTCACATAGCATGCTTTCTCACGTTTTATTCACTTAGAAAGGTGAGCAGGTACTCCGAATCAATAATCATTACATATTTGTGGAGTACGTGTTCCATACACTAATAAAGAAAATTAGTTTTGAACGATAATCGGTTTTAAATAAATAATAATAAAGTATTTAAGTATTTCATTTGGAAGTTCTATTTATACACATCGAACCAGAGCACCTGCTCTGTTTTTTTGAGGACGAGTACGTGCTCAGTTTTATTAACTTCGCCTAATGGAATACTTGCTCACTTATGGAGTACGTGTTCCAGACATGAGTTGATATAGTTGATACAGAGTATCTGCTCACCTTTCTAAGTGAATAAAACTGAAAACGTCCTCTACTAGTTGAGTAGGTACTTATTTTACTGAAATACTCGCGGTCAAAAGTTTCGCGCTATTCAACAGCCATTCCAAATTGAATAACAGCGTTGAAATTTGGTATGCGAATTGATTTGGTGTTAGAGAATTTTCTGTTGGGGATCCCAACCTTTTTCTCCCATCTCCTCCATTTTGATATTTTCAATTTTGTATTGTTCGAAAACGGTCTGTTACAATGATTCATTATTGAAACTAATAAACCAAAAGCGATTATATAGATTTTTTTTTAAATAGGTAATAAATTGGGTATTTTTCACTTCATTTAAATAAGCAGATTGTACTTTAAAAATCTTTACTAGGTAAGAAGCTATGCATACAATACTTTTATGCATCAGTTGCATTTGCATTTTTGAAATATACGACTCTTCTTTAGGGGGAAAGAAAGTAATCTCATTATAAAATGAATTAGGATCAACAAGATTATCAACCCATCGCATCAACTAAACTATCAACATTTAGTTAGGAGAATGATTTAATATCCCACCCTCCCTCGGTAATGGTTGAATTTATTAAAGAAAAGTTTCCCTTTTCGTTGAGCATTGAAATGGTTGACCGTCTCAGATAGTCCTCTTAACTTTTCTCTTCTTAAAGGAGGGAGTTTAAGTAATTAGATTGTACTAAAGGAATTGTAATGGAAGTTCGTCTTACCAACTTGGGGTTTTTATTTCTCCCCAGTGTGCAACATCAGTTATCTTCCCATAATTCCGCATAATGCGGAAAAAGTAAGTTTTCAATTTTCTTTTGACAAAGAATCCCTGAAAAGAAATATAGTGAATTGCTCTTATGTTTTTATTTATATCGTAAGTGACTTATTTCCACGCTATGAAAATCAAGAAGAAGCCGAGCAACGTTTTGATTTTTTCATAAATTATTATAAAAATTTAATTTTATAAAATAAGGATATTATTGAAGATTATTATTATCCAACAAGAAATCGTAAGTTCAAAGTGTACTACAACCAACAGTTCACTAATTTAAGCATCATTGAGACTGAAAAACATAAGATCACATTATTGCAGACAAGAGACTGCACAGCTCACATCAACAGTCTGAAAAAGACTAACCAAATAGAGATAGAAAGGTAATGTGGATGAAATAACGCGTGGAGTGTGCACGATGCATCCGTTTCTGGGTGATTTTAAATTGAAAAAAGTCGACTCATTTTCAACCGTTTCGTTAAAAAAAAATTAGAAAAATGATAATAATGAGAAAAAAATAATTATAAAACACACTGAAAATGCTTTATTTTATATCTCGAGTTTGAAAAATAATATCAACATGGTTTTATCAAGCACAACGTTTGATTTTCAGATTAGATTAAAGGAAATATATAAGCATTAAAAAATAATTGGTTTTTGGTCAAACAAATTTAAAAAAGTGTTTAAATTATTAAATAAGCCAGCCGTATAGATTTTTTTTTACACAAGAAATGATTGCAGATTTTGTTTCAGCACCCCAAAAAATCTTAATGTTGAAAAAATCATTCAAAGCAAAAAAAAAAATTTTTTTTCAGTTCTGAGGTTGCTCAAAATTTTTAATTCTTAAAATTTCGTCTCGTTTCGAAGCCCTGTATCTCGTCTTTAGTGTATCAGATATCGAAGTTTTTGGGCTCTTTAGAAAGAAGGAAGTTACTTCTTTCCATACATATAAACAATTATTCCGTTACCTTTAACGATCTGTGCAAAAAAATATGATAAACAAATAAAAACAAAATTGATGTTTTCTGTGGATAACGTTCGTTCTAAAAGACGTAGGTATTCTACGGTTAAAAGAAATCGCGTTGTTAAAGAACTTATAACGATGCCTCAAATTTGGTTTGAATTTTTTATTGAATTACAAATTAAACTGTTGAAAATTTGTATGTTAATTGGCTTAGGGTTATAGTAGTGCTTTTTGGGGGTCCCAACTTTTTTTCTTTTATCTCCGCCATTTTGTATTTTCAATTTTGTATTTTAGTGAAACTACCACCTTCCTGTATTTTTACAAATATTTTTAGCATACTTTTAGAATCTTATATTTTTCAATTTTTGGATAACTTTGGTAACTATTTATCGATTTCGCTTCCTCACTACCAACGGCAGTGAAGCATTTTGCCAAGTGAAGACAATTTTTATCCTTCAGAATCGAAAAATTCTAATCGCGTTTTAATTTTTAGATATCAAAATACAAACTTAGTTTCTTCTCTGTCTGAAGTCAAATCAATGTGACAGGCATTATACCTACTACCGTTAATCCGGTTGTGCGGAGATTGGTATCATATAAATTTTATCAAATTCTATCCTCTACTTTCGCATATGCATGCGCAAACGTGTTTTCCTTGACACGCTTTATATTTCAAAAACGGCTTTTCCGATTCTATACATAATTAGAGATAAATCTGGGATTCTGTAATTCTGTGTATATCTGTATAAAAAGTTATTTTGACAACTGTTATCTGTATATATAATAATAATTATCCACTTCAGTATTCTATTGAGAAAGTTTATCTTTTTGGATGTCGGTCCAAATGAGTTGATGAGTAAGTGGCTGAATCTGATCAATAAATCGAGTTGATATTTTATCGATAGTCCCGAATTCGACAGTATTTTAATTAAGACTTATAGTAATTATAAGAGAAGAGGCGGTGGGGGGGGGGAGGAGGGGGTTAGCTAACTTAATTGTTCGTGTAATTAGAGGGAAACAAGGCTAATCCCAGCTAAAACCTGTAGTCCGCCCGATTGGTTCCCGCCGAAACTACCCACAATCCATGGAACCACGATTCCAGGAACTCCAGGAAATGAATTATAGATTCTCTGAAGGGGATGAGATCACTTGACTTCTTCTGTTGTTGCTTGCTCTAGAAAAGAGGGGGTTTCGAATTCTTTGTCGTTTCCATGATTTTGTATATTAAGAGCTAATATATATATATATATATATATATATATATATATATATATATATATATATATATATTTTTTTTTTTTTTTTTTAGTTCTTTTGATATTCCTGATCAGCTTTTTAAATGTATTCTTTTTCTTCAACGATCTTGGAGTGATACACCTGATACATTTCCATTTGGTTAGTATTTTGTTTATACTGTTTAAATGAGTTACGCTACCCCTGTTCCTGTGATCTAGATATTTAAATTTTTAAATACCAGTTAATAACCAACCTGTTAACTGTAAAATTGTGCATTTTGAATAATTATTTTAGATTCAATGAATGCTATTATAAAAAGTTTATCAATGGGAGTTTCAGTATTTCTGAGTGAAGTTCATTTTAATAATATCATCAAAGAACAAATAAAAAAAAAAAAACTTGAAGTAAAACTAGTATTTTTATCAAAATATGTGAATAATTTGTTAATAATTAAAAGTAATCATGAAATAGAATTCTTAAAGCGGTTGAATAATGTTAATAAAAAAATTATGTTCACTAATGAAACATCTATAAATAACAAATTAAGATAGGTACTTGGATATAAATATAATTTCCAAAAAAAAAAATAGAAAAAACAAAGGACAAAAAAAAATGTTAGTGATAAAATTCTAAATCATCATTCAAATCACCCAAAATATCAATTTAAAAACCCAATAAAAAATTTAATAAAAAGGTTATAATCTTAACAGATATGAAACATTTATAAGAGATTGCAAATGAAAGTTATAAAATTTTGGGAAATAAGTTTATTCATATAGATATATTTATAATCTATGGTTTGAAAGGATTAACGAATTAAAAGATGATAATAAAATACAATATAATAAAATGATATAAATGAAAAAATACTTTAAAAAACATGAAAAATGCCTTTAAACAGATTACTTTGAAATGATAAATAGTGAAAATAGCAGTTTTAATGAAAATAATAAAAATGAAAAAGAAAGAACAATTAAAATTAACCATTGTCATAAATTAAAATAAATATCTAGGATGACTGATAAAATTAAAAATATATGACTATTTAAATTTGAAATCAGGGTTATATTATAACAACAAACTAGAGAAAACTTAAACATTAAAGGTATATTAGAGGAAGCCATTTAGAAAATTCAGCATTTCAGACCTGCCAGTCTATTTCAATGAGGCTAAAAAATAGCTGATAAACACTTCTCTTAAATCGATTTTAGTGAAAAAGTTGCTGTAATATCGCAAGCTTATACCTACCCCAAATACGCAATTTCAATTTCGTACAACTTTTCATTTCAGAGCTTGATTTAACAGCCACAGACACAGGACACACTCAGACACACACACAACCACAACCACTCAAAGCCTTTTGCAAGACTGCAATTTTGATTCAGGAAGCCTAAAAAGGTGTATTTCCGTGGGAAACTCGGATTCGAATTTTTTTACCATCTACCGGTAATGATAGGAAATTTTCGTTCTTATTACAATTTTGAATTTCGTGTCTACGGAAACATAGTTCTAAACACTGCTTTCATCCTTCTAAATAATGATCATAAAAAAACAAAATAAAAATATTTATGTAGTTAAATAATGCCCCTTGAAAACTAAATTCTTAGACAGCATGTCCGAACAACAATATAACTCTTCCCAGAACCAGTGGTGAACTAAATGACCAGAATAAAATAACGACAAGGCCTATTCTGCGTTGAATCTTAAATCTAAAACAGAAAAAAAAAAATAAAAAATAGAAACAAAAAAGGCTACTGGAATCCAGGGTTGATCTTCCAGCGAGTTTGGAGAATGGGCCATTCCATAAAATACTCGGAACGCCCAATTACTTGAATAAATTACTTTTGATGGAATTTATTAAGTTGAACTGTTGTAAGTACAAGGCATAGTCCAGGCCCATTCTATTTTATTTTCGGCTACGCTTTCCTTTTTTTTTTTTTTTTATTATTTGAAAAGGTTTATTATTTTGCAAAAAAAAAGTACCATTTCAACGATATATGATTTAAAAATAACAAGCACCAGAAATTCTGTGGCGTTCTTACCTTTTACATTTTCATAAACAAATTTATATAATGTAAATCGAGAGCAGCACACATATAAAAGAGATAAACATTGCAATGCTTTGACCGGAGTCACGTTTAATGAAATTTTGCGTGAAATTATCTGGAACATTTAGAAAACTTTTTTTCTTTGAAAACCCATTTTTCTCTTTTTTTAAATAAAATCATTTTTTATTTTAAAATAAATTTTAATAAGCGTTAAATTTTGTATAGTGAACTAGCTTCCACGGCTGAGGACACCTTCCAATCTACATTCGCAAGCTTTTCTTTATTTAGATTATAATGAAATAACTGTTTTCTTCCGCCTATTTATTTTTTACTCCTTCCCTCCAAAGATCAAGAACCCTTTTGTCATGAAGATCCTCCTAATGCCAAAGACCCCTGGCTTGAACCTATTACTAATGGTGAATATTGAGCCTTGTCCCATTCAAATACCTACGGATTTACGAATTCACTGAATCTTTGCCGATATCGATGTGGATTATTGTTATTGACGAGGGGATGGTTCGGAGGTTATGGAGTGAATAGCGTATGTTTGCCGTGAGAGCCGAAAAGGAGATAAAAATATATTTATTGGATCGGGATCGGAAATAAGTCGCGGAGACGATAAGACCCTCGCCCGGGGCTCTTACGTGAGATTGGGGTTCCCGTCCCGGCGATCCTTTGCTGTCCCCATCCTATCTTCATCTCAATCTTGCCCCGTCCCACCTGACAGCTGCTACTCAATCTCCGAGGTTACAATTTACAGTTTTGCCGCTCGCCAGGTTTTTTCACAGCAGGCATGTCTCTGCATGTACGTTATTAGAAATAATGAAGTAAAATAAAACATTAAAATTGTTTTGTTTATTTTAAATTAATTTATTCCGTTCCGAAGGGAGAGGAGAAAGAATAAAGAGTTTATTGGTGTGTAATTTTTCTCTGTTTACTGTGTTATTAATATTTTGTTATTTTTTATTTGTTCAATTTTAGATTTAGTTTTTATATACTCGTATGTTTTTTTTTATATTTCTTTATACCCCTACATTACTCCTCTGAAGATCTGAAATGCGTGTCGAAACTTCGGCATTAAATAAATACAGTGGAACTTCTCTTAAACGGATATCACTGGGGATTGATAATTCGTCCGCTCATTAGAAGTGTGCACTTATGAGAAAACAATTTTTTAATCTCTTCTAAAATAAAATACGAACCTGACTAAAATCTTAAACAGAGTAAAAAATAAAACGGGAGTTAAATACAGCAAAGTACCTTAAATGATTTTGCAGACTTTTTTTATAATCATACATAATATTTATGTACGAGTACAAGATCCATTGTACTGCCCTGACGTCAAATTATTTTTTTTTATCAAATGATAATAACCATTCATTTATTATATATTTTTATTAGAATGCCAGTTTATAAATATTAATATTAATTAGTTCATAAATATTATTAGGTTCAAATGAACTCACTTGAAACGTCCCGGATTTTTCGCTTTGCCAACAATCAAGGGTCTTTCAAAATATCTCTACATGTTCTCAAAAAAATCGGAATTCTTTCTTTTGAAATGTTTCTAACTTTACAAGTTTCGTCTTTCAGTGCCATTGTTTTATTTGGTTGTGCTGTAAAAAATAAAAGCCGTCTCGTCGCTGTTAAAAATGTTTTTTGCCAACTAGCCAAGACATAATTTAATTATTTTTTTTAAACACGACTCATTAAGCTTTACTAGCACACGCGATGTACGTAGTTGTAAGGTCGTATGATAACTGAATTAAAATTGTTAAAAAAAAAAAAAAAATGTGTAAAACTGGAAGGGAATAGAAAATATTTTTAGTCGTATTTTTCCCGAAAAAATAGACTATTGCAGTAGGTCGAAGGTCGGCGGTGAGCGGCGGGACTGCGTTTTCTATTCGTTATCAATAAAGGGATAACTCCAAAGGGGTTATCATAACCCCTACAGTACGATTATGGAAGTTTTGGAGATGTATGATATATATATATATATATATATATATATATATATATATATATATATATATATATATATATATATATTTATATATATATATATTTTTTTCCCTCCTCTACATTTGAGCATCCTTCTCTATATTTGACCCCCCTTGAGTCAAATAAGCTGAAATTCGGTATGTAGGACTTTCTTCCAAGCAGAATGATACTGTTAAAGATTGGGCAGATTCCAGTCAAAATTTCGGTATGTTTAACCTGTAATTTCGGCTTTCTTAAAGTTTTGTGCATCTCTACAGCTCCACCAAATTAGTTCATAGGGTTGAAAATTTGTATTTGAATTGAGTTGGTGTTAGGGAAGTGTATTTTGGAGGTCTCAATTTGGTTACCCCACCTCCACGAGGTTTTTGATTTTTTTAAATATTTGTGCACCTCTAAAACCCCTCCAAATTAAGATGAGTTAGGGATCTCAAACCTGTTGCATTTGAAAGGAAATTAAACTACCTCTAAAACAAAAGAAGTTTCATCGAAATCGGACCAGTATTAGCCAAGATATGGCTTGGTTTTCCTACTCTCCCTTGTTTTTCGATTTTTTTAAATACTCCAAATCCGTTTTTATATTTTTATTTTAGTGAAAATACGACTTTAGTTACGGAATTCTGCTACTCATGGATTTTTACTTCCTTGTACGCAGTAAAGGAAGGATTGTAATCGCGAAAATTTTCGTTTTAGGATTTCAACGGAAATATCCATTTTGACCATCTCTGAATCCATTTTGACAATTTTCGTCGTGAAGTCTGTACGTACGTTCATACGCATGTTCGTACGTGCGTATCTCGCATAATTCAAAAACGAATGGCCATAGACAGGTAAAATTTTGTATTTAGGATTATTGTAAAATCTAGTTGTGAACTTTTTGGTCATTACACGATTACCGGAAATGGTACTTACCTTGAAGGTCATTATTGATTTTCGTCAAAAATTAATAAATGTTGGTTGAAATTAACAAATCGGAAGTGGTACTTTACTTGAAGATCATATTAGACTTTCATCAAAAATTATATTAAAATATAATGGAAAACATCTCAAATAGGACTTTTATAGTAATATGAATGTATTTACTAGATTTTGGTTAAAATTAGTGAGCCGAAAAGGATACTTTACCTGAAGGTCATAATAAACTTCGATCAAAAATTATATCAAAATTGAACAGAGATCATATGGTTCAGTAATAAAGGTTACAAACGCGATTTTTTCCACTCTAATTAAACATTTTTAGTATTTGTTTTGTGCTAAAATTGTGTGTAAAATACTGGTTTACTCTCCGTTTGTGAGATGAACAATTCTGCAGCAGGAGAATAAGATATAAGTTAAGCGTGTTCTCCTGCTTAAAATGTCGAAACTGTCGATTTCCAATGCTTTATCTAGTGGTATTGACAGTTCTAATGTTGTCACGGAACACGAAGAAATCTCTTGGGAACTTGTTACCTACTGAAAGAAAACGATATATAACAACGGAATGAGACCTCCAGAAAAAAGAACTTGTGTTTGTGTGTGTGTGGGTATGTCAATAGATGGATGTCGCGAGGCCGTGTGTCGTTTTGGAGATGCTGCAATCTTCGGAAACTAGTAACCAAGTTCAGGATCACTTTTTGAGTCACCGATTTATAGTTTAACAGGCGTACAAGGAAGTCATGTGTTGTCCACATCAGATATTTTTGAAATAGTAATAATTTGTTTGTTTCATGATTGATACAAAAACTGAAAAATTACCTCTGTCATCCGAAGAAATTGTCTTTCTTTTCATCTACGGTTCGTTTAAGAGAGACTTTTTCGGAACAAAAGTACTAAATCTGTGTCCATGTCCGTTTATCAGAATGTCCGGTTAGTAGGAGTTGTAAACAATGTAAAGTCAATGGTGTTACCCCGGGAAAAATAAAAATGTCCGCTTATTTGAGATGTCCGATTGTTAGAAGTGTCCGGTGAGGGAAGTTCCACTTTAGACACAACTATTTTATTTTATATTTGACCGCCGCTCGGACCCTCTCCTTCCTGAAATACAACACGGTCAACAACCAATACAAAACATTTTTAATTTATCTTTCTTGTTGCATTCCTTTTTTAATAAACTGTAATCTCTTTAAATGTATAAACAATTTTAATATGTTCCTACTCATTATTTTTCGTAGTATTATCTACACCTAGTAGTATGATAATATAAATTTGTAATATGAATGTTGTACATCTGTATTGACTAAAGACATGGAAAATATAAATATTTAAATAAACTCTCATTTCCTAGTGTTGGTTTGGTATGATAAGAAATAAAACTAATTATTATAAATTCGCTTTACTTTTTTTATTATCTGAAAAAATTCGATATTAGACAAATTTTATAATTTCTCAAAATATTGTTATTTAAAATCTCGTAGGCTAGAATCTAAAAATATATCGATGATTAGCCAAAATATGTAGATAAGAAGGAATTTTTCTGAGAAATATTGAGGAAGGACTACATGAAAACTGGAGAGTTGATATAAAATAAAAAAGGACCCTCCAAATTAACCGCATGAGGTGGTTGAATAATGGTTCAGTTCTTGGTATACCAGCATCTGCTTCTGACGGCCTTCTTTTACAGGACAGATTTCTTTCAACTGTTGGGAATTAATCCTTAAATAATTTTAGAGAACACATGGATTTTTCTCGGTTTAAACAGTGAAAAATACCAACTTTAGCCCACGTTACTTTGAGGACCGGTTTAACTCATTCATGCAAATTTAATTTTTTTTTTTTTAATACCATGGATTTTCAAAAACGCCAACGGATCCTGCAGAAAAGTTCATCATATTATAAACTTACTAGAAAATATTTTGTCTTCAGAATTCCAATGTTTTTCTTGCATGTTTTCTTTCATATATGTACCTTTTAATAAAATAAACTTCGAATTTTCGGTTGAAATGGAAACTTTGTTGGGATTACTAATGATCCAATCCCTCTAAAGTTAATTATCCCTGAACCGTTCAAGGGTTAGACGAGACGTAGGTGGGAGAATTGCACCAAGACTGGCCCAGCAAAATTTTGATTTTGACGAGAGTCGGTGGACGGAGGAATGTTGACAGGGATTGCTGGTATTGTCATTGAATATATAAGTATTTTATTATTATCAAAATTAATAATAATAAATTATTTTTATTTTTAGAGAATCTTAAACATTTTTTTCGTAATTGGATGCAGTGAGGCATGAAAAAGAGATAACTCATTACAGTTCTGATCCCACCGCTTAAAAAAAAAATAAATATTTTTCCGAATATCTACATATGTTGCAATCGCTTAGTTTTTCTTTATTTCTACGAGCCCTTCTAGAGACCACGGGACAATTTCAATTCCCTTCCTTTTCGTTTCATGCTTTATTCTTTTTTTCTCAGATCACTTCAGTCCGGTTTTTTTTTTGGTTTTTTTCTTTGGATTCCTTCCATTCTTAAAACCTTGTCTTCAAAAATTTCTCTTTCATTGTTTCTTCTTCCCTTATTCTTTCGAAATATTTGCTGACTTCGTGAATCCAGTTTATAGTCGAATGTTTCTTCCATAGCTACTTATATCTGTTTTATTACTCTGTTATTATATTTCCTATGAAATCCTATGATATAACTAAAAATAGCAATCTCCTACATCGTCTTGCTTTTGTTGCATATTTTATGTTTCCTGATCACTTCTTAATTTCCTGTGTTGTTTTCATGGGACATAAGATTTTTCTCATTATTTTTCTTTCTAGTACTCCAAGTTTTTCTGAACTTTAGTTTAAAATTCATTCATTGAAGTATAGACATTCTGGTTTCACCATTCAACATGGGGAACCCTTGGTTGTCGCAGGCGTTATAAAAAGGTTGGGCACTGATGTTCTAAACCATTTTATTTAAGTATTGTTTCCCTACTATTTGAATATCTTTACTTTCTCTGTTCGAACAATATCTGTCGTCAAAAAATTTAAATTTAAAAAGTAAATGCCAGGCTATTAATTTTACAACCTCTGTTTTTACTCCCCAAAGTTATTGGCGAAATTTTGCATTCTTTTAATTTTTCATTCCAAACTTTTACAATTTTATCTACGGTACAGTTGAACAGGAAAGGAGGAAATGGAGAAAGCCTTCACCTTGCCGTACATCTGTATTTATCCTGATAGGTTTATATATTTTGTCGATAAATTTAGATTTAGAAACTGGTTCTGTAAGAGTTTCCTGTATTAGGCTCGCCAATTTACACTACCCGAATTCCTGTTTTGTATTATCTAAGGTTTCTCTATCATCAGAATCAAAGGCCTTTTTAAAATCTACGAAAGCCACTACCATGTTCTTGAAGTTCAGTATCTTATGCCGAATTATTGTTTTTAAATTAAATATCTATTTTAATAAATTAACTATCTACTTTTTCGAAATCCACCCTCGTATTCAAGTAATTGCTTGTCAATACATATACCAACCCCAAATTTTTTCTGTGTTGCGTTTGTTATTTCTTTAGAAAAATCCTTTCGATTTCCATGTTTCTATTACTCTGATTTCTTTCTAGAATGTTTCTTAAGTGATACGTAGCCTGTATGTGTTTTGATATTTCATTAATTTTTCTCTCCTCATATAATTTTCTTGCTTTTAATTAAAAAAAAAATTGATTACTAATGTCATATTAAAAATTAAACGTTTTCATAAAGACAATTGAATACTTTACATGATTAAAGGCCATTATTTGTTATTTGCTTTCATTATTAAAGTTATGCATTGATTTCGAAACTGTATATAGCGCCAAATGTTGTAATATATATATATATATTTGCAGAGCTAGAAAATAAATTAGTTAATCTAATTAAAATGTGAATGGACACGACATTTAGTAGAGTCTGCATTGCTAAATTTTCCATCGAAAAGGTCCAAATCAGTTGGAGTCTAAATTAATTCAATCTGGCTTTATTTACTGATTTATTTACTTAGCGCTGGTATATGTTTCCAACTGTAATTGTTTAATTAATTTATCTGGGAAGGTAACCTGATTAAAAATATGCAATATAAATAAAAATATGTGGTTCTGGTTCGATTCTGGGCCGGCTTGATATTAAATATAAATTTCGTGTTATAATGTTCGCACTATTTCGTGCTGAGCCGTTTTGAATTTTGAACATCTAAACCATGGTAGAACATGTTATAAGCTTTTAGATTATGTATTATTCTTGTCATTTTTAGTTGGAATTCATAAGGATACTTTATGCATGGATCATGCACACATGTACCCATGCACGCATAAATAATATACGGCCATCTTAGTGCGTTTTTACACGGTCCTATAAATCCATAAATTATTTATTGATTGGGCATCAGAGGAAATGTTGGATCCGACTCCGATAATTATCGAGACTGTGAAAAAATAATTTTTTTCTTAATCTGTTATTATAGTGTTGTTGTACTATTTGTGATATACAAAAAAAAAATAATATGAGTGAAAGAATAAAAGTATACGCATATGGGGCATTATTTGTCAAATTTGAAAGCCCCCCTCCCTGTAACTATTTTGTTATTTTTTTTTTTATAGGAAAGGTTGGAATCTTCTCAAATCCGTGTTTTCGAATGACATTTTGAAGGTTTAAATTTTGCGGGCCTACTATGTTTTTTATACATTGTTCAATCGTAAGAGCTATTAAGGGATAGAAAAATAGTTAATAGACGGTCATGGAAATTTTAGTAGTCACGTGACCGAAAGAGAAGCGGATGTTCCAGTAACATTCTTTCAACTATTTGCTGTAGGAATAATTTATATATATATATATATATATATATATATATATATATATATATATATATATATATAGACTATGTATATTTTATAACTATGGAATTCATAGTTTGTGATATCAGGTACGGTTAGGGGTGTTATTTAATCTATTAATGGTTTATTATTTGTAATCGACTAAGAAAAAAAAAATGAATCCCCTCTCAAAATTTGTTTCAAGATACGTAGAGTGCAGATATCAAATAAAAGAAAACCCGTCCGTCCGCCGTCCGCCGTTCGCACCTTTTCTCCGAGACTACTCGACCGATTTACTTGGAATTCGGCTACGAAGTCACACCTCACCTAAGAATGATCCTCGGAACTCGACATTACCGTCCGTCTTTTTGTTTCAAAATGGCCGGGCGATTAGAAATTTTTATATGGCAATAACTATTTATTTGGTTTTTGTTATGATTAATCGAAAGGTGACGAAATTCCCTACAAAACCAACAAAAAAAAAAATCATTTAAATCTGACCCGTATTAGCTGAGAAATAGTGTAATGAACTTTGTTTAATTCTGCGGCGCTGCTGGTCGCGTGGCCCTAGGCCTCCTGACTTATCAATTGCGGACTTCTGGCTTCCTCGCTCCTCTTTACTCCATCCTTACTTCGATTATTTCTGCACTTCCTTCAGCTTCTTGGTCTTTCCTTTTTTATTTTTCCACTGAAGTGCACATCCAATATTTTCCTCTGTACCATATCACCCTCTGATTACGTTTTTTAAGTCGTATTTTCCTCGAGAACATAGAATGTTGCACTGTTTCGATTGTTATCAGTGCGAGATGGGGGTGTATTTTAAATCCGTTTCATCACGAGCGAACATGGTTTTGAGAGTTTTGGAGATGTCTGATTTATGCATACATGCACATATATATTCCACCCTCCCTCGCTACATTTGGGCACTCTTAGCGATACTCTTCGGATCAAATAAGCTGAAATTATGTATGATTGTTTTCTAGACGGAGTAATTCCAAAGAAATTTCAGTCAAAATTTCGCCGGGTTTAAATGATTTTTCTCTTTTTTTTTTTTTTTGTTTCACTTACCTCCTCAACTTTGTTCTCCCACCCTGGTCCTTTTGATATTTTCAATTTTCTATTTTATTTCAGTTAATATTAAAAATAAATTAAAATATAGCCTTAATACGAAGCTTTCGTGCTCATGCTTAGTTTATTTTATTTTTTTCAGAATTAGTTATTATTTGCTGACGTGTCTATTCATTTATTCACAACTTCCATCGTTATTAAAAATAATAGTATCCATTGAATAATGAATGCAATTGGGTATTCATCATTACATCCCTTAATTTAAGGGGCTTACTTTGAGCCCGTTTTAATGGCCTTGCATAATCATGAGATTTTTCAACTCCCCCTTCCCCTTATTCCCCCTTCGGTGCATTAGACTTTGATTACTTCAATTTATATTAATAATTGCACGTGAAAATGCAGCGGATCGGTGGAAATTCATCATTTCTGATTAGGAAAAGGGCCGAAAAAAATGTGGAATGAGCGGGCGCCCACATCGTTAGTGCAAAACAGCTGGCGTATTAGTGGCCCAACACGTTCTGCCTTAGCAACAGGTGAATGCTCACCTGAGGGTTCTTTAGCTCATGTTAATTGGCACAGTTTTTTTTTTTTTATGAAAACTGCTCGGAAAAATTCAATTCTCAAATTATACTTTTAATATCATAATTTGAAGCGTCTGAAGAATTTTCATTAAGGGTGGTTATAGTTACATTACAATAAGGCACTAAAACAATTATATGGAAACTATTTTTTCATTAAATATAATCGGTGCTACCTTCGCCAATACCAAATATATCGATGCGTCTTCCAATATTAAAGAATTAAGTACCAAGCAGAAATTTGCTGCGAAATTTTTTTTTATATATATTTATAAATAATATAGCTACAAGAAAAGAGGATTATTTTACTGAAAAAGAAGAAATATATGAAAGAGCGTGTAGAGCAAATATAAGAATTCCGAGGAGTAAATGAAGTTAGGAAGTTTTATGGGGCTGTAAGAAGGGTACTGAGTTCCAATTAGAGCCAATAGATTGGCAAAGACAAGAATGGGAAGATCATTGCGGACAAGACTGAAATGATGGATAGGTGGGTTGAACATTTTTTTGACCTGCTAGCGGGCGAACCGGAGACCGCCGAGGGTCCAGCACTTGCAATTGAGCAGTCTCTCAAGAGGAAGTGCAGACATAGTGCAGTTCATCAAGGCTAGTCGAATTGATTTGGTTGATCATGTACAACACATGCAACAAGAAAGGATGTCTAGCACGCTATTGTACACTAACATTAAGAGGGCCAAAAAGGGCGGCCAAGGATACGTTGGATCCAGGGATTTCAGAGACTGGCGACGAAAGGCGATAGATAGAACTTAATGAAGGAAGACTTTGAGGGAATCCAAGGTCCACCTTGAGCTTTAGTGCTGTACAATATATACATATATATAGAGAGAGAGGCCGGGGTAGCTGAGCGGGCCTAAGGCGCTTGCAATAGGTATTCAAAGTTGAGCAACGTCGAGCATGGCTAGTACTTGGTTGGTGATCGTCTGAATTGGGTGACCGCCCATCGGGGAAAGTCATAAGGAATTATGTTAAGTTAAAATTTTGGTTGCATTTTGCGAATCGTAAGATTGACACTTTTAGATCGAATGAATACGATTTTTGTAGGGGTAGGTTGTTGCATAACGTTGCGCTATGGAAATAATCGAATTTGAAATATTTAATTAGTGAGGCTGGTTGGTGCGCAATAATAAGTGCATATTTTTCTGCAACTTACAGGAATGGAATACTCTAATTTGGAATGATTAATGATGAATTCTTGCAGAAAATTAACTTTAAAAACGATTGTGTTTTGCACACATTTTCAATTTAATAAACCATTAGTAGAAAAATCCAACAAAACCTTCTTTTTTTCACAGAACGTGAGAAATACGGCAATTTTTATATGCTTTGTTGTTTTGTTAATGGTGCATTTTGCTATTCGATCCTTATGATTCTTTTAAACAAAACAGAACTGCAGATAGTACTTTGGCTTGTGGAACCCCACATATATTTAATAAATACATTAATAAATGTAGTAAAAGGATTATAAAACCGTATGGTGGTTCAAATGTAATTTAAAAAATAAATCAGAGGACCAATGAATGATAGAATGGATATTTAAAACAAATCATGTGGTGTTTGGATAAAAGACAAAGTAGTTCTACTCACGATTTTGATGACTTGCTGTAGTCTTCTCCTGTAAGAAACTGCATGGGGTACACATTGGTGTACACACTTTACAATCGGGACGCATGTCAATGCCTTCTGCCGAAGTTACCCGAACGTCATCCCACTAGCCCTATCTAGCGCTATTTGTGATAACTAACTTCTATATATTCAATTGCAACTTTCGTATTCATTGTAATAATTAAAATTATTATTGCTTTAATTAGAAATTGCCAAAAAGTATTAGTGATGTCGACTTCCGGTGGTCTGGAGAAATTGTACTGCTGCAATAACTTAAATTACGGTAAGAGCTTGACCTCAACTGAGAAGGATCCGTTGGGAGGTTGGTTTATCTCGCAAGTGAACGTAGTGAGCCGATTTTCGGCACTAATAATTTTAAATAATATCTAATTGAAGCAGTAATAATTTTAATAATTCCAATGAATGCGAATGTTACAATTGAAAACAAAGCAGTTAGTTATATCAAATGGCGCTAGAGACTGCTAGTACGGCGACCTTCGGCAGCAGGGACTGATTATGCTTCCCGATTGTTGTACAAAGGATAGGAAATAAAGGAAGTAGGAGTATTAGAATATGGATGGGATTAGAGTAGATAGAGGAATCGTAGAGTTTCTTGTTAAAGAAGAAGATACTGTACAAATAATTTGGCAGTTGATGGCTGTGAAATAGTGAAATAAAAAAAAAAAAAAAATAACCCTGTACCACTACAACCCACGAAGGGTCTTGGGTTCACTACTTGGTAAGGACCGTACTGTTTCTAGGCCAAAGGTCTTGCAAGGAAGTGATTTGGCCGAGATCACGCTCAACTGCCAGGTTTTTCCCCCAACTAAAGGTACCCACTTTATAGAGGCTGGGTCGTCCCCAGGAGGGTCTTCCGATCCCACAGGTTCGATCCACGGCTGATAATAGAATATATAATTATCTGCCTCAGCCGGCTTCGAACCCGGGACCGGGAGCATGGTAACACAGTGCCTTACCATTGAGCTACTCCGCTCCCATAACTTACGACATAAAACTAATGAATAAGAGAAAATAAAATATATATGGTGTAAGAAAAACACTCTGATGCCATTCCACAATTAGTCAGGCTTAGGGCAATTCACTGAAGTGGCTGGATAGGGAAATAATACCTATTGTTTTTAGGGTCGATTTATTAATCGATTTCTGACAGGGCGATCGCTTTTATATTAACAATTTATGTACATTTAGAAAGTTCCTTAACAATAAATATAAATATTTAATTAATAAATTTGATCACTTATCAAACAAGAATGTTTTTAAAGTACATTGGCCATTAAGTAATGGGCATAAATAAAAGGGGGAGTTTTATTTTTTAAATTAAGCATCAAGCTAATTCTTCTTCCATTTCTCTTAATCGTTTTTCTTCTATCCTCTTTTTCCTCTCCTCCTCCTCCTTCATACGTATTTCCCTCCTTATCTTCCTCTCTTCCAAACTCTTCTTACATTCAATGCATGGGGCGATTTGGTCTGGTAAATAAAAATGTAAATAAATAAAAATTGTATAGGTAATGTTGGAAAATTACAGACGAAGCCATAAGCTTCTCAAACAGCATTACATAAATAAACAGTCCACGTTCCGCTTTGTCAAATGAGAAGATTTGGACGAATTTTACTTTGTGACTTTCATTGAATAAAATTTATATCAACAGTAAAATGATTTCTTTTTCGCTAAAAAATGAGGTTTAATCAAAATCGTTAGAGCTGTTTTTGTAAAAATTGTAAAGAAGTGTAAAATCCTTGATATAAAGTGGCACTTTTGCACTAACATGTGTCAATTTAAAGTTAGTAAGTCAATTTCACCGAAACAGTTCCAAAAAGTTCCGTAATTCCAGTTTCGTAGAAATTTTCGTTTTTGAGCTAGGCTGTTCTCATACACACAGACCATTTTTTGAAACTTGGTTATTTGGCCTTGAGACCTTTTGACGCGTTTTCGAAATTTTCTATGTAATCCTTACTATATACATTCGAACCTCTCTATATCGAACTTCCACATATCGAAAATCTCTATATATCGAACTTTTTTAGGAACCTTGAATTTTTATTAGAAAAAATAGTCTGTATATCGACTAAAAATTCTAATTATCGAGGAAAAAAAATCTCATTTCAAAAAATATAAAATGTGATTGTCATGAAAAAGGGCACTTAGTTTACGTACATAAGAATGGGTAATGATTAAATAAGACAAAAAACTGTTCCACTGTTTTGCAAAGCAATGGAAATTTAGGGAAGTTCTTGTTTCAGAAGAAGCACAGGAGTGAAATTATCTAAATTATCTGAGTGAAATTTTCATTTTAAATTCAGTTTAACTTTGCCTTTCTTGTTGTGAACATTGTTCCTAAACATGATTTCGGTGATGAATTATAGACGCATAGACATTGGAAACTATTTTGCGCGAAAACAAAAATATATTAATATTTATGTATGTTTGCATATTTTTAAGGCATGCTCTATTTTTAATTATTAATGCACATTTGTAAAAAATCTGCAATCACAGATGTAATTTGTACAATTTTTCAAATAAGTATGGTAGATCGTTCAGTTTTGTTTTTCCTAAAAAATTGCCTTTGTTACTTTATTAACCCACAAAGTTACCTTTTATACTTCTTTAACCGTATAGAATAGCTGCAATTGTTTTTAGGCTGAAAATGGTGAAACATTGCAAACTTTCTATATATCTAATTTTTTTAGAGGAATCTTCATGTTCGATTTGTAGAGGTTCTACTGCATTTCATAGATAGGTAAGCTAAAGTAAAAATTATAGTGTACAATGAAAGTGTTTTTACAAAATTGATGTTTGAATTAAAAGATTTATCCATCTAATTAGGGATTGATAAATTATTTGCCACTTCTATAAATTTGTTTTATTGAAAACTAGTTTCGAATGTTATACATTCATCCTCAGTTCTAAATCAGTTGACATCCGCATGATGGTATAGAAGGGTCAATCTAATTAGGGATTGATAAATTATTTGCCACTTATATAAATTTGTTTTATTGAAAACTAGTTTCGAATGCTTAATTTAAGCAAATGACTTGATTGCTTAATTAACCAAATAAATATCTCCAATAGTCCAATCTTAAATTTATACCCATCTATAACAGAAAAAAACGATTACTCACCGGCATTACCGGAAAAGGAAAACCCTGACCCTTAAACCGTTTACCTAAAAATATGCTACCTACCTTTCGTTCATTGTTAGTTCAATGCGAGAAGAAACCAGTACAAACTTTTCTGTTTGATATAATTCATTTAAACCTTGGTGAGAACCAACATGTATTTGATTTCTTGTCTTAATTAAATTCATAATTCATAAATGTTTTATAATACTGATTTATATTAATCTAATTTAATATGTATAATAATACCAAACTATATTTTTAATTGCTTATTTTTGAATTTTTTGAGTGTTTTTAGAACTGAGGATGAATGTGTAACATTCGAAACTAGTTTTCAATAAAACAAATTCATAGAAGTGGCAAATAATTTATCAATCCCTAATTAGATTGATCCTTCTATACCATCATGCAGATGTCAACTGATTTATCCGTCTGTTCGGATGGATTTTTAACCCGGATTTATTTTATTTAAAACTAGTTAGAAACAAGCAAAGGCACACAAATATGTTGGTGAGATAGCATGTTATCATAACTATGCAGTATAAATAAATGAATTACAGTTATATATTATAATAGGTGTTAGTACTTACCAAGGTTGCCTGTTTTACAAACTCGAAGTGATTGCTGGAATTCCCTTTCACACGCTAACCAAGCAATGCCAATACCAGCTCCTATTCCCGTCATAACGATGTTTTTTAAATGTCCTATAACAATTTGTGTATTTTAATTGGTTATTTATGTATTGAAGTATGCCAAAAACTTAAAATATATCCCTAATATAGTCCGTTCCGATTTAATAACTGGGCAGGGTCTATGGAAGTCTTTATCAACTAGGCAATCGAGCACACTTGCCTAGATAATTATCCTATAAATATCCTATTTTAGCACATATTCTATATCATATGCCATATACTAACATATGCCATATAGTAACATATGCCACGCTACTCGCTGATATAGTCCGTTCCGATTTAATAACTAGAAAGGATCTATCCCAGCCTGCATCGGCGTTAAAACCGACTATTTTTGAAATAAGGACCTTACGAAGGACCTCTATCCTCATCAAAGCTAGTATTATTTTTATAACGTTACAATTTATGTATATATTTTCTCCTCCACCCTTCCTCACGCGATTCCTAATAGGCTTTCGGGATCAACTCGCTTCAACGGGTATGAACTTGGAAATTGTTAAGAAATTGGCTTTTCCCAGCGGAAAAAATTCTGCTGGAAACATAGTTTCTTATCACCAGTTTTAAATAACTTGTAATGCAGCAATAGATTGTAAATGGTTGGTTAAGATGGTCGTTATAATTTACAACGTATTAAACAATCACGAATTGTTACTTCTTCACTACCGAAGGTAGGGAAGCTTTGCATTCATGCAGGAAGTGAACAAATTTTATTTCCTCATAATCTAAAATTGTAAGTTTTAGACATCACGGAACAAATTTGGTTACTGTCTCTGTATTAAAATTCACGTGACGGGCATAACACCTATTATCGTTAATCCGATTTTGATGAAATTTTCAGAGGTTGTGCGAGATGGTACAACCTCTGAAAATTTCATCAAAATCGGATTAACAATAATAGGTGTTATGCCCGTCACGTGAATACCTAGATGGTCCCATACCAATTTTACTTTCGCTTACACACTTGGAAACGTACTTATCTTGACACGCATGTATTTGTTATCTGACATGTACCAAAGTTGGAGGAATGTTGGACACTAGTATGTGAATGATGCAGTATCAATTTCATCAATTTCCACGTACTTTTTTTTTGTTGTAATTATCCGTAACATTCGAAATTAACACTAGTTAATTAAAACTCTAGGAAAATGTTTTTTCTTTCACATTTATTGTTTCCATATGCTTTGGTTTATTATTTTCAATAATAGACCTTTGGAATTGACCAAGGAAAACATTTTTGTAATCCCCCTCAAAATTTGAGGTTTTGCGTTTCAAGGCACGTAGAATCCAATTATCGAATAAAAAAAAATCCGTCCGTCCGCCGTCCGAGGCTTTTCTCCGAGACTACTGGACCGATTTTCTTGCGATTCGATACCAATGTCACGGCTCACGCCAGGATGATCCTCGGAACTCGATATTACCATCCGTCTGTTTGTTTCAAAATGGTGGCCGATTAGAGTTCTTGTAAGCCCATAAGTCGGCCATTTATAAAGATAGAGGAGAAATGTAAGGTGTTTTGGAATCAACATAACAAGGCATTAAAAAAAAAAAAAAAAACGAAAAATAAAAAAAATCTCTATCTGTAAATGCTTTTGGTTTATTATTTTCAATAATAGACCTTTGGAATCGACGAAGGAAAAAATTTTTGTAACCCCTCAAAATTTGAGGTTTTACGTTTCAAGAGTTTTTCTTATTTATTCAATTTACATGGAGAGGAAGCTATACTGGACCTACTTGGCAGATATATGTTTATGAGAGAAGCTGAAAAAGTTCAAACTTTGATAGACAAAAAAAAAAAAAAAAAAAAAAAAAAGATACATACAGAACCAAGAGAGGTCTTGGGTGAGAGGTCTCACTATGCAGTACAAAAGCTAACTATAGCAAGTGAGTGAGCATGCCAATTATTCTTTTTAAGTTTTTTTTTTTAAATGAGTGAATAAATTTTTAAGTTGTACTTATGAAAAAAAAAACTTACTTTTATCGAAGAATAACTTTCCACCAAGTAAACTTAGAGAAGCTGCAGCAACTGAAACCAATTAGTTAGTTTTGAATATTCTAAAAACTTACTTCGAAGTAATTTTTATTTTTTAATCTATTTCCTTTTTCATGACAATTTTATAATTTGTTAGTCATAACATTAATTAATTCATGATTTTTTTTTATTAGGTTCAACGCATTGTTTGTACTCTCCCACTTTTTGTGTTTTCGCACTCATTGTTTAATGTGATAGATATTTTTATTCGTTACATGATAAGGGGCATTTAGGATTTTATGAAGGAAATGTAATCCACAATTGAATAAGAGTTTATACCCATTTGTATTTATTGCTAAACTTGAATCTTGCTTGTATCAGACCTATACCTATAGATAATATTTTTTTCACACAAAAAATTCTTTATTGTTTCTTTGGTAGAAAAATATCTGTATATGATTATTTTATAGAAATTTAATTGTATTTTTTCTGCCGCTGAAATTATGCTGATTGAAAAAGCTTTTTCAGGAACTAAATATTCAATACAGGAAGGACTTAACCGGCCAGTGACCATGTCTCGAATCCCTTTCCAACCCAATAATCATGCCGTACAAACACACTAATGTGAAAGCTTTCCTGCTTATGAAACCATCTCCAGCGACCCTTAACATCTTTCTCCCATTATAAGAAGTTCAAGAGGATAATAACAAAATTTTTTTCTTTTAATTTATTTTATTATAATATGTAAAAGCTTAATTTTTTTATAATATGTAAAAAAAATGTTGTAAATTAATTTAAATATTTTATTATCTCTAACTGTTAATGATGCTAGTGTATGTAAATCCCTCGAAGTACTTAGATCGGGCCTAAACCTAAAGATATTGCTTGAATAAATCCCAACGCTCTATTTTTTTTTTTTTAAGAGCTCTCGTTATAAAGTTCATCGCAAATTGGATGCATACCCTTCCATTATAATTCATACCCATAATTGGGTTATTCTCACAGAAGTGGGTAATTTTAAACTAGATTTTTTTTTAATGTTATGCTATTCCTTTATCTATCTTAAGCCAGTAGTCTAACTCGGGAACACCAATAAATTCCAGACCTGAAAGACATAGACACATGACCAAAGATCTAGAGTAGAACTGCTTTGATTAGTAAAATAAAGTTATCAAATGTGCCAAAACAGCAAAAGGTCCGTGATCAAGATATTCTGATAAAGTGCATAGATAGTGTTGATCGAGAGTTGCATATTCGTTTTTCCTTTAATTCACAAGAGCTGTATGAAAAGTATTTTGCTGCCATCACCAAAATGAAGTGCTGTTTTTTTTTGTTTTTTTTGCGGCATATTACATTGAACAATTTTCGCTTAAATCACAATGAATCAAAGCTTCAACGTAAGCTAAATTCCATCAAAAGTTTCATCCCCCTGTCAGTGTTTTCATTCCTCTGTCATTTTTTATTCACATTAATATAGGAGGATGAATTGCCGGAGGAATGAACTTTAAAGCTGAGAGTGAATCGATAGAAAATCGAATTATGAAAACTAGGGATTTTTGCAGAGCGTTTAGAAAAAAAAAATGTGGAGAGCGCTTTTGTAAAAATAGACGGAACTTCATACAAACTAAAAAAATAAAAAAAAATAATGAGCTTCGTCACAAAACTGATATTTTCAAAAAACACTAAATTTCTTCTTCTTCTTCCGCGCTATAGTCCGTGTGGGACCTGGACTTCCTCTATGATTCTTCGCCACTTTTCTCGATCTACTGCAGCAGCTCTCCACCGCCGGACACTTAGTCGTCCCAGGTCGGCCTCCACGACATCTATCTACCGGAGTGGAGACCTGCCTCTCCTTCCTCCTCCAGGTTGTCCATATATCACTTTCCTTGGCACCCTTACCACATAGCTGAGCCATATTTTCCAGGACGCCTTGATTAAGGTAACAATGTCAGCCACTCCTTATAGTGTGGTTAGCTCGCGGTTGCACCTAGCTCTCCATACTCCTCATTAACATTAAGGTCCACATATCTTGCGCAGGATCTTCCTCTCCCAGACTCGCAGCATTCTTTCATGTGCGGTCGTCATTGTCCATTTTTCGCTGCCGTAAGACTATGGGGCATATCATGGTCTTGTACACCACTTCTCGTGCCTTCCTTGACATACCGCGAAATTTAAATATCCGCTGAAGGGCAAAGTAGCATCGGTTCCTGGCGGCTATTCTGGCGATTTCAGCCTTAACGTTGTTACTGTCTGTCACCAAGGAATCTAGGTATTCGAACTCTTTGCGTACTGGGAAATTATGGAGGCCGATACTTATGGCCTCATTGTTCTGTAAAGGGTGGCGTCTGCTACTCTTCATGTAGCCTGTCTTCTTCTTAGTCTATGCACACTCCACTCTCCGCTGCTGCCGCCTCAAGTTCCTCTAAGGCCCCTGCCGTCTCAAGTTCCTCTAAGGCCCCTGCCGCCTCAAGTTCCTCTAAGGCCTCTGCCAGTGCTGGAAGGAATCTGGCCACGATATACACATCGTCTGCATATGCAAGATGCTGTGCGAGGTTGTTAAAGATTGTGCCTCCCGGATTTGTCCTAATGTCACGCACAGCTTTTTTCAAGCTCATGTTGAAGAGGATTCCTTCTGTTATTTGTAACTCTTCGGATCTTCCCGGAACTCTTTCCTCTGAAGCTTCACCCAACCTCTTGTATCTCCCAATGTCATTCTTACCAGTTATACACCCAAGGATAGGAGGCCTCTGAGTAATGTTGACCGGTACCCTGAGTCGTAAGCTTGTTTGAAGTCTATAAAAGGGTGATGCAGGTCGACGTCGTACTTCATTGTCTTCTGCAATACCTGGCGGACTATGAATATTTGGTCTATTGTGGACCTTCATCGTCTGAAGCCGTATTGATTTTCTCTTTCCATGTGGGCGGCAAGTCTCCGGTGAATGGCAGTGGACAGTATCTTGTAGGCCAGGCTTAACAGTGAGAACCCTCTGTAGTTAGAGCAGCAGAGCTGGACAAATGACGAAATTTAAAATATCATAATGAGGGAGATGGAAGAAAAAAGTTGAGATCCTAACACCAACTCAATTTACATACAAATTTTCCACCCCTAAATACCGTAAAAAAACAAGGTAAACATACCGAAATGTTGACTGAAATTTACTCCCACTTCTGTGGTATTGCTCTGCCTAGAAAAAAAAACCATAGGTAAATACTGAATTTTAGCTCATTTGATCCACAGGTGGCTGCTGGAAGTGACCAAATGTTGCAGAAAAAAACATTATATCTGACACCCCAAAACTCCCATCCTCCTCCGATGGCTTTTGAAACTAATGCAAAAGTCTATAATTTTGTAGAAAAATACGATTAAAAATTTAATTCTAATTATAAATTCACTTTCGTAAATAACGGACCATTAGTGCGAACGAGTTAAGATATGTGCATAATGCTTACAGGCTTTTAGTTGCACAAAAGTGATTTACCGCCTTATAAATCATTCTAAACTAGTTGGGAACTTCATTTTGGCAAAGTTTCCCGACTGTAACTCAGCTCGGTGCAGCTGTGTAACGTTTAACCGGGCCACCTGATATCTCTTCTTGATATATGGAATTAAAAACATGCTTAAACCATTTAGCTTCCGTGCTTTCACGTGGTTCCAAAAAGTGTTTTTTTTTTCCTTCATTTTTTATTTTTATTTTCCTTCATTTTTTATTTTTCACTGTTTTCCTATTATAGTGATATTCAACCAAAATTGGTGTAGAGTGCAGGTATGTTTGCAGTTACTGCTTGATAAATATGTTCTATCACATCTAAAAAAATATATAGATCTGCTTGAGATTTTGAAAAACAAATAGTTATCTCTGTTTTCCTACGTCTTGTTATAAAAAAAAAAAAAAAAAAAAAAAAAAAAAAAAAAAAAAAAATTGGTTTTACAATGCGTTATAACTGTCACCAATAATGTTGCTGTCCTTCTGAAATGTTGCCAATTTCTATTTGGCTTGATAAAAAAATACTTTTTTTTCCAGCATTTTTTTATACAATCTTGTTTTCGAGCCAAGAGTTATCTAACTAAAAACACTGATAATCATAATAAAGTTGTTTTTTTTCTCGCATATTTAAAGGTTTTTTGCACCTCTAAACCCTCTCCAAATTGAGTTAGAGTGTTGGAAATTCGTATGCGAATCGAGTTGGTGCTAGAGAAGTGCCGTTTGGGAGTCTCGACTTTTTTTTGTCTCGCCCTCCGTGGTTTTAAAGGTTTCACGCGTCTCTACAGCCCCTCCAAATTGAGTTAGAGGGTTGGAAATTTGTACGTGAATTGAGTTGGTGCTAAAGAAGAGCCAAGAGGAGAGGACAAAGGAGACCTAGATTTTTTTAAAAAAGATTAATTTTGAATGCGTGAAATTAATTTAATTGAAAATTAAGTTTTTTCGTCTTTTCCGCATGCCCACGAATTACTGATACGAAGTTGAAAAACTTTTAACAGGTTATATTTCTTGAAATTTCAGTTTTCACAGTAATGAATAATGTAATTGTACGATTTGACGTATTTTGGAATAGCGCGTTAATGCCCTTGCAAAAGCACCTACTCACAAAATGCACCAATCCCCTTCGAATCCCGGTACCGGCATTACTTTATTCAATTTAATTAATAATTCAAGCAATTTATCGCCCCTCACATCGAGCGTGTGAGTTCGTCAGCCTACTGGAGGCAACTCACATAGGCCGAGCGTAGGAGTGTCAACCCTACCTCGTGTACCTAAATTGCGAATCGCGATGGGGTTTTCTAGGACGTAAAATAGCCGCCCGAAGGTTTGATCCTTGGACGGTCTGCTTCGGATAAGAAATATTGGCCCTCATGCGCCTACTGACAGCCATAATCCATGGATCTTGACCGGTTTATCACCGTCCTTGAACCCGAGTCAGTCGGTGGGAAGTACACTGCCGAATTGGCCCCAAAGGGACTGGTTATGGAGCTATGGATAACCTGCCCCTGCACCACGGAAACCATGGTTCGTAGCAACGTGAGGTTGGGTGACCCCCTCCAGGCTGTCTGTTCTCCCGCAAGCAATACATGTCTGTATGAATACCACATCGTGCGGCCAAAGATCTCCATGGTCTATAGCGCCAACCGAAATATATATATATATATATATATATATATATATATATATATATATATATTATATATATCTTGTTTTCAGTAGCATAGCCAGGATTTCGGGGAAGGGGACTCCATCCAAGGATCTACTTTAAAGAAAACCTCCCCAACCGTCGATGTAAGGGCGACCTCTCTCTATGAAATATTTTCTATGCCTAGGTATATCATTTTAAAAATAAAATTCAAATAGGTTTATACAATTTTTATTAATATTATTTTATATTTAATATTTTTGTTACAAGAATAAGTAACAGTATTTTTTAATTTTTTTTGTGAGGGGAGAGAGAGAGAGAGAGGTTCGGACCCCCTGAACCTTCCCTTTGACTACGCCACTGCTTGTGTTGACTGTCTCGATAATTCGGGTAAATCGTTTATATAAGTCTCATATCTCATATCATTTTAATATCATATCTGTAAAGTCCTCCGTTAAACCGCAGTATAAGCTGGGAATTAAAAAAGATGTGACTTATCATTGAAGAGGTGTCAAAAGAAAAATTAAAATAAAGGGTTCCGTGGAAAAACGGAAGAACTAATTCACACTGAATTACAAGTAGGAAACATCGTGTGGCAAATCTGCAACATTTGAAATTACCATCAATATGGCTTTGGATACTGGAATTAAGTAGAGAAAAGAAACAATGTAAACATAGGAAAATCCAACGATTCAACGATTAAAAAAAAAAAATATTGTTTATTCACATCTTTCATTCGTATCATGACGGTAATCGGATACATATATAAATATAATATAATCGACATGCCAGACGCCAAACTTGATTTTTTTTTATTTTGTACAAGGAGATCCCTTAGCACGTTTTAGGCCTGATTCGGGTAAACTCGGTCGTGCTCGTAGTTGCCATCAGTGTGCAAGTTGGATATCCTTGGAGTTTATAGTGAATGATGAATAATTGTCATGAATTTTGTATGAGGTGTGAATAATTCTATTTAAAATCAATCTTTATACTTAAGTTATTATAAAGTGTATAAAATTAATTAAAATGTTAAAACTTTTAATTTTTAATTGTTTGTTTACTCTTTATGATATTCTTCTGCCTCAGGTAACTGAGAAGGTTAAACTCAGTTGTTTTTTTTTTCTCCATCTCATCTTTACGTATATTCTGCCAATTTTATATTTCATTATTTGTCTTCCAAACTATGATTTCTAATTATTTGTATATTTATCGGATAAAACTATAGGGCAAGAATCCTTTTTAAGGAAAGCAAGGAACAGAAGAGGAACAAGGATCGGAATGAACTCAGACTCGTTTAACGGAAAGTTGAGCTGGAATTAGGATGCAAGATGACGCTCATTACCAGTCCTGCGTTTGAAAGGGCTTTTTCTCTTCTAACTGGTTTTCCCATTTCCTTTCTAAATTATCCTTCTCCACTTTTCCAAAGGACAATATTATTTTCTACAAGGCAATCAGGTTTCAAGTTTCGACTCCTATTTCCAGTGGCACTTGCATAGATATCTTTTTAAAAACCTGGTTTTATAATTTAAGCAAATAAACATCTTACAATTATTTTTCTTCATTTTTTTTTTTTTTCATTTATCGTGAAGTATTAAAATATGTCTATTCTATCTGAGATATTTTTTTTTTTCATTTTTGAGGCGTGAAAAAATAACTTTAACTGGGTGAACTCTGATGTAATAATTCAATGCTACCACAATTCGTTCTTAACAATTTAAGTCAAGTTGTGCTATTTGGTAAAAATTATTTATGAATTGTAAAATTGCATTTATTTTGAAAATAAATTATATAAAATATCTAAAACCAATAAAATAACAGGTAAAATATATTTTAAAAATATATAAAACCATTAAGATTTGCTAAAATCAATAAAATAACTAATAAAAGCAATTATAATTTTTTTTTTTTAAATCGATAAATACGCGCTGGAAGCAATAAAATAACTGGTATAATCAATTATAAAAAATATCTCAAATCGATAAATACATGCTAAAATCAATAAAATAATAGATAAAATCAATTATAAAAAATATCTCAAATCGACAAATACGTGCTAAAATCAATAAAAATTAATAAATTAAATAAAATTTGTTAAAAAACTGTGATAGTGGAGAGTTGTGTACTCCAATGTTCTATAATCCTCATAATAACATATTTAATAGGTTACAACTTGCTAAAAATCATATTAAAAACATGCTAAAACGGGTAAAAGCATGATAAAACATACTAACAAAATCTGATGCGATGCGCGTATCACATTCTTATTTCCGGAAATTTGTTTAAACTGGAAATTTTTTTTCCTGCTTTAGTTAATTATTAAATTCCTTCATAGTTTATATTTATCCATTTTTTTATTATTTATTAATATTTATTATTTATTATTTATTAATATTTATTATTTTTTTTTTATTATTTATTATTACTAACAATGGGAAATGGTTATACAGACTCAGAAAAATATATACACACAAAAACACACATTTTGTGAGACTTGATTATTTGGACTTAAGGGACTTTAAAACGTATATTTCCGTTGAAAACTGGGATTCGAAACTTTTTCACGATCGTAATACTTCCCCTTACTGTATATTTCATATATGTAAGTGAAAGTTGAAATAAAATACGCTAACATTCATAAAAAAATGAACCCATTAAAACATAAAAAAAAAATTAAGTAAAAATTAAATGAGAAATGTATCTTAAATACACATAAAATATATAAATTGATGTTCGGTATTAATTAATTGGTGACATAGGTTATATATGTCACCAAGTAATTAATATACGGATATATTCAGAGAATGAATCAAACAAAAACAAAAAAGTAATAATATATGCAGGATGCCTCAGGATAAAATGTCAGTAAATAAGGGAGGGGTAGTATAAAAAAAATGTAGTTCAGTGCCGCCAACCGAACCTTCTTATTCAATGCATTTTCAAAATATGGATTTTTCAAATGATTTTCTATGAAATCGACGCGTTGCCCAGTTCCAAAGTTCCAAATTTCTCTACTGTAATTGAACATTTCTCAACATTTTTTTTTTTTTTTAAAGATGAATATTCTATTAAAATGCAACCAATTTGTAGAAATATATTTCCTTCTGTCAGGCGCTCATAGCAGACTGAGGTAAAGTATACAAGAAAAAGGAACAATTTTCAGAAATTCTCGACTTAATTTCATACGGAATGAATTTTCCAGCTACGACATCGGGGAATTTTGAAAAAAGTTGCTGCATTTCCTCAGTTTTTCCAACGATATATCCAACTTCAACGTCAAAACACCTACAGTAATACGAGTAATTGATATTATTTTTGTCCTGTGTTTTTGTTTTATTATTTCCAATAATGAATCTTTTTAATAGACATAGAAAAAAAAAAATTAATCCCTCAAAAATTTTACGCTTCAAGATACGTATTCCAAATATCGGACGGAAAAAGAAAATACGCCCGTCTTATTTATTTTCTTTTTGCTCAATCTAAAGGTAATACAAAAAAAACTCATCGACATCGGAGCAGTATTAGCAGAGATATAGAGAATTGAATTTTATAGATTAATTTCCCGGTACTCTTGACCCTTGGTCTCTTGAGTTACCCTTTTCCATTTCATCCTGTTCCTCGCCTCTATATTCCAATCGCAGACTTCTTCCTTGTATCTCTCCCCTCTTCATCCTTCCTTGGATCCATCCTCCACTTCCACTCGCTTCTTGGTCTTTCTTTTTTCCTTTTCACACTGAAGTGCGCCTCCAATATATTCCTCTTTAATCTTTCATGCGTTGTGTGAATGAACACATCAGCTATTTTAAAAATATAACTATTTGAAAATAATAATCCATCGCGTAATAATTTGCAGCGTTTTGTTATCTCATATCTTGTTTTTTTTGCCTAAAAATTTTTCTAAAGTGGATTATTGCTAAAAACAATGATTTTCATTTTTAATGGTTTTTATTGTTTCTCCAATTTTACATTTTTTTTTTTTTTAAGGCCTTTTATCACAGTGCGGTAAAAGAGCAGCCAATGTAATATTTGATTCCACTTCATTTTATAATTAC
Organism: Rhaphigaster nebulosa; assembly: GCA_948150685.1. Taxonomy (NCBI): domain Eukaryota; kingdom Metazoa; phylum Arthropoda; class Insecta; order Hemiptera; family Pentatomidae; genus Rhaphigaster; species Rhaphigaster nebulosa. The sequence continues at coordinate 42,576,730 of OX411312.1, read as the reverse complement.
TGCATTGTGATAACCATCTTCCCTCCTCCCCCCTCCAAAAAAAGATAAGAAAGTGTGGTTGGCGGCACTGAACTACATCTTTGATAAACTATCCCTCTCTCAATTACTAACACTTTCTCCTGCGACACCCAGTATATATAGTTTTATATATATAGTACCCGGATTTTCCAGAATGTAATTTCTTCGTTTTCCTTATAAATTGAAAGGGATAATTAATTAAAATAAATTTCTTGCCAGTAATATACTGTTCGGTATTAATGTGTATATCTTAAAATTTCGTTGAACAGAGTGAAGAGGCTACCCCTACCTATGTATTAATAATTAAACGGTCCTAAGCGATTCCGCGAAAAAATAAGCGGATAACGAGTGCTAATCAATAATTCCTGATTACACATTTTACAATAATTAAATGTTAACAACTTTTTAAATTACATCGCAAATCCAGAATGAAATGGGCGCAGTTCAAAAAATGTGTTTTTGTTAGGACATTCATCAGATTTGTCAATCTGCCAGGCAAAGTTGTCCTTAGAAGTCTTCAAGGTGTCTCCTTTAACATAAGTTACGGGTAGATTACCTATTGTAGCCCTACTATTTGTGAAATGTTCTCACTCTCTTACATGGGTATCATTATCAAATATTCATAATATTCATATTTTGTTTTTGCACTATACAAAATACAATAAGTGACATTAATGTGCATATTTTTTTATTTGCTGATTACCATCTCTTATCCGGAATTTCGCGTTACCCGAAACATCCCTGGCCATGTTATTCCCGATGAACGGGGCCCTGATTTGGGTATATATAATTTTAATACTATGAAATAACAATTTAATGTTTTTATTTTTATAGCTTACCGGTTTTTATGGTGAGATCGGTCACACATCTGTCGAACTTCCATTTCAGCTCTTCCTCTCCAAATTCTGGTGGGAACGCCATTGTGAATTTCCTTTGAAAGTAATTTAAATTATTTATTTCGTTTTAACAATTCTTTATTCAGTATACTTCACAAGAGGTAATAATAATAAAAAAAATCAGTAAAATCCCAGATGGACATGCTAAAAGTAAACTGGGGTAACTTCAACGCAATTAGGATTAAACATTTAAAATTTTCAAGCTGCCAAATTGTTTCCGCCTTTCGTTTAGTTTCTAATTTTAGTTTGTCTGTTTGGAACATGCTTGTGACAGGTCCACCTGTAACCTCTCTATTACGTTCTTGGCAATATTTAATCAAATGGCTTGTGCTATAAAGTCAACAAATATTTTCTACAACCTCTATTCCCCAGTCTTCTGTTATTGTCAGGAAGAATTACCTGAGGAGTAATAAAAAATTATTAATGCTAGCATAATTGACTTTATCAATTGATCCCTTTCTATATTTAAATGTATTTAATACTAAACTAAAAAAATATAAACTCTTTCAGATTATTGGGGTAAAATTGACATATTGCCCTGTTACCTAGTATTTTTGTTCTAGTTTTTATTTATTGTTGTTTAATGCCCTTTTATTTTTACAGGTTACCAATCTATTCTATCCAACACGAAATTAATTTCAACCCTCCCAGGGCGGATTCGAACCGGCGCCGCAGCCGACTCGAGGTTGCTAAGTTGAGGTCTAAACCCTCTCGCCCACCACGGCCTATTGCTCAGTACTATATATCCGAGTTAACTTTAGGGCGTTCTATGTTTTATGCTTATATTCATTGTTTTCGTTTATTATTGATTCCAAATTCTCTCAAATATTTTCCAGAATGCCAAGAACCAACATGTCTCGTCAAAGGAGCCCTCCTTACTGGAATCAAAGCGAGGAAATACTCTACTATATGTTGTTTCATCCACTAGTGGAACCATAATAATAAATAAAAAAAAAAGAAGAAAACAAGTTCCTTGAACAAGGGTTTTGGGGATTCTGAATCTGAAAGTTATTGTTCCTATTAAGATACTGATGATTACATAGGACTTGATTTCGACATCTCCGATGGTATAAATTGCCAACCCAGCTTCCCTCTCAAACAAGATTTAGAAGTTCGTCCACCTGTTACAGAGAAAGAGAATTTAGCTCTTGAACAATACGGTGGCATACGATATCCTGGAAAAGTAGTTCCAGTGGACGACAATGAGTTTCGTGTATAGAAAAGGTTGACAAATGTTTGTAAATGAAGACAAAGTCTAATTCAAACAGAAAGATGCCCTAAAGAATAATCGGATACCCCGGAACATGAATAAGTATATGTTTCTAGAAGACATGAAAAATTATTTTTAACTGCCATATCTTTTTTTATTGTCTATTTCTTTCTTCATCCTTTTTGTTTTACATAAAAAATTCAGTTTTACTTCAAATACAGCTTACTAATTTTTCAGCCTTATTTGTGCACATTTAATGGTTTGACAGGATAGCATTGGGACAACACAACCGAATCAATGGCTTCCAACAAAGAAAACTAGCCCGTCCCTGATCCCGGATGGTAGGGTAAAATTAAGGCAAAAACAAATCCCCTCCCTCTCCCTATCTGTTAAAGATATCTGAAGAATCTGAATATTATAAGGTGACTAAAGATTATAGCTTCATTTCGCTTAGTTCTAAAATTAAAATCTTTTCTAATGAGGGAGTTACAAGATAATATCTGTATAATATGCCCTAATGTTTCGAAATTTTACAACTAGTTGAGCTAAAGTATCCATAATCTGCCAATGATCCTATGGAATAGAGGTGATCAAAATAATTAAATAAAGTTTACTAAATAAAAAATGAATAAATTGAACCATTGTTAACAAGTGACAAAAAAGAACGCATGCGAACGCGGACTGTCCAGTTTCCTTTCTGCCCCTCCTGAATGGCCTGTCTTGCTCGATGTCCGGACAGAATAATAGATAAGGCATTGAATACACAATATTCCATCTAATCCTAAACGCAATTACAAAGTGAAGGCAAGGAATCCGGGGAGGGATGATTGCCCCGCCCAGCGGAGACCGTATTGAAAGTTGATTCTCAGTTCTGACGTCCTCAAACTGAACTTAGATTACTCAGACCGCTAGACAGACCAAACCCCCTCCCCCCCTCATTCCACTCCTCCCCAATTCACTCCCTCTCTCCATAGTTCTCAGGCTTCCAGCTGTCTGTCTGTCTCTCAGACTCTTCTTCTTTTGTCTATTGCGATTCCATCTCTCAGTCGTGATCCCTTTACGATTTTCTACCTCTGTTTTTGCTTATTTCATTGTTTAAACAGTAGGCCTGTGCTATGATTATCTCTTGAACGAGTGGATCGATTTTGTAACTTAGTTTTTTTCTAGGTAGGGTTTCGTTCACCAATGCATGTGAGCCAAATCGGAATCTCTGTTCACAATGGCGGCAGCGCAATATCCGAAAATCGCGTTTTTCTGTTGATTGTAGCGCCAAAATGACTAACGATTTTGATGAAACTTGCCTAAAGCCTTCTCCTTTAAGCCCTTTTACTATTCGATATCGCAGCATTATTAGCAACAACAGAGCGTATTGAAATTTGTAAACGTTTTTACATTTCGTGAAATTTTCTATTTACCGTTTTCAACGAATCTATGTTTCATAGCCCACTAAGTATAAAAAAAAAAAAATAATAGAAATCATCAACATCGGATCATTTTTAGCAAAGATACAGCGTATTAAACTTTTTAGCACGATTATAAATTATTTTGTGTATGTTCCTATGGAAACCTATTTAATTTTTTTTATAGTTTTTCGAATAACATAGAAACTATACATCTTCCGGAACATTCCAGATGCTCGTTTGAAAAATGATTCTAACTCAAAAAGAATTTTTTAAATCGGACAGGTAGTTAAAATGACGCCTTAACGCTCTAGAATAAAATAACATAATTTTATTACTTTATGTACTATCGGACGATAATAAAAAAAAAAAAAAAAATAAATATACTTAGATTGGATTTTATTTAGCCTTAAAATATGTCAGTTACTTTTGTATATCATAGATATAGATAAAAATTACAAACTCTGTAGCACCTAATAAAAAATGAACTTTCTATGTATCATGAGGTATAAAAGCATATTAAAATGGATCGTAAATTTCGTTACATGTAGTTGAGGGAGTAGGCACCAACGTTTAAGGCTTCTAAAGTATTATTTGCTTAATTTTCGAGTCATGGTGTACTCGAGACAAAGAATGTATCCCCTAGGTAAGGCAGTCGTTGAGAGTGAACTTGGCCTGTTACTAAAACTTTGCAAGTTACAAAGTTTAGGAGCGTGTTAATCGGCTACAGAAGACAGTACCCTTCACACGCTCGTGGAACGGTTTCAATTGGATTCCTAGGGTACACGGTTGGTTAGTTGCGGCGAGAACTTTCCAACCAGGCACCTGGATTTAATTTGAATATTCTCCGTCACCGGAATACCGAATCTATTAACGGAACATAACCTCATAGTCTCTAGTGTTCTCTATTCTCCTATGAATAATTTACTCTACACTATAGTGGTATCTTTAATGATTACAAGATTGTATTTAGGTGATGATTGATTTATATGGATTAGAAAGAAGAATTTCAATGGAAAAAAATATGGAACGATACCCTAAGTGCACTAAGTTTGGAATTGGTATGGTTTTGGAATGGGTTCGTTTGGCCACTTGGCACATCCATTTTGGTAAGGACAAATCAATAACCTATAGGTCTGGGGCTGGTGAAATTACGTATAGGCTCATTTTCTGGGCTAGTTCCCCTACTAATACCAGTACCTGTACATTAATGGAGTCCATAGAGATTAAAATGTATTATCCGGAATCTGAAATAATTTCTTTAATTATTCTATTTTTTATAAAGAGCAGAATCCAGACAGCAAACAGGAGCTACTATGGTCTTGTCAAGCATTTTCAATCCAGGCTAATTACCTGACAAAAGTCATCCTTTACAAGACACTGGTCAGGCACGTCCTCATATGCGGATCGGAATCCTGGGTGATTAACATGATTGATGAGCAAACACTGGCCGTGCTCGAGAGGAAAATATTAAGAAAAATCTATGGAATAGTACGAGAGAATGGTGGCTGGAGAAGGCGTCACAACAGAGAACTTTACAAAGAATTCAGCGACACTCCTGTGGTAGATTTTGCCAATGTCAACTGACTTCGTTGGGCAGGGCACCTAAAAAGAATGATGCAAGATCGTATACCGATTTGGGTCGCTGACCACACATCTATGGAAAGGGGAAGATTGGAATACCGAAAGCCCGCTGGATGGACCAAATAGGCAGAGAGGCGCGACGATAAGGTGCAATGAGCTGAATAGGCCATGATGATGAACAGAGAGGAATGGGCGAATTTTCTACGGGAGGCCAAGACAGGGCTATATGTGTATTTCTTATAAACTTAAATTATTTTTTTATAAACGAAGGACGTTTTGAACAAAAATTATGCAGATAAGCATTATTCACTAATTAAGCAAAATTAATTAGCAATATTTTGAGAAGCTTTCTCTATTTTTTTTAGTTGATTTTTTGAACGGTACTCTAAAATGAAGTTATTTTCCTTCTATTCTATGCAATAAAGAAGGTTAATTGAAATCGTCCTTTCTGATTTGTTTAAGACAAAAAAATCTTTGAAAAACGAAAATTTTCTCATAAAGAATTAATATAATAACGAAGGATAGTTTTACATTTTATTGTAATAAATCATAAAATGTTTCTGGCCATGCACTCTTTCTTGTTCGATGAAAATAAATAGCATTTTCAATTTTTAAATTATTTATAATGACAATATCAGCAATTTGAATCGGTTCGGTCGATTTTGCTATAACGTGGTGTATCCGAAACTTATAGAAAGAACTACTACTAACAATTCCTTAAAATCAAATTTTTTCCATGTGGAAGGGGCTGGAGGATTTATCAGCACTTTAGGATTTGACCTTGATATTAACAAAACTTGATAAGAATTTTTATAATTTTTTTATTTTTTCTCTCTACCTGGCCTTTTGGACAATATCGGTTTTGGCTGTAATGAAATATTACGCAGGTGAGCGTGTACCATTGCTACAAAATAAAATAGTTTATTTACATTTTTTTCTTGAGCTGAGCACACTGCTTACACTATTCGGTTAATTATTTTAGTAATTTATATATATATTTAATCGAGCATGATAACAAAATTTAACCTTCCCTTCACAAAAAAAAATTGAGGTTTTACTTTTTAAAATACGTAGAATCCTAATTTTCATGTTATAGTCAATCGAAAGGTAATTAAATTCCATACAAAACAACAAAAAATTATCGAAATCGGACCAGAATTAGCAGAGATATAGCGTATTGAATTTTTTAGACATGTTTTATAAAGAATTGTGTACATGCTCTTATGAAAGCATGTTCTCCTTAGTCGTACTGATATTAGCGGAAATATAGTAAACATATTTTGTAATAGACTCTAACCCAAAATAATAAGGATAGCCGTGTGAATGTACATACCATATGTTTTTTGATATATAACTATCTGAAAATAATAAACCAATGTGCAAATATTTGCAGCGTTTTTGGTTCTCGTTTTGGTCACCGTCCTGATTTGTTCTTCCTCTGTCCGGCGGCTTCTCTGGAACAGTTCCTCCTCATTAGGACACGTAGGTTGGTTCTACTACAATTTTCTTATACCGTTAGACGAATTCCTTGAAATTTGGGTAGTCCTTCTTGGTCTTTAGCTGAGGAAACTTACTTACTTTTTGGTTTATTATTTAAATAATAGACATTTGTAATCGACCAAGAAAATTTTTTTGTAACCCTTCTCCCTCAAAATTTGAGGTTTTACGTTTAAAGATACGCAGAATCGAAATATTGAATAAAAAAAAAAAATACGTCCGTTTGCCGTCCGCCGTACGCGGCTTTTCTCCGAGACTACTGGACCGATTTTCTTGAGATTTGGCACCAAAGTCACATGTAATACCATAATGTTCTTCTGAACTCGATATTACCATTCATCTGTTTGTTTCAAAAAGGCGGCCGGCCAGAGATTATAAGGCTTTATAATTTATAAGCCCAAAACTCGACCATTTATAAAAATAGAGGAGAAGTGTAAGTTATTTTGGAATCGGTATTAAAAACAACAAAAATCTATATAAATGCTTTTGGTTTATTATTTTCAATAATAGACCTTTGTAATCAACCCAGAAAAAAAATTGTAATAATCAATCGAAAGCTGAAGAAATTCCCTACAAAAGGAAAAAAAAAATCATTTATATTGGGCCAGTATTAGCTGAGATATAGCATAATGAACTTCGTAGACTTATTCTCCTGCGCTGCAGGTCTTCGGAACCCTAGACCTCCTGACATCAATTGGGCTTCTGACTTTCGGCATCTCTCTACTTCATCCTTCCTTGGGTTATTTTTGCACACCCTTTGGGTTCTTGGTCTTTCCTTTTTCTTTTCCCACTGAAGTGTACATCCAATATTTTCCTCTGTACGATTTATCCTCTGATTACATGTCCTCACGTTCCCATTCAACTTGCATGGACACAGCTTCTTCTTAACACTACCAGTTCGGCGCACCCACGGCGATCATCTTGGGACAAGCTTCAAATTTTTTATTCTTAGGTTCCTACTTCTTTATTTTTTTGCTGAACTTGGTAGATATATTTTATAGGGTATTCTGCACACATCGAAACACTCCAAAGGCTCATTTGAAATATAATCTAATTATCTAAACTGTAAACCATTAACAAAAAGTATTAGCATAGAAATAGCGTATTGAATTTTGTTGACTAATTTCCTGGCGCTCTTGATCGTTCGCCTCCTGGGTAATCCTTTTCCATTTCTTCCCGTTCCTCGCCTCTACCTTCCAATCGCGGACTCCCAACTGTCTCGCATCTCTCTCCACTTCATCCTTCCTTGGATCCATCCTCCACTTGCTTCTCGGTCTTTCTTTTTTGCTTTACCCAGTGAAATACGCCTCCAAAATTTTCCTCTATACCCTTTCATTCGCTATTCTGACCACATATCCTGGCCATCTTAGCCTAATTGCCATTAGGAAAGTTGTGTGAATGGACACACCAGATATTTTTGAAAAAATAACTATTTGGAAATAATAAACCACTGTGTAATAATTTGCAGTGTTTTCTACTATTTGTATGATGGTGCTTGTACTGAGGAAACCCCTTTATTTAATAGCATACATCTGTTACAAACTTTAGAAAATGCTTGTCTCTATTGCAGAAACGGAAATGATAAAGGACTACTCTGTTTGAGGACGATCTGTTGAGGGTCATAGGGGCATCGCAAACATCACATCCAGGGGTAGTGCTTTTGGCGCTGCTTTAATTTCCAATGCTAGGATTATTAACACTGCCGCCTAATAGTAATGGCGGCCTAGATTTGGGCGCAGTGGTTGCGCTCCCAAATTGTGCCTTCATCCTCAGTCTACTAACGGACAAAATGGAGGGCCAATTAAAGGGATCCATCTCAGCCATTTGCATTTAGTAGCCACTCCCGACATTAAACAGCTCCATTCGGTGCTTTATTCCACGGGCGGTGATATATCTTTCTTTTACGGTAAATCCATAGGAAAGTCAAGGGTGCTGAAAACTGTTGTAATCTGTTATAATGGTTTTAAAATTGTTTATAATTATTGAGATTACCAACTTTTGCAATGAAACATGTAAACTACCTAAGGGTAAATAGAATATGGAACACATTTTAAGCCACATTAAGTAAAAAAAAAAAAAAAAAAGTTGAAAAAAACGTTCTGCCGTAGTGAACGATAAAAAAAAAAAAAAAAAAAAACTTTATTAATAACAGTACAGAGTTACATGATATAAAATAGTGAGCTATTTATTGACAGTGTTAACTACAGATAGATTCTACTAAAGATATTACAACTAGACTTAAAACTATACTTAAAGCTAACATAGTGAGAATGTACTGTCTCACATACTCTTATACTCTATCTTACATTCTGATTCTCTACATTCTGATTCTCTACATTCTATCTTACATTCTACCTTACACTCTAATTTACATTCTGGTTGATCTGTCCATTTCAGATAGGCTTTTATACATACAACAGGAGAATGGATGATTAAGGAAATAACACTTGTTTAACGCTGATAAGTAGGAAGCAAAACAATAACTTCCTTGGTTATAAACCCTATTTAATAACTAATACTTCCTGGGTCAATGCCATGTGTTTACTTAACGATGAAACTTGCTCTCATGTTCGTCTCTACACGTATTACTTAGTTGAGCATCCAGGTTCTAAAGAGTTTCGAGTTTTTCTTCTTGAAGTCTTCTGAAAACACCGACTGTTCAATCCTATTACCAGCCCTTAATTCGCAAAGGAAACGAAAGGTTACAAACAAAGGATTGAGGTGCCTGTTAATAAAAAGGCGTGGCTTTGCGTTAAATCTGTCGTTATCTTAAGCTTTGGACACTCTTATCTTATAGAGTATTCTAAAGACTTTGAAATCATGCATTTGAACACGTTAATTTCATATTTTTTTATCTCCAAATACCCCTAAGCGGTGTGAGGTTGCTGGACCAGCAGGTGTACCGAACCTGAGACACTTCTCCAATCTACTTCTCAGTTATCAGACATTATGTATAGCTTTATTTATATAATATTATTATCGATATAAGTATAAGATATAAGTATTTATGAATAGTTTTAATCTTTGAAAGTAAACATTTATAACTAACTTTTAAACAAAGGGCAATAAAAAAAATGTTCCTCGACACGGCCAATCTCTTTGGGGCGTAAGACACTTTCTCTTCTAGGGCACCGAGACTTTTAGCAAGTATAAATTCTGGGTTTCTCGACTACCTTTTAGTCGGGAAGGTATCGATTTCGGTCCCATAAAAGGGCTCATTGTAGTTCATGACACAGCCAATAAAGAGAAACTATTTTTTCTACTTTGTTATACAGAATTTTCGATAGTTTATAGTTGACTCCCAATTGAATCATGTTCCAAAATGATATTTTACTTTATATTTTGTTTTGTTCCCTGATCTACTCAGCTGGCTGTATGCCGTTAAAATATTATCATAAGATGAAGAAACTTTGGAAAGATTACAACTGTCTAAATGTTAAGCATTTGCCTTTTACAGATTTGCAGCACTTAAATCAAGCATCGCTCAGGGCTGAAGACATTATTAGAGTGAATCTGATGTGCTTTATGAACAGGTTAGAAATTTTTATGGGATCTGTAGATGACAGGAGAGGCATCAGAGATCCTCATGAGTTGAGGTGATGAATGGTTTTCCATCACTTAAGACGATAATAATTATAGTAATTTTGGGGAATTGCGATATCCATCGAGTCATAAAAAAGTCAAATATAATAGCTAGCTTAATATGGTGGGAGAGCGATGATTTCCGCTCGAATTAAGGGTTTTTCCAAGCGGGGAGGTTTCGCCGTGTTTCCAACTCTCAGGATTCGCTTTATACAGGATCATTCCCCATGACTGATGAAATGAACTCGGACTGACTAGGAAGGACGAATGAATTAATTGGCTTTAGAATTTTGACATTTCGGTAACGGGCAGCTTGAGTGTGTGGCGTTCATTCAAGCTGCCTCTCGTCGGCAGCATCTTCAGGCCGTTTGTGTTTGATCAGTCAACCTTAGGCAGGCCCTCCATAATGACGTCCCGCTGCCGTATTGTCGTAGGGCCGTCAATGGACTTAATCAACCACCCTTCTATTGTAAGTTTGATGAGAACGGCTCAGCGGCTGTCCAATACTGATATTGCACGGTATTGAAGAGTAAATTAAAATGTGTGAGATGAAAAAAAAATTCTAAAATGAATTTAAAAAAATAAATAATATTTACTTTTTTTTTTTTTTTTTTTATACCCTTAACGATTCAGGGTATTGTTTGTCGCATGAACTGAAGACCTTATCTATGGTAAAGCGGTTAGCGTCACTGTCAATGAGATAAAAGATATGGAGGCATGGGCTTAGTGATAGCATGAACTGTACATTTAAATTAAAACAGTTGAATCAAATGCTCATTCCAAAAAAAAAAAAAAAAAAATAAACAGTTTAAAATAGCCGAATACAATAATGGTAACACTGAGTCCGGTTCTTAGCGTTACCCGAGAAATACCCGAAATGAATTTATCATTGAATTGGCCGTTCTTCGCTTTTTGATATTTTTTATTTTGTAGAATATTGATTTTCGTTGTATGTAAACATTCATGTATCGTTGGTAGCATGTGAAAAATTAGATTTTTTTTTGTTTTAATTTTTCGATAGTATTTCAGTTGATACAGCCTGTATTAAAATTACGAATCTGTTACGATATTAGAAATCGCAGTTGAATTTTTACGAAAAAAGTCTGAAAGTCTGAAACTTCCATATTAAAGTAACAAATATGTATATTGTTATGAAGGTAAAACAATAATTACACTGAGATAAAATAAATAAAACACCAATAGAAAACAATTTTAAGAAATTTTTTTAAATCTTATGACTTATGAACCGAGGATAATAAACCTTCTGAAGGAGCTTATGGAATCATGGAATACTGGGCTGACAATGGGCAGAGATCACTCAGACAACAATACCGGAACCATAAAAATTTGTCAAGGAATTAATCAAGGAGATTCTCTTAGTCCTCTTAGGTTTTGCTTAAGCTAACCCTAGCATCTCTAAGCCAAATCCTCAGAAGCAGCAAGATTGGATATCAATTAAAGATCGGAGACGACAGATCCATTTTCAGCCATATTCTTTATATGGATGACTTGAAGCTGTATGCAAGAACAGTTTCAAAGCTTGATGGAACTTGTATCATCATTCAGTAACTCAATCTGTTTATCATCCGATGATTGGTGAATGCTCTTAAAGGAAAAGTAAATGACAGCAGTTCCTTGCAACTTAGATCAAAAATTACTATAAAAAGTTTAATTGATAATAAGGAATACCTATTTATAATTCTTTTGGAACTGAATGGATAGGAAGTGACTGAACAGAAGGGATTTAAAGTAGAAGAGAGTATGAAGCGACGGATGGAAGGATGAATGGAATTCCATAAGGATGAGGATCGGAAAAGGAAAGATCTGCTAATAGTTGCGGATCGGTGAAAAAATTTGAAGGGCGAGAATGAGTATGGCGGGGGTGGACAGAAGACTTTAATTGAAGAAGGTCGAAGATGTATGGACGGCGGGATTGGATGACTTGGTAGAGGAAAGATGCCAGGAGATACTTACCACTTTAGGAAGTGTTAATATAGGTCCTAAAATGTTTGAAAATACAATATGGCTAATTAATGTAGCATAGAATCTTGTAGAACTAATTATAGAATATTATACCTACAATCACACGACAAAAATCTCTCGAACGAAAGCGTGTGGGACAAGTAAAATTGGAAAAAATGGCGTTATGTCAAACTATTCAAGTAAGATTCGAAAATTTGCGTTCGGTCAAAATATATGGCTCATTTTTGGCGTTTACAAAGATAATTGAAACACTCTTAAGAGATCTAAGAGCTAAGAGCTGATTCAACTCTCTTAAAAGGTAAACCATTAATTAAAATGGAGCGAAAGGCCTGTCGGACGCACTGCAGATGACCTCAAAGGGATATACTGCTACTTCCTGCAAGTATTTCAACTATAATCTATTTTTGTTGGACTTCATACTATGAAGTTAGCTAAAATTGTTTTAGCTCGGTCTTAATTAGTCGTATCTTTGTTCACAGACTACCGGACATGGATCCCAATCTACCGCAACTCCTTTTGGAATTCCTAATTAAACCTTTCAAAGACTACTAAATAACTCATGAGCCAACGTTTCCCGAATTCAGACTTCAACGTACAGAAAAATTCAGGACCACTTTAATACAGACCAGAAACAGAACACCACACCTCACATCAAGAGTATAAAAAAAAAGACGTCTTATAGAGATAGTACATCACTCCTAGACGATCCAACAAATATTTATGATTATAATGGTACTATTTCTTCATTTTTTTACTGTTGATTTGCGATGTACAAGCTCTGATCGGCATTGCTGCAATTTTATCTTTTTTCTGTCCTGATGAAGAATGAATTGGCGAAACGTTGACTGGTTAGGTATTTTCTGCTATTAACGAGACGTAAGAGTCTGGTTTTGGATACATTCGTATCTTCATCCGTATAAACTTCTCTTAAGATTCAATGAAAAACAGCTATTCCTCCACGTCAGTTATAAATCCTCCATGTAGAATATACTCTCGTCAATCCGAACTAATTAAAACCAAAGGGACTTCAGTTCGGAATAACGATAAATTCAGATTACCAAACGAAAAAAAAAAAGTTTATTTTTTTTATTTACTGGAATTTACAACAGTATAACAGCTAAATGTGAAAATAATAACATAAAACTTGATATTGATGTGAGAAGAAGCTACCCGTTTGAAGCACTTCGATGACTGTTCTATGTTAGGAAGTCCCGTGGCCATCTTCTTTTCAGACATCTTGGAGGATCATCGGAAATAGTTTGGGATGAAAGGTTACGCACTAGTGGATTAGTGTGGGCAAGGAGTTTGTAATTAAAGGAGGTATATCTATTTCGGGACAAGTCTGGAACAAAGAAAATATTGAGTCTTTATGGGTAAATTTTATTTTTAACGCAATAAGGAGTATTAAAGATTCTTTCTTCGAAGGGTTTTGGATTGTAAGGATTGGATACGGGAAGAATTTGATGATTTCTTGGAGCCCCAAAGTCTGTTATGGTAATGTAAAAGAGCTTTTTGTAGTTAATTGGAAGTTTAAAACGTTTTTCGAGTAAGCGTTGTAGTAAACGGGATCTACGAGCAGTTTCTTGTCGTTTCAGTCATGTATGACAAGTCAAAAACTCAATCGCTCAACAAAACGTCCTGCGAATGAAGGTAGCACTTAGGAGAATTATTCATGACAGACTGAAAAGAGATCTACAGGTTGGTGGTTGGGACCTATCCATCTTGGACCAACGGTTGAAGAAAAATCCAACAAGGTGAGATATCTGGTGGACGGGGCCTTATTCACCCTACGGTATTCAAGTGTCTTTGCCAGTGTTGGCCAACCACATGTAAAGGGACCAACATGATATGCCAAGATGGATGTTGGACGACCATGTTGTTCAACTTGGCATTATGTCTGTTGAGAAGAGCGATCAATCATATAGACAAACCATGTTGGTCGTCTAGAGGCCCTCTAAGAATAGGTACTTTTGAGATTTAGTATTTCTTATTTAAATAATCCAAGAAATATTTTTACAGCTACTAGCTTTTAATAAGAAGAAAAAGATATGTTTTCCTACAATATAAGATCGAAAAACAAAAATCGATGGAAAATACACAACGGTGAAATGCTATTAATGCTATCCTTCATTAATATAAGCAATAACAATATTAATATAAACAATAACAGTAGCAATATTATAGAAACTCATTTTGTAATCGATCTTAAAAGAAAGAAACAGATGAAACATATTCTTCGAATAGCCTTTACATCGCCATTAGCGGAGCATAAGATTGCATCATCAAATAATTGATTAAAGGAAAGAGAGTCAGGAAGAGTCATTAAGGATTGAGATGAATGGAAGCCAATAACCAAGTTCCACCTGGTCCATGCCCATTAAAATAAAAATAGTCCTTTTATCGTTGACGATTAAGAGCTAAGTGCATTCCCTTTAAGAGGTAGTCGGTCTCGTTCATCTCCTCAAAAGGATGCTCAAAGACTGTTCTAATAGCCCAATATTCAGCTAATTTTTTTTTCTTCAAATCTATATTCGCCATTGCCAGTACGTAATACACAAGCAGATTGCCTGGTGGTAACATTAAACTAAAAATGTAAATCATATACAGGGCGGGAAAGAAATAAGAAAAGTACATTGGAAATAGTTTTATTTCAGTGGGTTCTCTCCAAGCGAACGAATGGTGTGAGAGCCGAGGAACAAGACATCCTCTTCGTCGATTTCACCCAATTTAGGATAGTCTCCAGCATATACACGTAACAGTCGGAGTTCACTGTTACCGTTAAACTCCCCTCCTAAAAAAGTACGGGCCCCGTTACACCGAATTCAACCAATGCGAGCCACAGTACCCTCTCGAAACGTTTCTCGTATTCTAATATGAATGACTTGAAGGGTGAAGGAAAATTTCGGGAAACGTCTTTGGAGTGCGCAGTCAAAAACGGCCGACATTTAAACATGTAATTTTTCTAAATCCACTGAAATAAAACTATTTCCGATGCACTTTTTGAAAATAAAATCATTTTTTTTCCCAGAAACTAGTCTGTTTTTACAGCCCTTCAAGATGTACCAGTTGTTTGTTATATGTTAGTTATATGTTCCAGTCTGTAGAAGAACAGTACCTACCCAACTGTACATTTTCCGTGGCTTTTAGTTTTTCTACGGTTTATGGAAGAGAAAGTATGATTACTTATAAAAAAAAAAAGGTTTAGTTTCCTCTAAACAGATATTTAAAAAATGCCTTTCGTTTTTTCCCTTATCTTGCGAACCTTCCGCTCTACTACTGAAATTGTTTGACGAAACATATTTATTTTTCAGGAATCTGATAAGAACTCCAAACAAAGTATCATTCCAAAGGCCTCAGTAAAAACTAAAAATTATTATACGTATCCACTATAAAGAATAGTCGAAGTGAGTTTGGTGGATCGTAGATATACTTAAGGAAGAAGTTGGTCGGGGGTGCGGTCCAAGACTAACACATTAATAAGTAAGACTTATTTATTTTGCGCCTACGTTTCGGCCTAAGTTTTAGGCTACCATCAGGGCAGAGAGGATTGCAGTCGAGCGCCAACTACTTACAACTTTGAGTTGGCTCTCGGCTGCACGCCTCTCTGCCCTGATGATGGCCTAAAACTTAGACCGTAACGTCGGCACAAAATAAATAAGTCTTACTTATTAATGTGTTAGTCTTTGACCGCACCCTCCTCCCTCCTCCCCCAACCAACTACTTCTTTAAATATAAAGAATAGTCAATAAATTGTGTAGGTTACAAGGTTCCAAAATTGTTTGGGCTGAAATTAATTTTGTTATTAATATTAAAAAATAAAGTCAGTGAGGCTTGTGTAGTATCTTGATGTTTTGTGAGAATAGCTTAAACAGCTGTTAATGTCACATTGTCAACAGGTATATCCTGGGTATATACAATATATAGTAAAGTAGTCAGTATTGAACCTTGGGGAAATCCCGCCAAGACTGGCGAATTAAAGAAATTACGGAGTCTTGCCGGATTCTGAAAAATATGTCGAAGAAGAAAAATTGAAGGATGAGATACATGTACGGTTAGATAATCTTCAGTTTAAACAGAAGATCCTGGTGCAAGACTTGGTCACATGCTGGAGCGGCTTCCAAAAATATACCAGTTGCATACAGTATATTAGCTGTAGTACACCAGCAATGATGTGTCGTTGAACGTAATGTGCGAAGGCCAAAACTGACGGTCATTTATTATTTTTGATCAGTCAATATGTCAAAACGTCTTTTGTATATTAATTTTTCAAATACTCTGGAGCATTTCGGAAGGAGATTAATTCATCTGTAGTATGATTTTATGACATCTGGTATTGGATCATTTTAATGAGCCAATATTCCCTCCCATTATTATGAGAATTTAGAAGTCCTTAGTTTATAGTTGTAAATTGTTGTCAGAAGCACTAGATCTTCTATGTATATAACAAAGAGTATTCCTTTTTTCTTTCTTAATCCACAGGTTCTTCCTGGCTTGTGGAATCTTAAATCCTCTAGACCACATTAGCGGATTTCGAGCAACGAACTTGGTGGGTCGATCCAAGAGGCTTGTTAATTACTTTGAACCATAGCGTGATCAACTGACTGAAGGGGGCTCAATAGCGACCAAGATGGTTAGTTGTAATTTTTATAATCCTTCAAGCTATGTCGTTTATAACCCTTCAAGCATTCCTCCGTTTTCAAGTATTCGATATTATCTTACGAGAAATCGACTATTAATAATCAACATCTGATAGGAATGTGTTTACACATATGTAAATACATGCTTTAAAATATTTAACAAGGTTTAGGTTTCATTTGCATAGATATAAAATAAATTACAAATTAAAGATAGCAAAAATTAAAAATAATAATAAAATTAGGATATAATTGAAAAGGGGATTGGATGAAGGTGTTATGTTACAAATTTGAAGTTTTGAGAAAATAAAAAATAAAGTTGTTTTTTTTAATGCAATTAGTTAAAGACATGATCCATCCAATTCACTGATAAATCATGCGATTGACCAAGAATCTTGGATTGTTAATGTTACAAGGCGAAGATAAGCACATAGCATTTAGCACCTTCATTTGTAAAAAAATATCTGTTGTGGACAACACATGACTTCCTTGTACGCCTATTAAACTATAAATCGGTGGCTCAAAAAGTGGTCCTGAATTTGGTTACTAGTTTCCGAAGATCGCAGTATCTCAAAAACAACACTCGGCGTCGACATCCATCTATTGACACACACACAAATAGGGAGGAAAACTAGTATTTTAGACTCAATTTTAACACTTAAAACAAGTCATAAAAATGCTTAATTGGATTGGAAACCAAATTGCGTTTGTAACCTTTATTACCGAAACATATGATTTATGTATTTAATTTAAATATAATTTTTGATGTAAGCTTATTATGACCTTCAAGTAAAGTACCGTTTTCGGCTCACCAATTTTAACCAAAATATAGTAAATACATTCACATCAATATAAAAGTCCTATTTACCAAATTTGAGATGTTTTACATTATATTTTAATATAATTTTTTATGAAAGTCTAATATGACCTTCAAGTAAAGTACCGGTTCCGGTTTTCCAATTTAGACCAAAATCTAGTATGTTATTTATAACAATATATATGTTATGAATACCAAATTTGAGAAGTTTTGCAAAGTATTTTAATATAATTTTTGATGGAAATCAATTATGACCTTCAAGTAAAGTACCACTTCCGGTGATAAGCAGTGACCAAAAAGGGAGGTTCACAACTAGATTTTACAACAATCTTAAATACAAAATTTCAATTTTCTACGGCTAACCGTTTTTGAGTTATGCGAAATACGAACGTACGTACGTACAGACGCCACGATGAAACTAGTCGAAATGGATTCAGGGATGGCCAAAATGAATATTTCCGTTGGAATCTGAAAATCGAAAATTTTCGTGATACTTCTTACAAGGAAGTAAAAACAATTTTCGAAATTTCGTTACATTCACTCATGTCTTCAAAAGAAAGATTTCAAAACCAAATACCCGTAAATAATTAATAAAAAATCATATAAATGCAAAAAAATAAAAATAAAAAATTCAAATTAACGGTTTTAATTCGAGTATGCACATAAAACCGGACAAATACTCTTATGTTGGTATGTTGGTAAAATTTTGGTCCGAAAGTTATTATCTGATATACGGTATATGTCCGACATTAAAATTGAATATCGAAAACCGATATTTAAAAAAAAAAATGTATAATAAAAAAATTAACAAAGAATGGTGGGTTCGACAAACAAAGACCAAAAAAACTTTTGGAGTAGTATGCTCGTGTAACTATCTATAGTGGCTGTGTTTAAGTCAGCCATCTTCTTAACGATACTTTTTTAAGACATAAAATTAATAATGATTCCAAAACAGTTTACATTCTTCCTCTTTTTTCATGAAATCTTTAATCGGCGGCCAGTTTGAAACGAAGTTACAGATAGACGGACCATTTTTTTTTTTTTTTTTTATTCGATTCTTGGATTCTACCTTGAAACGTAAAATCTCACATTTTTTTCTTGTTTTTTAATGGCCGCTTACAAAGGTTCATTCTTGAAAATAATAAGCTTTATGTCTAGCTATAAAAATTGACAACTCTTGTATCTTCGAAAAACTATGTACCGGATTACACTTGTAGAAAAGACTCAGATGGAACACAATTAAGAAGACAAGAATTGACAAGACGATACAAAAACCATCACATCTTTTGGACTACAGATCCTCGCGTAATTTTACTTACGAAATAAACGAATAATTTACACTATTATACTGACATATTTGGATATAAATAGTTGAACTTGGGGTTCAGAAAAACACGTCCACATACACAAGATATAAACAACACAATCCAAACTTCTTCGAAAAATTATAAACACACCTTCGTTTATTTCGAATCACACCATATACAACAACTTGAATGATCCAACAGTAAAATCTTGCATTCACGACCGATAGGCTACATTTCACTCTTTAACTCCGAATCACACTAATCCATTCGTTCTGTCACTTTTCTCCTCCTTATTACTCGGACCACCTGAAAGTAGGTCTAGAGATCTCCTGGTTCACCTTCTTCTTCTTCACTGGCACAAAATCCAGTGCTAAATCTTGGCCTCATCCAGCAACATCCGGCTGTAGGCTCTATCTGGTGCTGCAGCTGTCCAGTTCCCTATTTTGAGAAGCAGCCCAGCATCCGCTGCCTCTCCATCTAGCCATCTTGTTTTTGGCCTTCCCACTCCGCGTGTCCAATGTAGGACCTCTGTCATGATTTTCTTGGGGACCTCAGTGTCGTTTATCCTTGCTACATGACCGGCCTTGACAAACTTTACCACGTCCATCCTTTGGTACCGCTCTTGGAGCTCCTTGTAGCTGTGTCTTCGCCAAGCGTCCCCCTCACGGATAGAGCTGTAAACCCTCCTCAATATTCTCCTTTCAAATATACGAATGCGATTCTAATCTGCTTTCGTTGTAGGCCAAGTTTCTGCTCCATACGTGAGTACAGGACGGATGAGGGTCTTTTATAGCCGTAGTTTGGTATGATACGAGATAATCCTGCTTCTCATGTGCCGGGAGAGGCCGAAGTAACATTGATTTGCTGAGTAGATTCTTCGACTTATCCCTTAACTGAGAATATTTCATGAATTACCTTCAGATCCCAGTTAGACAAAACTTTCATCTGTGAGAATCTGTATTCTCCAGCCTCCAAGTGATCAGCCAAGTATTTAGTTTTGGCCTCGTTTACTACTACTAGACTGAATTCTGGCTGCCCTCTCAAAGTTCATGAAAACTTCTCGTAGGGAACGCTCTGATCCAGCAATAATGCCGATGTCATCGGCATATACCAGTAGTTCAACCAGTCGATTGAAGATGGTCTGGATTTGGGA
This sequence comes from Rhaphigaster nebulosa, assembly GCA_948150685.1. NCBI lineage: Eukaryota > Metazoa > Arthropoda > Insecta > Hemiptera > Pentatomidae > Rhaphigaster > Rhaphigaster nebulosa. The sequence continues at coordinate 42,556,649 of OX411312.1, read as the reverse complement.
TTCTCTGATGGTCATTTCTCGTGCTAGATTAAATAACAGGCAAGCCAAGCACACCCCCCTGTCTCACGCCAGCATCCGTTTCGAACTCCCCAGAAAGGTCTAAGCCTATTCGCACAAGGCATTTCATGCTTTTCATCCTCTGATTCTTTGTTTTATAAGATAAACACATAAAAACCGAATCAGCTTCCCGGGTATAGTCAGCACTTCTAGGGCATGGTACAATTGCTCTCTGTCGACACTGCCATAAGCTGACTTTATGTCGACGAATAGATGGTTCGTGACCATTGATGTGGCCAGTGTGACCAGGCTCTTCTCCGATATCATTCTCAGGGAAAATATTTGGTCTATAGAGGAACCTTTCTGAAGCAAGCCTGATATTTATCCAATAGTCTCTCAGGATACTTCATAATATTCTTAAAAAGTGTTGCCGATTGGATCTTGTAGGCACTTGGTAGGAGCGTGATACCTCGGCAATTCCCACAATCAGTCATATCGCCTTTTTTATATACTAGAAGAATAATAGCGTTATTACAGTCCTCTGGCATACTTTCTTCACCAGTAATTCCAAAATCAACCAGACAAGATATTTCCTCCCCCCCCCCCCAAAAAAAAAAACCGACATCAAATTTGCTTGATGCAATGTAACGCAGTTGCAAATATAGAATAAAAAAATAAATAATTAAGAAAATAATAAGCCAAAAGTCGAATATTGTCAGAAAATCAGGAAATCCCATGTTATTCGAGGACATTTTTCTAAACATTACATGCCCGAATAAAGTTTTATAAAAGGCACAGACATAGATAGGCCGAATAAGGCACGAACACACACATATACCTTTTATTTTTTTCCCCTTAATAAAAACAGAAAGATTGCTGGTTTATTACAAGGGTTTCCTCACGGGAGATGTACAGATATCAAGGATGGATCGGTTTCTAGCCGAGAATGAGCGAGCGGTGAAAAAAAAAAAAAAAAAAAAAAAAAAAAAAAACTGAGGGGGTTTTTCACCGTTCTTCTGGGAGGGGTTGGAAAACAAATGATGAATGGGACCTGGACGGCTTTGGGTTACATCACCGCCTCTCATTTAGTTTGTCCTCTCTCTTGTCGTATTTTCTTTCCCTCTTACTCTTTTACAAAAATTTTTCATTTTCCCTTCGGCGACTGGGAGAGAATTATTACTGGACATCTGTTCTACCTATGCCGTATCTTGATTGTTTTGTTTCTATATTTCTATGGATGTGCAGTAGTTTTTTTGTAATGTCAACCAAGTCTTTTAAAATCAGTTTATACATATATCTAAATGAGTGGAAAATCTCAGTGGTAACGCAATTATGGCATCAATTGATGATGACATTTTAGCGGCTGTTGGTTTTGTAGTGGAACTGTATTCGCAAGAAAATTGCAAAAGAAGTAAGAAAATTGCAACAGAAGTGCACGGTCCACGGAGTGGCTTTCTAAACGAGGCATGTAACCTCACAAAAATCTAATTAGTGAACTTAAAATTTTTCCAAATGATTTCCACAATTATTTGCGGTTGGACCACGATATTTATTTACATCATCTTCCATTGGCCTATTCTTTTGCCTTCGAAGAATATACTGTTATGAAACAAGCCTCTCCTCCCCCTCCCCTACGACATTGGTCTGTCTGTGTCTCTATTTTCCTATACCACGATTATCTCTTGAAAGGGTGGGCCGATATTGATTATTAGGTATCTAGGGTTTTGTTCCTCAATGCCGGTGTACCAAATCGGTCGTCCTGTGCACAATAGCAGCTGCGCAATATCCGAAACACTTTTTTTATATGGACCGTAGCGCAAAAACGGCTCTAAAGATTTTGATTAAACTCGCCTAAAATCTTCTATTTAAAGGTTTCTAACTATTCATATATAAGTTATAAGAAAAAAACAGAAAAAAAAAATTATGAAAAAAAAGTATTTTATTTGCGCATAACTGGAAAAGTATGAGCTTCATGGTAAATTTTGTATTTCATTATTTGAAAGATAATTGAATTCTCAAAAAAATAATAAAAACATAATTTTAACCGGACCATTATTAGAAAAGATATGAGGTACTAGACATTACAGCCATGCTTTTTCTATCCTATACTTCCAGTTAAAAAAGATTAAAAGTCTAACAAAATATTGTAATCGGGTCAAAATTTTCATTTTCATAGTATAAAAAATTAATCATCACAAATATAGTGAAACTACTAAAAATCCTTTTACATCATAATCCTATAATTCCACACAGCAAGAAGATCTTGTTTTCAATATTCAGCCACAAAAGTAGTCCAATAGCAGTTCAAACATTTAAAATAAAAATTACTGCATTCTAGAATAAAAACTTTATTCAAAGGAAATTAAAAAAAAAATCAGTTGACATCTGGATGATGGTATAGAAGGATCAATCTAATTAGGAATTGATAAATTATTTGTGTTGCAATATATAAATTTATTTATATTACATTTAATTTAATATGTATAATAATACCAAACTGTATTTTGAATTGCTTATTTTTGAATGTTTGTGTGTTTTTAGAACTGAAGATGGATGTATAACATTCGAAACTAGTATTCAATAAAAAGAAAATTATAGAAGTGGCAAATTATTTATCAACAGCTAGTTTAAAAAAAAAAGTTTAAAAAATATATTAGTGAAGTTTTTCTACAATTTCGTGCAATAATTATTTATTTTAAAAAATGGCTGAAACATACACGAAGCCATTAGGGAATTTTATAAAATGGAGGGAGAAATTCCGGTTTCTACACAGACTGGAACGGTAAAAAAAATAAATAAATAAAGGGAATGATGTATTCTTCATTGCTTTTTCGATCATACAATTGGGAGGGGCATCGAGTCTATGAGTCAAATTTGGATTTAGGTGATAGAAAATGATGGCATGTATTTTGAAGAGTAACCATAGGTGAGCACCTATCAGTTATTTAGTTTGAAGGCTAAAATTTTTTTATCCGATATTTGGATTGTACGGATCTTGAAACGTAAAACCTCAAATTTTGAGGACGGAGGGGTTACAAATTTTTTTTCCAAAGGTCTATTATTGAAAATAATAAACCAAAAGCATTTACAGATAGAGATTTTTTCCTTTTTCGTTTTTTTTTATTTTAATGGCTTGTTAAGCTGATTCTAAAAAACCTTACAATTCTCCTCTATCTTAATAAATGGCCGAGTTATGGGCATGTAAGATCTTTAATCGGCAATTTTATAGATTTTTTGTTTTTCGCTTTTTTTTTTTTTTTTTTTAATGCCTTATGCTGATTCCAAAGCACCTTACATTTCCCCTCTATCTTTATAAATGGCCGAGTTATGGACTTATAGGATCTCCAATCGGCCGCAATTATGAAAAAAAAAAAAGACGGATGGTAATGTCGAGTTCCGAGGATCATCCTGGGGTGACCTGTGACATTAGTACCGAATCTCAAGAAAATCGGTCCAGTAGTCTCGGAGAAAAGCCGCGGACGGTGGACGTACGGATTTTTTTTTATTTGATATTTGGATTCTAAGTATCTTGAAACGTAAAGCCTCAAATTTTGAGGCGGTGGGGGGAGGGAGGGAAGAAATAATGTTTCCTTGGTCGATTCTAAAGGTCTATTATTGAAAATTATAGAACAAAATGCATAGAGATTGCCTACAATTCTGAAACATCGACATAGCGGGACAATTTTGTGATCTAAAATATAGTAATAAACTTCATAAATCTACCATAAATATAAAATTTAACGCAAGTTATGCAAGCGAAAAAAAAAAAAGAGACAAAAATGATGATCAAGTTTTTATTGGAAAATTTCAAACTGGAACTGTCCTCTCTCGAATACCAGTTAATAACTAACCGATCGACTTTTCGCCAGCTCAGGCATTGCCAGTACTGAAAAGTGATAAAATAATGCAGATTAGAGTAGTTCATCTCACTTCAACAGTCCCACTTCGGAGCTTGATATTACCATCTATCGTTCGTTTCAATTTGCTCCAAAATTACGACCGATTAGGGGGTTTAATAAGCCCATATTATCAGTTATTTATGAAGATAGAGGACAAATATTTTTTATTTTTATTTTATTATTATATTACCAAAGACCAAAATAAAAATTCAGTCTTTGTTTAATGATTTGGAAGCACTTTTGATAATGTTAATAATACAATTAAAGAAGAAGCAATAATAATTAATAATAAACCGTTATGTACTAATTTGTAACTTTTTTTTGTTATTATTATCAATAATGAACATTTTCAAACGACGAAGAAAAAAAAAAAAAAAAACTCCACCTCGTTTCAATGTACGTAAAATTAAAAAATAGAAAAAAAAATCCGTTCGTCCACCGTACACCATCCAAGATTAACCGGTCCTTTATTTTCTCTTTAATATAAAGGTAAACACGCACAGAAAATCTAGCGCAATGAAATTCTCTTGCTGTATAAATATAATTTAAGTTGGATTTGATGAAGTATATTATTATACATAATACACGCTCAACTGAGTATATGGTCAATGTTTCTTTACTTCAGTTTTTATTACATGACTACAACAATAATCATTCAGAGTAAACCTCATAACAAAATATTTATTCTCTAGAGCCACTAAAGTTTTACCAGCCTGATATATACTACAAAAAAGTTTTCTTTATGGATGTATAAGGTTGATTCCTTCATTGTTATGTTATTATTATTGTGATATTATGTTTGTTTTGTGATTTGATATTGCCTGTTCAAGTTTTAATAGATTCACTCAATACAAATGAACATAACTGGATAAATATTGGTATGAACTAATTAGTAAATCGTTGTCAAAGCGCTGATTAAGGATGTTTGGTAGAAACTGCTATGCAGGCTCGCTGGCGAGTGACCAGTGAACTCTTCCACCTTTTCTCCATTTTCCTTCGAGTATCGCATTTATTAATGAAGTAAAATAAGAAATAGATTGTTGATTGTTGAAGCTCAAAACTATTCACGATTCACGTATTTACCCAAACTTTGGATTTAGTTAGTTTTGAGGGCTTAGGCACATACATTCCATGTGCTCGTCATAAAGAGGACGCTAAACCTTATGGAAAACATTAATAATATAAGAACATGACAAAACATGGATTTATCTGTTCATGTATCTCTCCACGATGATATAAAAAGAAGCATCAACGAACAAATCGAAAATATTTAAAATATAACGAAACATTTTTGCAGTATTTTGAGCTCAAATTGTTATAAAACACTCACGGGAATTCACCATGTAATTTGAACCAATAAACTTAATAATCAGTCGTACAGTTGGCTAAAAAAATCGTTACGTACCACCAAATATATATGATAATATATATATATATATATATATATATATATATATATATATATATATATATTTGTGTTTGTGAGAGAGAGAGTTTGTATATGGGTCATTCTCCAAATTAGTTGCTATTTTTTGATCAAACTTTATCGGTTTTCATGATATAGATTTTTTTTTTTTTTTTAATCGAATGAAAAAGTCTTGTTCTAGGGAGTGACATGTACGACTAGGGAGTTATTGACTACATGGATAAAGTTTAAAAAAAATCAGCCTTGTCTTTAGTTCTGTATAGGAAAGCAAAACGTCTATGGTAATTTTGATTTTTAAGGACACTTTTTTTTAAACATTTCTTGCTAAAACAACAAGCTTCTCTACCTGTGGTAGTTAAGAGGAAAAAATAAATTATTTGCGATATTAATAGTAAAATCATTCGTCCTTCCATTGCTATCATGGTCACTCCCTAGCTACCTAAGAATTTTTAATCAAGTTGGGGAATGACCGGCTAGTGACAAATCAACCATTTTTCATATATGCACGCCAGAGAAGTTTGACAATAATACAAAGATGAGCATATATGTATAGAGAATGTATGAAGTGTTCCGAACCTATGTAATATACAAAACATAAGTCTTACCGGTATTGATTTTTTTCAGCAATAGGGAGTGACCGTCAATAAAAATACTCATTCATTTCGCATTCTGAAAGGAACCGTAGAAGTGAGAGAATGTAACAAAGGAGATATTTTCTGTTTCCTACCTGGATTGTCTGCTAACCTCTCGGTCAGAAATTTCTCTATAAGGATGTATTGGTAGGCATTTCAATAACGGGCTAGGTGGTGATCGAAAACTATAAGACAGAGGAAAAAAAATGGTATGATGATTAGTTTGTTCCATAATTCCATAATAATTCCATAATTCAAATTATATTCTATACCAATGCTCAAAAGAATGCTGACATACATGACAGACATTTTTTTTTTAGGTTTACTGCGAAAGAAACTGGTGCCATTGACTTGTAAAGTCAAAGCCTCAGCTTTTTGACAGGCCTAGGGAGTGACAAAACTGGCATTATATATTTTATTACTAAATACCAAATAATTATTTGGAAAATTTTAAGTGAGAAGGAAATGTTGATTTCAAGGGGGATAATAACAGAAAAATAGACCATCCTCATTCACATTGTTGATAATTTTTAAAAAGATTTGTGATTGAAATACCACCGAAATCTGAGAAAGGCCCACATATCGTGGAATAAATTCTACAACTAGGTATCTACAATTGAGCATTTCGAGAAAACAAGATATTTGAACCTTCCTAATTATACAATGGAACTTTTTCCTAATGTTCAACTTATCTATTTTTGAAAAGGATAAATCACTGGATCGTCTAAAACAGTAACTAGTTGCAGTACCATGTGGACCTAACCTCATTCATGGAGCTTTTCTATGCAATTAACCCATGTTTCGCAAAATTATAGTTGCGCAGTTGTAGAACCTCACCTCACAGTTTTTGAGTTGCTGATTTCTGAATTATTAGCAATCAGTTAGTTTATGAATTCCACGGAAAGAAATACCAGAAGCAGCTACAACCAAGTTCAATATTGAGATGATAATAAGACATTTTTTTTATGACCAGCCATAAACTATTACATATACAATTAGGGAACACCTCAGTCAAATATGTTTTTTTTTTTACATTAAAACTAATGCCTGGACATCCATACAAAATGTACGGAACATTTAGAATAGCCTAATGAAAAACCGCACAATAAATGAGACTAATGAGAAATTTGAGCCCCCTCTAAATTTGAAACACAAACATTTGTTGAAACAGACAGAATAAAATATACAATGCTAAACTAAATACATTGAAAATACACATTCCACTGCTCGTGTAATTAATTAAACTTGAAACAGCTGCTTAAATGTAATGATTAATAATTTTAAAAGTCCTCTTTACTGTCGATGTTGGTCTTCTGAAATTAACAGGAAAACAGCATATATCGTTTATAAAAAAATATAATAAACTTATTAGGTCGCCATCATTTGTTTCTCTAAGTTACATAAACATGGAAAGATTATGAGGGGAGAAAACCTTAGAAACAACTTGGTGGTAGTAGAGCGTCACTGAGTACTGCCCTCAGTCTGAGGATGGCCAAGTGTAGGCTAAAACCCGTAGTAACATGTTTTTTTTTTTTCATGATTCATCCATTCTGTATCCTTTTTTCTTCCTTCAACTTTTCTCTATGCATTTCTACCTCAATAATTCATTAACCATGTATCTTATATTTTTCAAGACAAGAATTTATATTGTTTGCTTATTATTGGTAACTATTATTGCTTACTATTGTAAACATTAATTAATCTTTATTTTGTAGTCTTATGGCCAGATATTGATTCTGCTTTATATGTTCGATTGTGTTATCCTTAAATGTCTTAGTCCGAGAATAAAGTTCTTCTTCTATTATCCTATCATATTCCCAGTGCTGTAGATTTTTTTCAATCGGAGAGTATACCTTAAAAGCCGCGATATCTCTTATCATCACATGTTAGGCCTACAATCTACGGGCAGTGTACAGTCATCTATTACAAAGTTTAAATCTGCAGAATAAAGATAATATTATACATGGTTAGAGGTTTTGGTGAAAATTATGTTTTCCATAATTTCATATTAGACAACTTTTCAAGTCATCAAAGATTTAAAATAAATTTCGATTGTCGAAATGGTATTTTTATTATGCTCGATATATTTGAAATTATTAGTGCTTACGTAATGTGTTAAGTAAAAATGCAAATTAAATCTACCAACCGAGGTAAGTATTTAAAACAAAAATGATCGACTTTTTCTACTCCGTTTTAGCTGTATATTCGAATTTCAGAGTTTGGTTTCTAAAAATGGCATATTAAAAAAAAATAAATGTTTTGAAATTGGCTCAGAACAATGAGTGAAAAAAAAAAGAGGGATAATTAATATTTTGCATTTAACCGATCCATTTTTCATAGATTCTTTCGTGTATTTATTTAAAAATAAACAAGGTGAATCAATGTATCCAAGGAATTTCCTTTTTCTTTTCTTTTTTTTTTTTTTTTTTTTTTTTTTGGTTTATATTGAAACATCACGATTTAGAAGTAAGAGGATTGAAGTTAAAGCCGTTTAGAGAAAAGTCCATTTGTACTATTGAGACTGCCTCTCGATCGATCCAAGTTTTTGTTGTTTACTTCCAAGGGACAGTGCTTGAATTTCCAACTTTTCTTCCAATACAAAGAGGCCGAAGTTCTCTCTCTTCCTTTCTAGGCTGAACCCTCCCTCCCTCTCCCCTCCGCCTCACAACGTTCGCAATGACAATGACAGAAGTGGAGGCGAAGGTTAAGAAGACACTAAGAAAGGAATGGTTACTGCCTCTGAGGAAAACAATACTCCATTGAGAGAGAAGTAATCAGGCTGGAACCAAGGGTTCGGTTCCGACCCCTTTGTCTCGGGTTACATTAAAGGGAGAGAGGTTGAAGCATCATTGCAGTCAGCAATCATCACCCCGTTTCATCAACACCTGTACAGAATATTAAAATAGGGAAAAAAGAACTGGCGATGAGGGAAGAAGAGATTGTTTTTGCCCAGTCTCCCTCACGCTTAGGCAGCATTTGAGTGGAGTCTTTAGTCTTTCTTCGCAACACAGGCCCAAGGTGCTCTGTCTTATAAAAGACTTTTTCCATTGAGTATGTATATTAATCTAACCAGCTAAAAGAAGACAATGAATCAACACAATGAATGAATGAAATATAGACACTGTTAAGTGTATGCCGACGTTTCGGCCTGATCTTTAGGCTATTAAAACTACAAAAAAAGGAGTTACGAGAGTAATAGAAATGAGAAGATTACATATATAAGCATTACCTGGGACTATAAAAACATTTAAAAATATAATCATATAGTGTAATCATAAGCATACAAGACAAAAGAATATAAAAGTTGGAATAGTAAATGTTATATGTAACAATAGAAGATGAGGAAAGGAGGTTAAATATGTAAAGAAGAACCTGGTTATATTCGATATTTATATTATTAGATGTTGAAATTTTTGTAATTTTTTCAATATATTGTTTACAAAATGTTTCTAATAATATCCTTCCGATATTTTCATATCGCACCTGTCGCATAATAAAGATAAAACTCAAAATTCTAAATTTTTTGGAAAATCATACTTAATGTTCGTTTTTTTGTACACTTTTGAATACCTTCTAATTAAAACAAACTGAACTTTCGTAATAATGATTCATAGGGTACATGTTTGGAATGGTAATGAAAATTTTTTTAAGTGACGGACGATTGAAAACATGTTTCGAATGTGGTAGTCGGATTTTTAGTGGGCTCACTATGTTTGAAATTATTTTTGCTTTCGGAATGTTATTTGATTGTTGTTTCGGATTTGGGCTTCGGCGGTGGTCGGTGGATCGAATTTTGTAGTTAGCGATTGGTGGTATCGGCATCGAACCTGCGGGTTCGCCAAGTCTTTTATTATTATTATTAAGGACAAGTATTACGAACAAACAAAATCGGACAGAAGCTTAGTCTACCACACACTCGCGGTGTGTATTATTAATGCGGTGTGTAATAAGGCATAGAATTACTCGGAGTGCTTATCATTATACTAAAAAAATTCATGTTACGGTTGAAATAAATTTTATTAATTGAAAGTTGAATTTGAAGTAATAAATACGAGTAATAAGTAACATCAAAATCATCAAATTGAAATAGGTTCATTAGATTAAGTGAACGAGAAGCGGTGACGTCATCAACTCAACACTCAAAAAATGACACAAAAAGCGTCTTAAAATGTTTATGTCCTAACACCCTCAGATGGAGGAAAATAATTCTACGTTGAAATGTAAAACATTCTCCAAACGAAGAATTAAAAGAAAAAAAAACTAGACTTTTTTTCAGAATTTCAGTTATATACTTGATTTTCAGAGTTTAGCTACTAAGAACCGAAACTTCTTGAATATTAGAAAAAATATAACTAGAATCGTCTATTGCTAACTGGATAATACTGGTAAAATTTATTTAACTTTAATCAATAAACAAGTTAATGACGAATTTAATAAACACGTGGACTAATGAGGAAATAGAATTTGATATATAATGCCCTCCGAGGTGAACCTCCACGAGGGGAGAGCCTTGAGGCGTTGACATTACTGTCGTATAATGGAGCTCTGATTGAAATGTCGTGTTTGCATTAATCTTAAGCTGACACGACGGATAAACACGTCAACGTACATTAGAATCACTGCCTTAGTAGCGTAGCCTATTAAATTCTTAAGTTGTATCAAAAGTGTATAATAATAATGTAAAAAAAATAATTAAAAAGCAATAAGCGAATACGTGAGTTCCTATATTTTTGGCACATGGCCACACGTTTACATTCTTCTAACATTATTTTCGGTCCTATACTAGCCTGGAAGCCGGTGTGAGAAATTGTTACTTCAAGTCACATATGTGCCAATAACACAGGCCAACGATGAAAAAACTTTTGTACTGAAAATACCATATTCCCATAGTTTTTAGGGTGCTGAATCCAAATGATATTAAAAAAGCTGTATCACCCACAATTGGTGATCAGGATAAATCTTGGGCCCCTCATAAGGTATGTTATGCATGTGTCGAAGATCTAAGTAAATGGCCAAAAAAGGAGAAATAAACCTTTAAATTTGCTGTTTCTATGATATGGAGGGAGCCAAGAAATCATTCCGATGATTGCTACTTTTACAATGTCGATATTACTGGTCATAACTCAAAAAACAAGAAATTAATAAGCTACCCTAACCTTCCGTCCGCCATCCGACCAATAGGGCACGGTGTAGATTTACCGGTCCCTGGACCACCTGATGATTTAAATTCTATTCCAACGGATGTATTTTCTGATATACAATCGGAGATGAACAAGATGATGAAGAATTCCAATGTTTTACAGAAAATGTAGAGCCTAAACTGTTAACTCAAATCGAGCTTAACGACTTGGTGGGGGATCTTGGCTCAACAAAGAAAAAGCTGAATTGCTTGGCTCTAGACTAAAAGGAAAGAACTTGTTGGCGGTTGGAACCAGCATTTATGTGTACAGGAAGAGAGAGCAACAATTTTCCAAGTTTTTTGAACAAGAAGGTGATTTAGTGTACTGCTCAGACATTCCCGGTGTGATGAATGAGTTTGGTATTGAATTCAAAAAGGATGACTGGAGGTTGTTTATTAATTCATCAAAACTAGTTTAAAGGCTGATTTATTACGCAATGGTAACATGTACGCTTCTATTGCTGTTGGTCATTCTGTACATATGAAAGAAAACTATGAAAACCGAGAAACAGTGTTAAATTGAATAGGATTCTGCTAGTGGTTGGATGATATGTGGTGATTTAAAAATAACATGCATGCTCCTTCGTCAGCAAGGTGGTTTACCAAATTTCCATGCGAAGTTCAACAAGCGACTCATCGTAGAAAAAGCTACACAAGAAGCTTCAAAGAAAAAAGAGAATGAAAGTATAGACCAATTCCAGTTGACAAGTGAAACCTGTATTAGCACATTATATCACTGTTTTAAGTAGCCACGGTAAATACAAACCATGCTTATGATGAAACATAGTGTTTCATTAGTTCCCCCGTATACCGTACAGGGATTTAGATAGGGGTATACACTATATAATACAAAGCATATTGCTGGAAAACTATGGGTGATACAAAAAAAACTAATTCCAGATTTAGATTCAGCACATAAAAATCTATAAAGATCAACTATTAAAGTTAAAAAGCTTTCAAATTTTTTTTTTTTACAATTTTGCTCGAAAACGGCTCTAACGATTTTGATGAAGCTTGCCTAATGTCTTCTCCTTAAATGCCTTTTAAGACCCGACCAACAAATAAAAGCACCTTTATGCGATTAAAAACAAAACAAAAAGAATTATGAAACATTCTTCCTAACGATGTAAACGAGCAATGTAAACAGTGAATCAATAAAATAGTAATTTTAAAATAAAGTACGTATAAAAACACGCTTTTTAGCATGGGAAACAACTACCACCGATAAAACCACTGATAACTATGAGATTTGGAGTTCTGACGATTTCTGAGTTCCGATTGGCTTTTACAAGAAGTGGCAAGAGTGGGGGAAATTTATTCAATTGCAGTTTGATGAGTCAGTTATGATGCTTGAAGAATGGTGGGATTAATGGAGTTTTTCACAAACTTTCTTATTCGGACTTTTGTCCGTTTTAAGACTCAAATATGTGCATTCTATCTTTGGAGTATCATATGGATGTAAGAAAAAAAAATCTAAATCGCAGTAATAGCAAATACATACAATATTGAAATACAACAAATGGATTACCGAGTGTATCCGAAAGTAGACGGATGCGACCAAACCGCACCTTCCCCCACCTAGCTGCTCATAATAATATAACATACTAGTTTAAGTCATTATTTTTATTAATATTTGAAAAGTAACAAACATTTACAGTAGCAAAGGGGGTAAAGATGCCACAGATTATACGTATAATTACTTAATTTTCCATAACAGTATTAAAATTTTGTATTTTTCCATCTAATTCCATTGCGTTACCGTTTTCGGTAACGTAATGGAGAAGTAACTTATTGGAGGTTTCTGGTACAGAAAGGTACTTTCACACTTTTGTTAACTTGTTTACTTTAATTAATTAACTTGAGAAAATTGTGTCCATGACGGCAACATTTCAATAAAAAATATGGAGAAGGAATCACTTAATTAATTTGAAATAAAAAACGACGGTATCGTAATGGGGTATTAAAAAAAATACACACCATATTCTCCTGGGAAGGGGCATCTACATTGGGAGTCAGGAACCGAATTCCAACATTCACCAACAACAATACCTGGTCTCTGCAGAACTCCTTTTATCCCGTTCCTTCTCCGAATCCTCCTCTAGCTTCCCACCAAACTTGGTAATGTAAATGAGATAGTATAATGGATATAATATTCACGAACACACTTCAATTTCCTCCTAATTCTCTAAACTGCATTTTACATAATATTTTTCACCATTTGTGATTAATATAGGTAATAAAAAAAAATTACTGGGAAGCAGACTTATCGTATTTTAATTTTCGCGATTTCGGAGCGAGCTTCGAATTTACAACTTAGCTTTAGGGCGGTAACGTAATGGAGGTTATTTTTTTATTTTTTATTTTTTAATAGTATTGAGCAATTTAAATTAAGTATTAGTGACCTATATTAACACAATTTGATATGTCCTTCAATATGCAACGAATAGAGGTCAATAAATAAAAATATTTTTTCTTTGATAGACACTAAAAGAATCTGGACATCAAAGTGCCATTTTATATGAAAATGGACTATAAAGATTTAATAAGGTGAATAAAAAAAAATTGAAATTTGAATAAAATTTCCATTAATTCCAATTTAGAGTCAACACTGGAGATAGCACTTTCGTAAAATATTGCGGTTTTGAGGTTCAGAGTCATGAGGTTTGATCGTTTTAAATTTTGTTGGAGAAGAAGAGGACCTGAAGAATGACAGGAATGACCTCGTCTAAATTGTTAGTGGGTGTTTATTAAAATTGATGTGGGTTTGTGCTTCAAGCATGTGGCTTTGTATTTATGACAGACTTAATGGAATGTGGAATATGTCAGTTTTAATATCCCATTTTAGTTCTGTCACTATTAAATTTATGATATCACTCTTGTTGAAATATGCATGGAAAATAAAGTGAAAATATATTTATTTTCCAGCATTCCAATCTTTATTGTTCTGTTTTTATTACATCAATAATGCCTATAATTTATAACAAATAAATAAATTTAGTTGCGTTTAAGAAAGAAAATTTTTTTTTGTGGAGGGGAATTGCGCACGTTTTGTGAAAAATACCCTTTTAATATATTCCGATTTGTATTATTATTTTTTAATTTTCATAACTCAATATGAGTTTGAATCGTACTTAAGGGAAATGCTTGAAAGGGCGTTTAAGGATACCCTAATTTACCCGCGAGCAAATTGAGATATCTCCGCCTCATCGTTTCTGATAGGTGACCTACTACTTGGTTTAGAGCCAAAGAGGTCGAAATTTATTACGTCCGCCATGAAATCTAAGTCAACGCCACAGAAATGGGTGGATTAAGGAAGGGTGAAGGGATAACCGTCCTGAGCCCCGCGACCTTAGGATTCCAGCACTATGGAAAATTTAAATAAATCTCTTATACATTACAGACGAATTTTAATTGTTCATATTAAAGGTTGCCTAGCGATGCCTCGCGCCATATACAAAAATGATTTAAATATTGTATACAAATTTGTAAAAGGTATTCATTTAGTTTACTTTCTATGAAATTAAAAGTTCTCCTCTTTCATTTCTTTTACCTACTCCAAACTTTCCTGCTCCTTTTTCTCCAATTGAATCTCCAATTTTAGAATTTAAATCACCAATAATCACTTCAAAATTACATTTTTTCTCATCTACGGCTTTCTGTAAGTCAAGGTAGAATTCCTCCATGTCCTCATCACTGTAATTAGATGTTGGGACATATACTTGAATAATTTTTATTTTAAATATTTTATTGGTAATTCCTTTGTTGCTTATTATTTCTATATTTTTATTGTTATTTATTAGGAATCCGGTACCTCCTAAGGGAATGTCCATTATAATAAAAGATGTATTCTTCATTCTTTATACATTCTTCTCCTTTATCCTTTATACATGTCTCAGAGACATGGAACCTAAACCTAAAGAATAAATAGAAGATGACTAGAGTGAAGCCAATGGAGAGAGACATATATTAGGGATTACTCGACGAGATAGAAGAAGATATGTTTGGATAAGAAAGCAGAATGGATTACCCGAAATAATGGAGTGTATACACAATCGAAAATGGGAATGAGCTGATCACAAAATAAGAAGCACAAAAGATTAATGGACAAAGAATAATATAAACTAGTACCCAATAGGCTTTAAAAAGGAAGAAGGGAAGATGCTTGGGAGGAAGAGATGAAGAAGGCGTGTGGAGGAATAATACGCCCCGGGTCGTAAGGGAAAGAAATGAATGGAAGAGGCTAACGAAAGCACAAAGAATGACTGCAAGAGAACAACTTTATAGTAAGGTATTTTATATGTGCAAAACTTTGGCAGCATGAGGCTGGGTTATCCCCACCAGGAGGGTCTCCCGATCCCAAAGAGGCCAATCAACGGCTAATAACAGAATAAATAATTACCTGCCACAGCCGGCCTCGAACCCAGGACCGGGAGCATAGTAACACAGTACTGTACCACTGAGCTACTCCGCTCCTCGCAAAATTTTATAAAGACTTCTATTTATAATCAAGAAAAAATAACTGAAAAAATTCTCAGTTAATGACATATTTTGTTCCTTCAGACATAGTAAATTAATTTGTTTATAATCTGTATTATCATTATGTAAATAGTTTTTGATGTTCATATGTATTATTTGGGAACAAATAAAGGTTATCATTATTATACAAATTTGAACCTAAACAAAACATAAAATTGGTACTTTTTTTTTTTATTTCTTTTTAAATTTTTATTTTATTTTATTATTTTTTTATTTACAGAAATTTACAACTGTATAAGAATATACAACAAGTAAATGTGATAATAAGTACATGACAGTTGATAATAACGTGAGAATGAGCTACCCATTGGTACCACTTCGATGATTTCTATGTTAGAAGGTCCCGCGGCCATCTTCTTTTAAGACGCCTCGGAGGATTATCGGGAATAGTTTGGGATGAAAGTTTACGCACTACTAGGTTAGCATGGGCAAGGAGTTTGTAATTAAAAGAGGTATATTTATTTCGGGCCAAGTCTGCAACAAAGGGAATATTTAGGTCTTTATGGATAATTTTATTTGTAACATAATAAGGAGCATTAAGGATTTTTCGAAGGATTTTGGATTGGATACGGGAAGAATTTGATGGCTTCGTGGAGCCCCAAAGCTCAATCCCATACGTCCAAATAAAAATTGGTACTAAAATGCAAAATTATGAACTAAAACATGAGTTTTGAGAGTAAATATATGAAACGATATTAAATGCTGTCATTCCGTCTCAAACTTTTTAAATGGGAGTCACCGTACTCTGAATACCCTCCCTTCTTAGGGGGTATTCCAAACACCCGAAACCCCATAGGTAGTTAGGTAGCCGATTAGGCCGATTAGGCAACCCCATTAGGTAGCCGACCTAACCAAGGCCCCGCAAGGTCTTGTTCTGGATTTTAATAAGCTTCTGAGAATGTTGAATGCTTCTCACCGTACCATGGCCTCCATTATTTTATAAATGACATGTATTTGCGTATCATTGTTGTTATTAGCATTTTTTTTTTTACTTCTTGCCTCGCAAAACAAGTTCAAGTTCCGATCCTGGGATCCTCTAAGCCCAGAGTTTTACCGTATCGAAGCGAAACCCACTCGTAGCTAGGTTCCATTCCTCGGTTAGCTTTCAAGTGCACTCTACTCGCCCGGAGTAAAAACAGGCCGATCTCTGTTACTTTGCCTCTCGAAAGCGGCACTTGAAAGTCATAGCACTCTACTCTTGGACACATTTATCGATCGATTCTTTTCCCCTTCCATTACCGTTGCTACTTGAATCTTTTCGAAACTCGACCGTGAAGTGGTAAAGCTGTTTCGGAACTCGAAGTCAATGGTTTATTATTATTTACGCATTTAGTGGTCACACGCTTGTTATATGCCTCTAGAACGCATTTTGTTGTTCTTCGGTATATATTTATTGTAGTTCATATATAATTTTATATGTATTATTTTATATAAACATTTAATTAGATTTAAAAAAAAAAACCTTAGTAGTCCAGTCAATAGGTGTAATGAATCAAACTATGCACGTATTCATTCCTCAAAAAACTGAGCAGGTGCTATGGTTCGATGTGAACAAATAGAGGTTTAGCAACGAAATATTTAAATACTCTATTATTATTTGTTTATTCTTCTCAGTGTCCTGGATTAATATCTTCTTCCCGGAAAACACTTCAAGAGAAGGTTTACAGGATGTAATACAATTTATTTATTTAAAAAATTTCTTACAATCCTGCAAGTATCAAGCAGGACTGCTTTTTGAGCTACTTTCAAGCTCTGAAGGTCAAGGTCAAGTTCTCTATCTAGTGCTTTCTAATTTGAGACCATTTGAGAATATAATTATTGGAGTTATTGTTACTTTATCTAGGTGATTAAGTGTTTTTAGTTCTAAGGTAAGCTCCTGGTACTTTCTTACTTTATCAGCCCTTGTAGTGAGTAAGTTGGAGTCATTTTGGACACCTATGTCTATTATTCTGGCCATTTTATCTTTTTTGTATATTATCAGAATATCTGGTTAGTTATATATTACTCTGTGGCCCGTAATAATTTGCTCATCCCAGTAAACTTTTATAGTTTTTCTGGAGTATTAAGTTGCGAAATACTTAAATACACTATTATTATTATTGATTTATAACCGATTTTCGTTAAAAACTAATTTTATTTATTATTATTTTGCAATTCACTTAATTATTATTTGACTAAGTGTTTGGAGCACATGCTCCACAAATACAGATTGATTATTGATTCGGAGTACTTGCTCACTTTTCTAAGTGAATCAAACGTGAGAATGCTACTATGTGAGCAGGTACATAGTAAAATGCCGATCTACTCTTTATGTAAACTCAACATTTTACTTGGAACCTGCTCACATAGCATGCATTCTCACGTTTTATTTACTTAGAAAGGAGAGCAGGTACTCCGAATCAATAATCAATCCGTATTTGTGGAGCACGTGCTCCATACACTTAGTCAAATAATAATTAAGTGAATTGTAAAATAATAATAAAGAAAATTGGTTTTGAAATAAAATCGGTTTTAAATTAATAATAATAGAGTATTTCATTGTATTACTTATATTTGTTCAAATCGTACCTGCTCAGTTTTTTTTGATGAATAAGTACGTGCTCAGTTTTAATCACTTCACCTGACGAATGATCAAAAGTATAGACAGAAACGGCGGGATGCACAAAATTGACTTCAGGACATTGTTTGAACTAGGTAAGAGGTAAACATACTAAAAGTCGCTGGATCAAGGAGCAGAGGCAAGAGGAGAAGGGGAGGAGAGGACCATGTTTTTCGTTTACATCTCGAAATCGGCTTTCGTAGCTGAATATTTTTATGTAAAAAACTGAAGAGGATTAAATTACCTACAATAATTGCCATATTATGTTTGTTCGTATCTGTTATAGTTTAAAAAATATGCTCTGTTCAAAGTAACAAAAGGTAAAGAAGATAAAAGGAAGAGTGTAGTCCAGTATAGTATAGAATCAAAAATTTTTTTTTTAGATTCTTTACATTGAAGAGCGTATATTCCTAAAACTATAACAAATACGAAAACAATTAATAGGGACATTATTGTAGGAAATTTTATGCTTAACTTTTTTTTTACATAAAATATTTTAAACTACGACCAACCGTTTTTGAGATAATTATGAAAAACCAAAAAACATGACCCACACTCCTCTCTTTGCCTCTGCTACCAGATCCGGAGACCTTTAGTATATTTACCCCTAAACTTGTCCAAACAAAGCCTCTGAAAATAAAGAAATGTTAAAGGGAAGTTGTTTTTACTAAATATATATATATATATATTAAAAATAGTGTTTTGTTAAAGGCTACCAAATACTACTTTTTGGTACTCAATAGTTATCATTCTGTATCTTTAACTGTTTTTAATAGTTATAAAACTTTTTTTTTTTTTTTTAATTGTCTACCGTCAGTAAATATCGACATGAGTCCTTGGCCCATGTGTCCCACTTTACGGCGAGTTAATCCCTCTAACCGTAGACAATATTTCCTCGGATGTTTCCTATACCAAACTATCAACACCCACCACCCTTCCTACACCTACAGCCTCCTACAATTTGAATCCTCTGTTTAAATTGTTAATTGTCAACTCACAAGAAACAAGATCGCGCCTTTCTAACCTCTTAAGTTTTACTTAAACTTTGAACAAGATTTTAAATATTCAAATTAAATTCAATATACTATGACATCCCATGCAAGACTGTCTTCTTGACCATGTACATGTTGCAAAAAAAAACATTATTTGTGATCAAGAAATAGTAAATATTGTTCTTTTACACCACCGTTTTGACCATAATCGTAGTAAAAAAAATAAAAGTAATATTAAATAGAAGGGATAAATTTAATGAATTGATATAATTAAATTATACAGAGTTCTGATAGGTCTATTGAATCATATTTAATCAGAACAGTATTTATTACTATAGAGTGGACATATATTTCTTTAGTTGGATAATTTTTAAAATTGAAATCTACTATTTCTTGATCATACTATACATAATGTTTTTATATTATAATATATACATGGTTTAGAACCCAGGTTTGCATATCATAGTGCCATAAAATATTTAATTAAATTTGAATACTTAAGACCTTATTCAAAGTGTTATAAATAATATAAAACATTATTTTGGATCCAGAAATAGTTAATTTTAGATTCATAAAATATTTTAAAACGAAATAATTGAATTTTAGATTGGTTCGAAGTGTCCGTTGAATTATAAGTAATGAAAAGAGTAGGAATGAAGTATATTAACAAAATTTTTTATTCAAAACGCTTCAGATTTGATTTAACACTTTAAAAAACCCATATAAAAATATACACAAAATTCACTAACTGGACTTAGTGACTTATGCTTTAACGCACGAAATATTTGGCAAACGACCTAGCTCCTCACTGTTTCTAGGCACCGCTGATAAGCCGGATCCAATACCTGGAAAAAATTTATATTGTTTGCGTATGATTTTATTGAAAATATTGTAAATATTCAAATTTTATACATTTTAGCCAAATACTGTTTCTGTTTTATTTGTTCGATTGGGTTATTCTGAAGGTCCCAAAATGAAATTCTTCTTCTATTCTATTCTGTATGATTAGTTAAACGTTAAAAATCAAAATAATTATTTTAAACCAGTTTAATTTGTTTTTAAATGGCTTTATGGTTAAATTTAATTACGTTCTCCAGAATAGTGATCAGAGTTTCTAGGACACTTACTTAATCAAAGTACTGTAAGGGTCGGGTCGAAAGTCGTATTTTTTTTTTTTTTTTTTTTTTTCCCCTGTGGTAAATCGATGATAGTTATTAACTTTGTGTGTCATAAAAATAAGGTTTATTGACAAAAAAATAAATCAATTAGGCGTTAAAATTCTTATTTCATTTTTTCAAATATTATCTGAATGTTGTGATTATGGATTGGAAAATTTATGACCAGCGCTTTTTAAAGTAGTCGTACTAGCGCAAATTTTATAGCGTCGTCTTAATGTTATGTGCGTTGCTGATTCAAGAAAATATATAAATATAAATTATTTCAGTCTAACCATCGATGGATATTTCATTATAATTTCCTGTTTTGCTAATCCCATGCTACTTAGCTCAAGCCAGAATTAGAAATGATTAAATGAATGCTTCGGTACTCTAAACCCGTGGGCTCGAAATAAACGAGCTGTGTTCAGAATGTCGAACAAAAGATTTCCCCAAACCGGATGAAATACGTCAACTCCGATGTGGAGGAGACAAAAGGCAGGGCCCGGCAATGAACAGAGATAGAAGTGAGAAAATGGAGCTGTGGTTGACCGTCCTGATGGATAGTTCTTCTGGGCCTAGCATCTTCCCTACTTAACTCTATTGAATAACCATTATTTAGAAGGTAATGATTAAACATTATAATTTTATTAAAAAAATAAGTAAATATTATATTTGTTGAGAGACAGGATGTTTATGTACAAATACGAGTAGCAAAAAAATTTTAGAGCGTGTTCCTTATTTTATGACTGTTGGTTCATAAGATAATATATAAATAAGTAATAGATAATAAATATATAAATGACTCATGTATAATTGTACTACGATTCTGTGCTGCGTAACTAGAAAAAATATCTGATGTGACACCACATAACTTCCTTGTACGCCTATTAAACTACAAATCGGTGGTTCAAAAAAAAAAAAGCGGGAAATAAAAAATGCAGTTTCAGGTAAAGTAACATTTCCGGGAAGCCAATTTCAACCCAGATCTAGCTTATTATTTATATTGATATAAAAGTCTTATTTACCAAATTTGAGAAGTTTTACATTATATTTTAATAATATCTGATGTGAAAAACAGAAGACTTCCTTGTACGCCTATTAAGCTAAAAGTCGTTGGCTCAAAAAGTGATCCGGAATTTGGTTACTAGTTTCCGAAGATTGCAGTAAAAACGACACGGTGTCGCGACATTCATCTATTGACACACACACAAGCTTTCTGGAGGTCTCATTCCGTTATTTTCTTTCAGTAGGAAACGAGTTCTCGAGAGATTACTTCGTGTTCCGTGACAACATTAGAACTGTTAATGTTTCTAGATATAGCATTGGAAATCGACAGTTTCGACATTTTAAGCGGTTGAACCCACTTAACTTATATCTTATTTCTCTGCTGCAGACTTGTTCAGCTCATTAATGGAGAGGAAAACCAGTATTTTACACTCAATTTTAACACTTAATAAAAAGTAATAAAAATGTTTAATTAGAGTGGAAAAAAAACGCGTTTGTAATCTTTATTACTGAACAATATGATCACTTTAGTATTTATATAATTTTTGATGCAGGTTTATTATGACCTTCAAATAAAGTACCCCTTTCGGCTCACCAATTTTAACCAAAATCTAGTATATCATTCATATTGATATAAAAGTCCTAAGGTTCACAACTAGATTTTACAAGAATCCTAAACACAAAATTTCAACTTTCGACGGCTAACCGTTTTTTGAGTTATGCGAGATACGAACGTATGAACGAACGTATGTACAGACGTCACGACGAAACTAGTCAAAATGGATTCAGGGATCATCAAAATGGATAATCCCATTGAAATCTGAAAACCGAAAATATTCGCGATTACAATACTTCCTTGACTTCGAACAAGGAACATATTGATTCTATCGCGCCTGGACTAGAGTGTGTAGGCAGCCACCAACCGGCTTTGGTTCGTAGAACCGTTGTTGGCGAATCGATGTTTTCATAAAGTAAACATTGCTATTCATCGTATTTATCTATTATCTATTATCTATCTATTTATCAAATTTTAATCAGGTTATCCGGTGTTATAAAATATTATTAGATAACAATATATGTTATATCCCAATAAGTTTGTGGTATTTCTAAAAAAAATACAATATTTCGAGTGAGAAGTATCAATTTTTTTATTTTATTTTTATCACACGTTCATGTCGCTTTCCGACTAAAAACGAAAAAAAAACTTTATGAGATAATGATATGGTATTGAAAACCTGATTGAAGATTAATTACTTTATCGATTTTATCTAGAATGCAATCGATTGAAATTCATCTCCACTGTCTTATTTGTGATCCTTACTTTTGTTAATGTGTTGAAATTAATTTTAATCACTTCCATATTTAGTGTGCTATAAATTATAATATACTTTTTGAATTATGGACCTCACTGTACACAAAGAAAAATTTAATGATCATCGTCATCACTTCCCAGCTCAAATTTTGGAGTTGTGCTCGAAAACTGTCATAAAAATCATTGATTGACATCTCTAAATCACTCGCGAACTGTTAGGAAGAGTTCACCTACTCAATTTTTTTGTAGGTCTATTTTCGAGATTTTTTCGGTGAATCACCCATATCCATATGATGATACTCTGTTCCTAAAATCACTAAACTTCAATTTATAGCAAAGGGATTGAACGCACGTAACAAATAATGTAGCGACACCTTCACAATTCTTTGATGTACTCAAACGTTTTGAAAAATATTATTTAAACACAATAAATAATTATGTAGTGAAATTCATGATATAAACTATTAGTAATTCAAAAGTAGGACTTACCTTTAGTGTTGCATTACAAATCAATATATGTGTCCATGAATGAACTGGCTAATTTGAATGAAAATTTAACAAGTATAAGTTCTACCATTTATGAACAGCTAACCTAACATACATATGATGCATTACACCTGGTTTGGGTACTAACTTTTAAAATACATATTTCTTGATTTCTGTCAAATAAAATTTATTCTTATTTTTAATTTTTATTATAACATGATGGTTCAGTAGATCATTGTTATTTAAGATAGAATATAAAATAATTAGGACAAAGTTTGTTTATTTTATCCAATAATTAAATTTTAGACAGATTCCACTGATTTGAAATAATTTAAAACTCAGCCTATTTTAGGAGATTTTAATATTATAAAATTATCGAAAAATGAGTACAGATAGATTACTTTCTTGATAGCTTTTTATATTTATTTTCACCATGACAATTAAAATTTTACAATCTCTTTGGTTAATTTTATTAATTACTTAAAATTTGAGGAGTGGGTTGGCTTTAAACCTGTTTGTCAGGTTCTATTTGAATTTTATTCAAATATTTTTAACAATATACGCAAATTTTAAAAATATCAGGAATTTGGCTGTAAAAGAATTTTTAAATTTAGTATTATTCAAAAGTTTTATGGCACAGGTATGTTGTATCCGCGAAAAATGTCGAATTTTAAGATATCAACTATTTAAATTTTCGTTATTTATATCGCTCACTATTTTGTATGTATATTTTGTATGTATGTATATATGTATATATATATATATATATATATATATATATATATATATATATACAATGTATATCATGTATGCTCACCTATATTTATTATGCATACTATGAATGCATGATGATGCTCTCTAATTATGAAATTTAAATTTAAGATTAACATCTTGATCAGAAGTAAATAATAGTTTTTTATGCACAAGCTTTAACTTTGCTTATCAACTCATTATTTTTGTATTTTTCATTTTCTCTCTTTTTCTTTTCATTTTTTTTTTTCACATTAATTATATTTTTAGATACAAGAATTTATATTGTTTGCTTATTTATTTTATTTTTATTTTATAGTCTTATGGTCAGATATTGATGAGTGGGGACTGCCTGTAAAAAATAAATTAATAAATAATATCAAAATAATTATTATACTATTTTTAGATACGACGTTCTTGCATTAGATAGACAATGGTTTCGATATTTGAAACTCTTTACTGAAAGTTTTAAAAACTGGAATTTTTGTCTACTCTACAACTAGACCACAATTCGATAATTATTGCTTCATTGGAACTTTAAATATTTTTTTAATTAAGTTTTAATCTACAGAAAATGAGTATGATTTATTTATTGTTTTAATTATAAATACCAAATTTTTATTTTAAAATTATAGATTAGAGAAAAAGTTGAAATAAAACCGTCTTATCCGTATTTCTGTCAGTTGAGGGGTGGTGTTAAGTGCGGAGTTGAAATTATTTAGCAAGAGTTGGACCGAAGCCAGGCAAAGTGTTGAATCCTACCCCATTACACACACACATCTGATTAAACGTTATAAAGCGTAAGTCCGCTAGAGGTCTCAGGCATAAAGGCTTAAATTAATTCTATTCTCCCTCACTCTAAACTACAAACTACGAAGGTAATTTCTCAATATTATTCGAAGGAGTGAATGTCCATAACAATATTCCCCCTTAGTTCGGCGGAGTTGTTAGCACCGTTATACAATCGGATATGCTCATACAGAAAATGAGTATAAGCAGATGCGTTTCATGATTTAATTGATAGATCTTTCACTTAACGCGTTCGTCACAGCGTCACCCACATCTGAGTGACGGGGCCTACACAAAATGATGCCCGTTCCCTGAGAAGGGTGACGTTTCGAAGAACGTGTTACATCGATATGTAATATGGTGAATGGTATTACATTCAAGCTTGTGATATTTTACAATTTGCTTAACAAAAATCATAAGTTAATCGACAATTATGAATATAAAATTAATCAAATTAAATTAAGAAATAATTGACTCTGTTAATCCCAAAATACATTAATTAATAAAAACTAATTTACTAAAAACTAATTAATAAAAACTAATATATGTTAAATAAATACATATATATTTTTTTAACGTTTCGATCCCTTTTATTCCATTTTTTGGCCTACTTCAAACTATCCTATTTTGTCACCTATAGTCTATATAAAATACGATTAACCTATTAACTATATATATAAATAAATAAATATATATATATATATATATATATATATATATATATATATATATATATATATATATATTAATAGCGGACAAATGATGTTAGCGTTTTAATTAATTATATAAAAGTTTCATTTAATAATATGAATCAATGAAAAAGTTTGAAAACGATCGAAACGTCACAATGATTATTACATATTTTTTAATAACATTAGTAAGGAATTTTATTAATAAAATTGTTTTTTCCTGGGATAAATAGAGGTTTTTAATTCTTTAATATATGATTAATTAATCATTATAAATATTATAAAATTTCAATTTTTATCTTTTAAAAGATATGCAGTCTAATAAAAGATGTAAATCACAAATAAGGATAGTTAATTACTCTAAGAGATTTTAAGATATACTTGCTCTACAGTACAATAGTTCATCATTTTTTTGTCTGTTGATGTGGTATGTACTGTCCGTGGCGTGCAACCACCTATATTGGCGGCATGATGACTGTTTAGTTATTTACTGGTATTTGAGAGACTCAAGGCTTATATATTGGAATGTTCCAATGATGTCCTAAGAGTACTAGTTGTCACTTTTTTCTTATTAATTAATTAATTTAATGTCCTTGATAAATAAAATTGAATTTAATTA
Source organism: Rhaphigaster nebulosa (assembly GCA_948150685.1). Taxonomy (NCBI): domain Eukaryota; kingdom Metazoa; phylum Arthropoda; class Insecta; order Hemiptera; family Pentatomidae; genus Rhaphigaster; species Rhaphigaster nebulosa. The sequence continues at coordinate 42,530,582 of OX411312.1, read as the reverse complement.
AATTAAATCATCATTGAAATTAACAAGATGTCGATGCGTGTACGGAACGGAGACCATTGTTTTTATTTAGTATAAAAACTTTTAAATTATTTATACATGTATAATTGTTTGTTTTTGTTTTTTATCTGGGGCTCACCCCTTGTTTGTTGAGCGGCCTCTGAGTACGGTAGAGGGAGATAGGCCGAATAGATAAAAGAAAAAAAAATATATAAAATATTTGAGGCCATTTAAAATCAGATCCTGTACTGACTATAAAGGAGCAGAAAATTCATCAGATTAAAAGAAAGTTAGTGCCTATATGTTTTTGAGTCTTATCACTCTGTGTATATAGCAGCACATACATAGCATATACATACATAGTGGACATGTACTCTTCTATTATATTAGATTATATAATACTTGTATTGGTACTATGGGAATGAATCTTACTATCAATTTTATTATTGATATGTCCATATTCTTGTCTATGTTTCAGATATTTTATAATTACATGTTATTTAACGTAGTTACATGTACATATTAACATAATGTTGGTTGATACACTTAAATAAATATATAATGCTATTTTAATTATTGCTTAAGTTCCATTACATCCATATTATTCATAATTTGTTAATTGTTACAATATTTAAATGCTAAAAATATTATCGATGACAAGATTAAAGATAAAAACTTAAAATATTATTTTAAAAACTATAGAACTATTTAGAATTGACGGAATTATCCGGATATTAACTTATTTAATTTTATACTCAAGCCCTATTAAATAAATCGAATTAAATTCGCCTATCAGTTAAATCCACTTTTTCATGAATAAATGGATTTATGATTTGTAATGTATAAAGTGAAGCATTATCGGAAATTGAAAATAAATTGTTACTAATGTAATATGGATATGGAAGGAAATTGATTGAAATTACGATTTTACCTTAATTGGTTTATTAAATTCAATTATGAAACTTTATGATCGACCAATTAAAAATTCATTGACCATGGCTCATTAATATAGTGGTATATAAATTGACTCACCCAAAAATACTGGAATATTAGATGCTGAAGAAGGCACGTATCCCCGAAACGTACAAAGAGAGAGGGAGAGGGAGAGGGAGAGGGGGAGAGGGAGAAGGAGGGGGGGAGAGGAAGGGTGAGGGGAAGGGGGGGAGAAGATTTAGAGAGAGGGAGAGGGGGAGAGGGAGAGGGAGAGGGAGAGAGAGGGTTGCTATACACACTATATCATCATATTGACAATTTGTACAACTTAACTTTATTTCGGTTTTTTATTTTGAATAATGAAACTTAATGATCTACCAAAAACAAATTTTTTTTAACTCTTCCCCTAAAAATTTGAGGTTTCAAGTTTTAAGAGATGTAGAATCCAAAAACGGAATAAACATAAATAAATTTTTTTGAGATTTGGAAATAAAGTCACAAGTCGTCCCAAGATGATTCTGATTATCATACTCGACATTATCATCCCACATATTGTTTAAATGGCGCCTATTAAACTATAAATCGGTGGTCCAAAAAGTGATCCTGAATTTGGTTATTAGTTTGCTAAGATCGCAGTATCTCAAAAACAACATTCGGCGTCGCGACATCCATCTATTGACACACACACACAAAAATAGGGAGAAAAATCCGTATTTTACACTAAATTTTAACACTTAAAACTAGTAATAAAAATGTTTAATTGGATTGGAAACCAAATTGCGTTTGTAACCTTTATTACCATAACATATGATTTATGTATTTAATTTAAATATAATTTTTGATGTAAGCTTATTATGACCTTCAAGTAAAGTACCGTTTTCGGCTCACCAATTTTAACCAAAATATAGTAAATACATTCACATAAATATAAAAGTATCAATATAAATTTACCAAATTTGAGATGTTTTACATTATAGTTTAATATAATTTTTTATGAAAATCTAATATGACCTTCAAGTAAAGTACCGCTTCCGGTTTTCCAATTTAGACCAAAATCTAGTATGTTATTTAAATCAATACTAAATTTGAGAAGTTTTGCGTTATATTTAAATATAATTTTTGATGAAAATCCGTAATGACCTTCAAGTGAAGTATCACTTCCGGGAATCATACAATGACCAAAAAGTGAGGTTCACAACTAGATTTTACAACAATCCTAAATGCAAATTTTCAACTTTCTATAGCTAACCGTTTTTGAGTTATGCGAAATACGAACGAACGTATGTACGCACGTACAGACGCCACGACGAAACTAGTCAAAATGGATTCAGGGATGGTCAAAATGGATATTTCCGTTGAAATCTGAAAACCGGAAATTTTCGCGATTATAATACTTTCTTTACTTCGTACAAGGAAGTAACAAGAATAAACAGATGAGTGATTTTTTGTTATCCAAGATTTATTACTGAAAAAGTGAAAAACATTGGCGTTATTATTAAGGAAAGATATTATTGCCAATAATAAACGATATAATTCGCCTTATGGCGTGAGTGTTTATATATATTTTTTTAAGGAAAGATATTATTACCAATAATAAGCGATATAATTCGCCTTATGGCGTGAGATCTGAAAACCGAAAATGTTCGCGATTACAATACTTCCTTTACTTCGTACAAGGTAGTAAAAAATACTTTGAAATCGGACCAGTATTAACAAGTATAATAGCTTATTGCACTTTATACACATGTTTTATAAAGTAGGTATTCTGCATATTTCCCTACGGAAACCACAGGTTCCTATAAGAGGCCAGTCCGTAGAAGAGCACAACAGGGGTCTACGATACAAAAGGTGGGGTAGAAGTTTTTATTTTTTTTAAAATTGTATATATGTAAACAACAAAAATGCGAAGATGGGAGAAATTTTGGCAGCCAGAAACCTTTAAATTTTTGGACTTTTTTCGCCTATAATTCCTAAACGGTGAATTCAATCGAAAACGTTATAGTATAATAAATTAAATTAAATTCTTCGTCAAATGAGTACCACGGCGATGGTAATGTGGTCGAAAACAACGGTCATAAAGCGGTGATTTTTTTCAATTTTGTCAAAATTGAGTACTATATATGAATCTGTAGCTTGGAAACGAGTTCTCTAAGAGAAAAACTCCTCAGGAATTAAAAGTTGTAGAGCATCAAATTCTGCGTTCATTGATTATCAAACTTTTAAATAAGATCAAATATGCCTCTTGAAATTGACAATCTCCCGATCTCCGGTATTGGCATATTAGCTCAGTAGAGATAATATTTTTTATTGGAAAAAGTGGAGTAATTTTGGTTTTCAGGTTTTGTCGTTAGAAATCAAAGTTTTTGACCTCCTCCTTCTTATGCTTTTCCGCCATCTTGAAAATCCGTTCGGAAAAAGTAGTTTTTGAATAATTCCTCAGTAAATCGCTTTCAGTGCATTTAACGTGAAAATGTGTCATTACCAATATTAAGGAACGTTAAATTTCATGCAAGTTTCGTATTGGATAATTATTAAAATTAGAAATAGCTACTGAGATACGGGGCAGTGCAAATTGCCAAAATGTACCAAAAGGGAAAAAAATTAGATTTGATTCTGTCTTAATAATTATTTTTCAGTGCATTTTAGCGATAAATGCATAGTAAACAATCTTGTAGCGGATTAAATTTCCTACAAGATTTATACAATACAAAATATTAATCTCAACAGACGCCAAGATATATTAAAATAACAATTTTAGAGAATGTGGACTGGAAACTGAAAACATCATTCGCGATTCAAATTAGCATTCCTGAATATAATTTCATCATTATACATGTAGTTCATTCATGCATAATGACTTAATGGAGATATTACATTCAGGAATACTAATTTAATAATAAACCATTGTTTAGTACTCTGTAGCGTTTTCTAACAAATATCCATTTGAGATATAACAAACATAGACAAAGTAGATGATTCAATGATAATTTTATTTATTAGTTTTTTATTTTTTATGTGAATTTCATTAGGTTATTATTGGAATATATTTACAAACTAAGTATTTAATTTCTCAAACGGCAATTACTGACTAACCGATTCATAGTTTGCCTATACAGTCACCAGAGGATTGAAAATCACTATTTCACACAAATTCAGCTGTTCAAAGCCAGTTTTACCCCAAAGGAAGGGCAGGTACCCATGTCTCTTGACTCCAAGAGTTGACACGAAGATCATCATGTTCTATAGTGCCAACCATAAAATAAAAAAAAAAAAGGGGGAAGGAAATTTAATATATATATATTGGTCCGTGAATGTAAAAATAACATATTATTTATAATTCTATATTTTTACATTTATATTTATTTACTTCTATGGTTTATTATTTCCTCTATCAAAAAATAAAATAATAATGAAAGATGTCCCGTTGATTTTATTTAATAATTTCAGAGGGCCACTATGTAAAAAAGTTTGAGAACCATTGGCTTAGATCTTCTGTTTAACTGATTCGAAAATAGATAAAGAAGAACACCCTTTATCCAGATTCGACTTATCCGAAACCCGGATTATAAGGAATTTTTTTTCGTTTTCCCTTAGGTACTTTTGTTTTTGTTCACAATAAATTGATTCGAAATTATAGCCCATAATGTTAACAGAAATTCGTATTTTTAAAAAATATTTATAAAGTATTTGGTTATTTAAATTTTTATTTAATTTTAAATATATATGCACCTTGATTGGATCGTACTTAGATATATTTTGAAAGCATATACATAATTCGTGTTTAGTAAAACATTATATAAGACTTAAAAATGATGCTTATATCTATGGTCACAGAGAATAAGTGTGTAAGTAGAAAAATGGTCCTCCTGAGTCATGCACATTATGATCATCTCGCAAGCCTTCTGCACGCTGTGAAGAAGTTGGTGACTCGAAACTCTAAATCTTTACGATTAGAGAAGAGCCGTGAGTTACTACCTTCTTCACTGTTTGTTGAAGGCTTTGGTGATGTTGACAATACACGTAACTCAGAAGGACAATTTTTCGATTTAGCAACTTTTTCTCTGTGACCATAGATATACGTTATTTATTGAAAAAGCGTGCCCTAACAGTTGTACTGAAAATAGGGATTGAAATTTCTCGTAGAAGTTTCCATTCTTTTATTTTATTTTATTTTTTCCTCATACGTATGTAAACTAAAAAATCAGTTAATTAACTATTGAATTGTCTCTTTCAGTGTTAATTCCTAAATTATTTCTTACTTTTTTAACTTTACGGTAATTTAACAAAGTATGTTTTGCGTGATACTTAAGCTAAAAGTGACGATATACCTTGAGGAAGCGATTAATAACACAGGCCAACGATGAAAAATCTTTATTCCTATAGTTTTTAGGATGCTGAATCCAAATATGATATTAAAAAAGCTGTATCACCCACAATTTAAGAATTGTGATTATAAAGACAACTATGAAAACCTAGAAACAGTGTTAAATCGAATAGGCTATTCTGCTCATGGTTGGATATGTGGTGATTTAAAAATAACATGCCTTGGTCAGCAAGGTGGTTTTACCAAATTTCCATGTTTCTTTTGTGAATGGGACAGTAGGGCTTGGGATCAGCATTGGTGCAGAATGAACTGGCCTGTGAGGAAGTCTTTAAAACCTGGTAAGAAGAAAATTCTACGCAAAAACCTCGTAGATCCTGTAAATACAAACCATGCTTATGATGTAACATAGTGTTTCATTGATTCCCCCGTATACCTTTTAGGGTTTTATACTACATAATACACAGCATATTGCTGGAAAACTATGGGTGATACGAAAAAAACTAAGGCCAGATTTAGATTCAGCACATAAAAATCTATAAAGATCAACTATTAAAGTTAAAAAAGTTTACAAATTTTTTTTTTTGGCCTTTGTAATCTTTGACAATTTCATGAACAAGGTTGTTTTTGTTAAAGAGATAATTTTAAGTATTAAAAGGGAACGACACTGTGTAGTTCTGAGGACGAATTCTCTATAAAATTATGTTGCTATGTTCTTTATTTTATATTTTTTTCAAACCGACCAGCTCAGACTTTACCAGACTTTTCCTCGCCCTTCTGGAATACCTAATTGCCTCCACTTCTCCTTTGATCCAGAAGGGCGGAAGAATCTTCAGTAAAGGGTTTCTGACTTACTGGTCGAATTCAATTTTTTCTTTGTTGTGCACTCCCCTAGAGCCTTCCATTAAGCGGGTGAAGTTAAAGGGAAGGTCGGTGCTAAGGAGTCGAAGCACGTCCTAGAGTGCCTGCTAAGCTTTTGTTCCAGAGACATGGACCTCGACGTGGAGGCGCTCCCCGTATCTCCCGTCGTCGAGACAAGTTTTAATCTGTTCTCGGTACCGCGAGGTGACGGGCGGACAGGCAAAGTCCACCAGCGTTACAAATTACTTCCCAAACTCAGGCTTCTATCAATTACACAACTTGTCGCAAACATCGGCCAGCTCCTACATACAAAAATATCTCCTCACCTTCGGAATATTCCTTTGCTCGAGCTAAATAAAATAACAGCTATTAAAGATCATTACATTAATTGCTAGAAGCACGTGGTGCTGTTATAATGATTCAGAAGTAATAATTGAAAAGTGGAAATTCAAAAGTGTATTAATGCCTTTAGCAAAATTTGTCAGAATTCAAATTTTAACTTGAATAATATTAAAAAAATACTTTTCCTTAAATGACCAAATAAATATCTCCTATAGTCCAATCTTAAATTTATTCCCATCTATAACAGAAAAAACAATTACTCACAGGCATTACTGGAAAAACCCTGACCCTTGAATCGTTTACATAAAAACATAAATGTAATATAAACTAGTATTATAAAACATTTATGCATTATGAATTTAATTAAGACAAGAAATCAAATACATGCTGGTACTCAACAATTTTTTTTTTTTGCTTTCATGCTTAAATGTTTTAAGCAGACAATATCAAACAGAAAAGTTTGTTCTCGCACTGAACTGGCAATGAAAAAAAGGTGTTTTTAGAACTGAAGATGAATGTATAACATTCGAAACTAGTGTTCAATAAAAACAAAATTATAGAAGTGGCAAATAATTTATCAATCCCCAATTATATTTATGATAGTATTAATTCGGCACATAAACCTGTAATCTAAAAATAAAAAAAACGGGAGAGGGGGGGGGGGTAGAAAGGCCCTTATAACCTTTCGCATTTCCAAGCTTCGATTCTTTTTACTTTTTCAACTAATTAAATAATTATAATTGTAATTCTTTACAATTCCCTAAAGGGATAAGTCTCTTTAGAATAAAATTACAAATAATAAAATGTTGACTTTAGAGTCTTAGAGTAATTAAACAAATTAAATTTTAATAAGAATATTAAAGTAATATACCTATATATATATATATATATATATATATATATATATATATATATATATATATATATAAAAAGAAGGAATTGTAAAAGTATGTATACTTAACAAACATAAATAAATATCCTGGTCAAAGTTATTAATTTATTTGTATTTACATTGTTCTTTATATTTTTATCGACACTAAACTTATAATAAACAACTGTCATACAGTGCTCGACACATATAATTTATAACTTATTAGTATACATAGAAAATATCTATTTACAATTCTTGGGGAACTGGAGGGATAAGAGATCGTTGAATTGGCGGGATGCGAAATTGGGAAGGATATTAGAGGGATAGACGTAAGAAGGAATGACATTCCGGAGGGACGGGTATCCTGTATGATTTAAATAGAAAACGATCGGAGAAATATGATGGAAAATCTAGATGACAGACGGTGGGATGGGATAACTTGGTAGAAGAATATCAGAAAATACTTGCGACGATAAAAAGATTAAAGCCGCTTCATCTCTTCATAAAATTTAGAAAGGAGGCTGCTGCATAAGGTATGGTTTCAAGAAGATGATTGGATCCTATTTTTATTCCCTATATCTTCCCCTAATTCAACTTTAGCTGGTTTTCAAGTGTCCAATGACTTTTGAATTTACACTATTAGGATTCGCAATATTATGAATAAAATTACAAATGTATATTATTGTCTGTTAGATTTCCTTTTGTCCGCAGATCACGGCTCAACTGATTTATAACGAAACTTTTTTTACCGTTGTTATGTAATAAATTTTATAATTATTTTATGTTATAATTTTATAGAGCCCTGAGAAAGTTTTAAACTATATCAACCTGCCATCCTTCCCCTTAGAACAAAATGACGGATGATCAAAGATCTAGGTGTTTCGTTCGCTTTTCATAGAAAAATGGCCAAAGGAATTTAAACAAAACTTCATATGGCTGTTATTTAGAGTGGTAAAACATCATAACATACTACCCACTAAAAACGTTTTCCGCTTCGGAACCCTAAACAACTTTTATGTGCTCTGTAGTTAAATCATAATGTGCCGTTCCGGTCGCTATCATAAATTGTTTTTAATAGTTATAAAACTGAACTAAAGAATTTTGAAATAAAGCATTTCTATTTTAGAGTTATGTCAACATATATATTAATATTTGATAAACATTAAAAAAGAAAAAGAAATTTTAACCTTCCTATTAAATTTTATTTTTTACGAATTGACTTTTAAATTTAATTGTATCCACCGAAATGGCGATATTCAAGACATAGCATGTAGACAAGGATCAAATATAAATAAATATCTATTTCATTGATTTACGAATCTCATATTGAACAAAATCGGATTTTTCGGATTTGGAATAATACGCAATTGTCCAGAAAACAGTACATATCCAATCGGGCGATTTATGTTTATCTCCAAATCGAGTTCTGTTGTATTTTATATCCTGCAATCTACGCTCATTCGAATCCAAAATGAGCTTTAATGAATATAATTGAATTATTTTATGCTGATTGGTTAAAAAAAAAAATGGATATACAAAAATCAGCCTAGTGGTCAGAAAATAAGGTTTAGTTTTCATTCAAGATTTTTTTTTTTTATGAAATCTGTTTTATAGGCAGTAAACAAAAAAATCCCTATAAATAATACAATTCATTTCAATTACAAGTACTTTGAACATTCTGAGCAAATTACCGTTGTAAATCATTGATTACATCGCCGTTTTAGAGCAGAACTATTCTGTTTCTAAATTTGTATTTTTTTATTTTTTATTACTTATGGTGGTTTAGACTACTGCGGATTTGATGATGGAGTAGCCTATATCTGTTTATAATACTTTATCCTAAACTAAAGGCAGTGTGTCTACATATGACACAGTTTTTCTATTAACTTGTTCTTATGATAAACAGATGACATACGCATGATAGTATAGAAGGATCAATCTAATTAGGGATTAATAAATTATTTGCCACTTCTATAATTTTGTTATTATTGAAAACTACTATAGAATTTTATACATTCGTCTTCAGTTCTAAAAACTCACAAAAATTCAAAAATAAGCAATTTAAAATACAGTTTGGTATTATTATATATATTAAATTAAATGTAATATAAATTATTATTCTAAAACATTTATGAATTATGAATTTAATTAAGACAATTTTAATTTAATTGAGAAGATTTATTTGATCTCTTGTCTTAATTAAATTTATAATTTTTTTTATAATATTAATTCATATTACATCTAATTTAATATGTATAATAATACCAAATTGTATTTTAAATTGTTAATTTTTGAATTTTTGCGTGTTATTAGAACTGAAGATGCATGTATAACATTCGAAACTAGTTTTCAATAAAGACAAAATGCTAGACGTGGAAAATAATTTATCAATCTTATGATAAAATTCTATTATTCAAATAGTCTGCTAAGTTTAGGCAGATATATATATATATATATATATATATATATATATATATATTTAGCATATATATTAAGCAGATATATATATATATATATATATATATATATATATATATATATATATATATATATATATATATATATTTATTCTTTACAAAAAAATTATAAAATTTAATATTTTTTACAAAAAATGTATTAAAAATATATATACTTAAAATTGGCAGACAATTTGAATAACGGGACTTTTTGATAAGAATAAATTAATATATATATTTAAATTCACAATAATACTGTGCCAAAGTTAAGGCTAAGCTAGAAAGGAAAAAAATTATACATTCATATTATGAATCGATGGAACAAATAGTATAAAAATCCTCTTCAGTAAAATTAAATTTTTGGAGTTAAGCTATTTTTGCTCTGAAGTTAAGTTAAGTATTCTTCGAAAAATTGGTTACTTTGGGAAGATGAAACACCACAATATTCTAATAAACAAATTAAGTCCAGTTTGTATTTTATCACTTTACAACTATAAAGAGAAATCAGTAATTTTAAATCGAAATGTATTATTATATATTCGTATCTTGACTATTTATATATTTTCACAAGTGGATTACTGCAAGCACCATTAAGTTCAATCTATCGTTTCAAGATCCGATCAATCTAATTGCTCTTGACAGTGAACTTGATTGATTGACGGGTTGACTAGTTCGAAAGTTCATTACACGGTAATGGTACTTATAAATTAGTATTATTTCCTTATCTAATTGACATGAAGATTGAAATTTATTTTATAGGCTTGCCTACATCGAATGTTATTTTTACAATATTAACCAATGAGATTGGCTAGGGAAGTGGCGACCCCATCGCCCAGCCGCCATGTTGCAACCAGCCACTGGTCCTCCAGGTTGGGGAACACTTACACTAACACTCACCCAGTACACTTCATACACTACAAATACATTGAAAGGTCACAACAGTACACAACTCAGGGCTAACTTCCCTTGGATGACTCCTTAAATGGAGTGCAGGCATGTAATCACAAAGACCATGGACCCTCAACTGGGTTTTTGCGTCGCAGAGCCGTTCATCTATCGGAAAAATAATGTAATTTTCCGCCTTTTCATCGTTTTAAAATCAATTTTAAACACAAAACAGATCATTAATGTTAATTCCATACACATCTTAATAAATATTATTCTATAACCCCTCTTTTACCCGAAATCCAAACAATATAATCATTTTCTTCAGTCTGTTTAAGCCTTTGAAAAAAAAATATCAAAGAGCGATTTTCGTCATATTTATTTTTACGGACTTAAACCAGGGCGCATTTTTTATTATCGTTTATTTTTATTTTTTGTTATTTTTTATAGTAGAAAATATTTATATATATAAAATTATATGTATATATAGAAATATTTAAAAAAATATATATAAAATTTAATATTTTTTACAAAAATGTATTAAAAATATTGATACCTATACTTTGCAGATAATTGAATAATGGAAATTTAACATAAGAATAAGATAAAATATATATATATATATATATATATATATATATATATATATATATATATATATATATATATATACATATATATATATAAATAAAACTCGTCACATTTATTTTTTACTATCGTTTATTTTTATTTTTTGTTATTTTTTATTAGGTATTATTTTTTATAGTTGAAAATAACTAAGTGTTGACTAAATATGCACTTAAAACTATTCATATACATAATGGGCTGAATCAAAGAAACTGTAGATTAACAATAACATGCAAATGCTAGTCCATCCTAAGCAATATTGCCTATTCATTCAATAATACAAATATCCTATCTCGTAAATACGAGAAAAGTTTATTTGAATTTAAAAGTGTTATTTGCTAACAGTTTAATTTTAGTTATAATCAAAATATAATATATAATAAGTATAATAATGTTATTTTAATTATAATTTCTCTTCTTTGCTTCAATATTTCTAAGATTTGATCGTTACTTGCATGGCGTAGAAAATTTCATTTTGCCTTATATTACACAATTTTATATAATACCTCTTTCAACGATTTTATGTTTACTAATTTGCTGTTAAGGATTTGAAATAAAATTAAATTAAAAAAATAATCTTTATTCTGCGGCATTCAGTCCCCTATGAATAACAGAAATTTACAACTTAGTGAGCATTTGGCTGGCTTGACGATGATAAATCATTTATAAAAATAATCCAAAGTCAAATAATAAATAATTATATAGATAAATATATATTTGCTCAAACTTGCATTGTTATTTTCTTTTTATATGCACGCGGTAGACTGATCATTCAGGAGATGTAGAAATAAATGGTATTTAAAAGGGATTAGAGAGGAAGCTTGACGAATGGAGATGGGTAAGGAATTCCAAAACGAGGTAGTACATTCGTATCATTCGATGAAGGATTTTCCTTAGGAAACGGTCCTAGAGAATATGCAAATCGGTAGGTTGAAATCTTGTACTTAGAAGCTGGATGGAGGAACGCAGAGTGAGGAGGTCAAGAATATAGGAAGGTTTTCTGGCTCTTGAAGATTGGAATAAGAAGGCACCGAGAAGGTATTGAATTGGGATAAAGCGACTCTTGCTCAGAATACCAGCGAGAGATGCGAGATGCGAGGGTTCGTAATTTAGTTTGTAATTTAGTTTTCTCATTGGTTTCGTGCGAACTTCATTCGACTCCAGTTTTATCCACAGCTGGGGACAACTAACGGCTACGACAAGTGATGAAGTGGTTTTTAAATTGCCTTGGAAGAATGCAGTTTCGGCGGTGACATCGAAGCGATAACGGCAGCGGCACGGGCAGCCAATCCGATTAGCCGGACGTGAACGGAGCCGCAGTTTTAGCGGGTAATTGCCCTGAAATAACGGACGACGCGGGAATGAGATAAATCCGCTAATTGCAATTGGTGGAGAAGGGAAGGGAGGGGGGAGGTAGGCCCAGGCCCAGTACCAAAGGGCGACTACCGCCGGCCCCAATTTAAATTAAAACCTTTTACCCGGCACAAAACCGAATCGAATTTCGGTCCTTCAATAGCCTCATCATCAAACCTCAATTTGTTACGCAAGAAAATTTAACTATTATGTGAAGGGGTCGGAAGTGTTTTATTCCTTTGTATTGGTTTGAATCGAGTCATCCCAGCTGTATTGATTGTAATCAACTGTCTATACCTTTGTATTTTAAAATTTTAATTCTGTGTTCAATTTCAGTACGGCTTTAATCCAAATTGAATTCAACTTGTACAACGAATAGATAAATCTATAGTTCAATGCATCATTGATTTAACTAAAGCCTTTGAATCCCTTTGCTGAACCTATTAAAATTCGATGTAAACATATTTTCCAAAACAAAGCATTAAGTATCTCAAATACCAGTTGTTTGCACCAATAGTAATTTGGTGTTTTTGAAATAAGTAAATTTTAGTTTTTAATGAAGTTTAAATAAAATTAAATATGACGATAATACATAACAGATTAACCTAAATAACCTTTTAAAACTTTGAATATGAATAAATCCATACAACAGACCACATTTAGCTCCACTAGCTAATAGTAAGTTTTTTGGCAATACATTGTTGTGATTAATAAATAGCTATCACTAATTAACAATAAAGGATACCAACCAAGGATCTTATATATATAATAATAAAAATTACACAAAAAATTGTTTGTCCACATATATATATATATATATATATATAATAAAAATTACACAAAAATGTTATTTAAAGCTCTGAATTTGAAAAATCTTTTTAAAAAATCGTCAAATATTGTTTTGTACTTTTTGCAATGGGTATTAGCTTCAATTTGCAGTATAGTTTGGCTGGATCTGCGTGCGACTTTCATGGTTATAAGATTTTCTTCAACGAACGCACAGCTGACAGAGTTAAGTTTCCTTCATGGAAAGGGCGATGGAATTCTTATAACTTTTGATAACCATTTTCTTTGTTGCATGTGGAGAAGTCTAATGAACAGTACTGACGAGAATTATCAAACTTTATTCGGATATTTTGCTATCTAGGACTCCATCTTGACAAGCTTCTTACATTGAACCCTCATACAAGACTGAAACGAGATGAAACTGCTCGTAGATTCAGATTACTACAACAATTACTTGACAAACGCTCCAAATTACCAATTTTCGATAAAAAACATGAGCTTTTGGTTAAAGAAGTCATAAACTGATAAAGAAGCTATGACTTTATTAATGGCGAAATCTCAGATTATTTTTATTTTTAATAACCACCAAATAAAATCCAAACTATCATCACAAATGTTCAATAAATAGTTAATTAGGCAAAATTACCGTTTAATTAGTTTAAGATATCACGAACAAACTTTAGAAATCGTTATCGATAGGTAATTAGTAAAAAGATATAGTAAAATATTTTTTGTTTTTTACATTATTCATACCATCTATGCCGATGAAATTAAAAAAAAATAAAGTTTGCTCAAAACTGTGTTTTTTTTTTTGTTTTTTACATTATTCATACCATCTATGCTGATGAAATTAAAAAAAAAAGTTTGCTGAAAACTGTGTTTTTTTTTTGTTTTTTACATTATTCATACTATCTATGCCGATTAAATTAAAAAAAAAAAAAGTTTGTCCAAAACTGTGTTTTTTTGTTTTGTTTTTTATGGCATTACCTGCAAGAATTCACAATCGATACATTTTTATCCTTATGCCTGCCTTTTGCTTATGCAATGTTTCTAGATCTCAATCCTGCCAAGAAGCAGTGCATCTCTAGTTTATAACACTGTTTTTCTTTTTAATGCAATGCCACGTTGATGGTGATATGTACTGCAGATTCTACACGATGTCTCCCACATGCGAATTAATTAAGTTTTGGTTTTCCACAAACCCCTTTCATTTTAATTAACAATTTTAAGAGCTCTTCAACGGTGATTTACATACTTTTTAATTCTGAAGTTTTACTACACTTCAACGAAGGGTTGAGAGGATGTGTTGTACTAAACCTTAGACCTTTCATGAGTTTTTTTTTATTCGGTTTAATCCATAAATTTTTATCAGTAAGACCATGTAATATATGTGTAATAGTTTTGTTTATAATAGAAAATATTTTCGTTATATTTTGTAATTGATTATTACTGAAACGAACTCAGTTTGGTATAATTTATAATATTCCTGTTAAGGTAAGGAAATTTGTTCATATGTTATCCGTCATATTCATTGTCATTGACTTTACATGTTTATCTTCAATCAATTTGCCTTGAGGTCAATCAAAAACTTTTTTTCTTTTTTTTATATTTGTTCGGGGATACTTTTCATTTATACTACCCCTCTTCATTATCAGGTATAAACATAATGAATAATTAAAATTTCTTATACATATCTATAATGCGTTATTTTTACAAAATGTTCTGCTGAACCAGTCAATTTATAAAATCTAAAAACAATTTAGTAAATTTCTTACCTACATAACACCCAACATTTTGGGATATTATTTAGGTATGAAATTTACTAAATTGTTTTTAGATTTTATAAATTGACGGCTCAGCAGAACTTTTTGTAAAAAGAATGAATCATAGATATATATCATATAAGAAACTGTGATAATTTATTATGTTTATACTTGATAATGAAGAGGGTGACTAATTATCCCCGAAACGTCTGAAAATAAATAGAAAAAAACTACTGATTTCTTGATTGACTTCAAGACAAATTGATTGAAGATTAACATATAATTTTAAATATTCCTGTTAAATTAATGCAATCTATTCATATGTTCACCGTCATATTCATTGTAATTATGATTACCATATTCAATGCCATTATCATTATTAAAATTTATAATGTTCCTGTTAAAATAATGCAATCCCTTCTCCGATTGTATATTCAATGTTCGATGTTCTCCGAATTTTCATATTCAAATCATTGCACAGTGGGACAAAATACCGATTTAGCCGGACAAAACTCATATCAAAATAAATAAGTTTTCCACCCCGAATTATCGTTTTAGGTGTCATGGACTTTGAAAAGACTAATATGCTTGGCTTCAATATAGGACCTTCAATAATCCCAGAGAAAACAGGTTCAAATAGTGCTTCAAATTCAGCGAACTTTCCTCATTTTCAATAAGTCCCTGTCATTACGTTTCACTGTCAACATTTCCTGTCCATAATGGATTTGATTTCTACAAGTATTGTAAACCCTCAGCGCATTGCGTCATTATCGTACGATCACGTGTATAAAATAAATCCTATAATGAATTTTTATCTTTATGTTACAGCAAATAAATATATAAAATTTGTCAAAACACGCTTAGATCCAAAAGCATCCGAAATTATTCTTGTTTCTTCTCGTATCGAATAACATCCGATTTCATGGCATTCAAGAAATTGTATGCGATTTTTTGCGTACAGATATTTTTTGATTTTTTTTTTCTTTTAATATACCTTTAAAATATTCTGATAGGATTTTTTATTTGAAGGATTTTACATTTTTCGGTTTTTAATGAGAGTATTTACTTGTTTTGTTTTATTTATTTATTTTTTTTGATCAGCTGTTTGTAATTTAAGTTTTCCAAGCTGTTATCATGTAACCTCCCTTTTCCCTCAGTATGTGCCTGGGTGTCTTGGTGTGGGGTGCTATCTCTGGTTAATGATTTTTTTTACTCTGGATGTGAGATGTGCTGCATTTGGTTCTTTATTAGGTTTTTTCTTTATATTTTTTTTCTCCTTCTGCCCTGATGATGCCTTAATTGTCGAAATATCGAAAGATGATTTTTTTTATTTATTTCTGTTATTTTTGAGGCTCTTGGCTTCTTTTTTTGAATTCTCCATTTATGTCCTGAATAGTACTTATAATAAGTAATAATAATTATTATCTTACTTCCATGATTATGAAGTTGTCATGCCAACGATTACGGACTCCTACCCAAGTACGCAAGGTTTTTATTATATTGATAACTTCACTTGATGTATGGAATAGGCACATCATTTTCCTTTGTAACCTATCATTTATTTATTTTTTCTTTAAATCTTTAAGTACATGGATGAAATTACAGTTTTGTAGTTGATTTGAAATATGAACTTTGTTTTATGATAAAGTGGTAATTATCCTCCTTCCATTTTCGTGGGTAAATAATAGATTCTAGTGGCAGATAAGAAAAATATGCCCCAGTGGCGATAAGAAACCATTTGCATATAGAATTAGTAAACATAAGATTATTTTTTTTTTCTTTCGAGGTTTAATTGCTGTTACGTTTTTTTTTTTCTCCTCGTCAGGTATGTCCACTTCCATTTCAGCTCACTTTACCTGTGATGGTAATTCGGAAGTTGACTGTCGATAATATCAAAAATCTCTCCGTGCATACTTCTCTTCAGAGCATAAAGCCAAAAACAAGGAAGATGAGGGAATTACTTACACCCATCGACCCAACTGTATCTCTGTCTTATCCCCGATGTTTATTCTTTATTTATCCAGAAAAACAATTTTACATGCCTATTTCAGTCGCTACGATGATATTACTTCAATTATGTTTCTCGGGTGCAGACAGCTTGCATTAATCGCTTGTATGAATTTTCCAAACGACTTGTTCTTTTTCTGGCCTTCGAAACTGTATTGATAAGTGGGAAATATAACATTTTTGTGAATTATTTCTTTCAGGTTACTTTACAATAGACGAGAACTGGATAATATAGCAGTCATGCCAGTAAAACGGTAACGAAAAAATCCCTCTCTTGGAAATATTCTAGTATTTGGTTTTTCTGCGGTCCTATACGTTTTTTGGGATCCCGAATCCGAATTCGAAGTATGTAAACCAAATTTCCTAGAACATTCCGAGGTATTCTCGAAATTTTCGCACTTTTTTTCCTTTTTCGTTTATAATTTCAAAAGTATATGATATTAAAAAAATATAAAAAACAAAAAATCATTGAGATATTTTTTAAAGTTGATTAAATTTGCCATGATTTGAGCTCAACCATAGATCTGTAGGTATAATCGTTCCCGATGTATTATCGTTTTTACTTTAGGTCAATTAGTAGGCCAATTATTGGGGAAAATAATGATCCTACGAGGAAAATTGCTAGGAGTGAAGTTGTAGCAAATATATTTATCATTTATTCAAACAGAAAACGACGGCTGTGGTCCCAATGGTTGACAAATGATTTAAAAAAAAAAAATAAGAAAATTGAATTATGGGATGATTACAATTTTAGACAAAATTTTCTAACTTTTGGTTCTATAGGCGTTATATTGCACTTGAATTAAAGCTTAATCAATTTTCTACTTCACTGATAACAATTTTCATCGAAGGATCAGCATTTTCTCTGATATTTGGCTCAAAATTTAACCCACAATTTAAAATAGCATTTTATGAAAAAAATTACTAATGTTTGAAATGCTGTATCTCTGGAACGAGGTAAATCATTCTAACGATTAAACTTACAGATCTTTGGTTGACCTCAAATACTCATAAATATATTCCACTTTAAAATAGATAAGAGTAGACGATTATGTGTGATAACCATGTAATTTTTTCCTTTATCACGCCTAATATTGAAATTATATGCCGAAATGCAAAAAAAAAAGGGCGAGCGTTTCGTTATTTTTTTGCGTATATTTCGAAACGGTCTGAGAATTTTCTTTAGTAAACATCAAATTCGAATTCAGCATACCCAAAAGCATGCAGACCACTATTTGAGTTTTTTTCACGCGCAACTACCATTTTACTGTATTAATTAGAGAAATTACAAGAATATTCCGTTTTTAACCTCGCTTTTATTCCTTCTTGATTTCGTTTCTTTTTGATATTGTACATTTCAAATACATTTTGTTGTATCCTTCCTTATAACTATATCTCCTCAACCATTGCCGATATAGCGAGAAAAAATTATTAGGTTGGCCTTCAGCTTTGGTTTTAACTTGGTGATTCATTACTACCCCCCTATGGGCCTAAGGGGAGCTGCCAAGTGGAAGATCCAGAAGATCTATTTGAAGATAAGTGATCTGATTAAGATGTTCCAAGTTAAAACAACCTCTTCCTCTTCCAGCCAGCCGGTCGATCTAATGTGGACGGACCCCGGAGAAAAACAGTCTGAGGGACTCGAGTTGATCCAGCATTAATAGATATCCAGAAGCATGGACTTTTCCTGGACTGACTTGTACCTTCTTTTTTGCTATTTCCTCTTAGTCCAAATGCAGGGTAGAGAGGGAAATAAAATTAATATTATATAAAAGTTGTTTTACTTCCCTTAAATAACAAAATTAAATTCGTGTAATAAAAAAACGTGTAATTCCAGTTTGTTTTTTTTAAGCTTATAGAGTTTCCTCTCCTCCACTGTAACTATTATTTCAAGGTCTTCCCTCAGACTTTATTAAAAAATACTTCTTCAATAAAGAAAAACAAATGTTTAAAGATTCCTATTATTCGTTAATTTTATTATTATATTTTTATTCGTTTGAATTATTTTGGTTTATTATTTTCAATAATGAACCTTCGTAATCGAAAAAAAAAAAAAAAGAATAATCTAACCATCCCTCAAATACGCCTCAAATCTTTTACGCCTCAAGATACTTAGAATCCAAAATAAATCGAATTAAAAAAAAAAAAATTCCTCTGTCTTCCACCGCACTTCTCCGAGACGTAATTTGGCGACCAAATCTTAGGTCACTTCGGTAGTCGATGTTACCATACGCCATTTTCTTTCGATTACAGGTTACATACGCCTATATCTCGGTCATTTATGAAGATAGAGGAACATTATAAAGTATTTTATCATAACAGTGGCTATATATATATATATATATATATATAAAGCAAAAAGAGAAAAAAATTAATTTGTTCACTTTTTTCATAACGAATTATTTGGAAGTGATAAACCATAATATAATTAGTTGATATTCGCATGATGGTATAGAAGGATCAATCTAATTAGGGAATGATAAGTTGAAAACGGATTGATGAAAGGGATTGATAAAATTTAAAATATCGATATTTTTCAAACATCTCCAGCGGAGGGGCTCGCCGGCATTGAGATTCACACACGTTTGTCGGAAGTTGATTGAGAACACTTAACGTTCCTTTCCTAGAATAATTGTTTGGCTAGCACTTCTCCCCTCCTTCGGTTCCTCCTCCAATTGATGCAAAAGTAATTTTTTACTTCCTAAATCACGGATTTACCGTCTTTTGAACGTACCATTAAATGGAAACAATTATAATAAAGAAATTGAAATAATAAATTCCATACCAAAAAATAGCGGGTATAATAAAACCACTATCAATCACATTTAAAAAACCAAATACAAAAAAAAAGACAATTAATATCTATTCAACAACCCCCGAAGACAGGCCAGGCCCGTCCCGAAACATTATGTCTTGATTCCATATTACGGTCCTATATCCACCAAAGTTGGATATGAATTATAAAAACGAGGATTAAACCCTGCATTTAAAATAGAAAAAACCCTATCCTCATATTTCCCTTCTCCTAAAGACAAAATAGAACCTTTCCAAAAAAGCGGAGAACTATTATAAATTGTAATGATTGTGCAGCCAAATACACGGGAAAAAACTGGAAGGAACTCTCAATAAAAGAGAGATTAAAGGAACATATACGTGCATATAATATTAAGACAGATAATGCCAACTTTTGCAATTCATTTAAATGAACAAAACCATAAATTCATCAAAGACTCAGGAGTTAAATTAATACATCACGTTGTAAACAGCCTCAAATTAAATATATATGAAGCGCTTGAAATAATAAAATCCTTCAAATCCTATCCAGATTTTTGCTTAAATAACTAAATAAATATCTCCAATAGTCCAATCTTAAATATATTCCCATCTATAACAGAAAAACCAATTACTCACCGGCATTACTGGTAAACCTCCGACCCTTAAACCGTTTACTTACCTATAACCACCCCACCTTTCTTTCATTGTTAGTACAATGCGAGAAGGAACTACTACAAACTTTTCTGTTTGATATAATCCATTTAAACCTTGGTGAGTACCAACATGTATTTTATTTTTTGTCTTAATTAAATTCATAATTCATAAATGTTTTATAATACTGATTTATGTTACATCTAATTTAATATATATAATGATAACAAACTATATTTTGAATTGCTTATTTTTTTTATTTTTTGTGTGTTTTTAGAAATGAAGATGAATGTATAACATTCGAAACTAGTTTTCAATAAAACAAAATTATAGAAGTGACAAATAATTTATTAATCCCTAGTTATATAGCATAATTTGGCTTCAGCATGTTTTTTATCTTCTTGGGCGCTGATATTTTCCAAGAGCTTCCTTAGCGACGATCTACACAGGATGAACTTTCTTAATTTAATATAATTTAAATATAAATAAAATAATATATTTAATATATTTTTAAGAATAATTTTTTTTTGTAGTAAAGTAAAATTAAGGAATATTATTAATTTAAGAAATTCCCTAATCGGGACTTCGATTTTGTCAAGAAGCCATGATACCCTGAGCCAGGCTTAGGCGGGGTAATTAAAACAAACTGATTGCTGCCGAGTTCTACTAAATTCGTTCCTGTCACTTCGGAGGGAGGGGGGATAAGGAAGAGGGGGGGGAGGTGGATTCTGACTGTTCCCAAAAATCCGCTGATCCAACCTTTTTACTAGCACCTCCAGAAAGGAATATCTTCGAGCTTTTAATTGGATCCGCCTCTTATTAAACTCATTAAGACGATTCAGACAAAAGGGGTCCGACTTCAGTGAGTGCTGAGAGTTTCATAAATGCCTTTAGATATAATAAAGCATCTTCGTTCGCTACCCTTCCCCCCTCGCCCTCCTCATCCCTAAAAGTTGGAGTATTAAAAGTTGTACTTAATTTGACTTGGGCCATTTATAACTCTTTATATCAAATGGCACAACGATTATTAAAGTATTTCTTCAAATCAACTGTAATTGATCTCTGCTCTCTCCTGGAATTGAGTACTTCAATAATGACTATAGAGCAACATTATTAAATTTTACTTCCTCATGGAACTGAGATAAAGAAATGGAACCTGAAAGAGCCATTGTTTTATATATATATATATATATATATATATATATATATATATATATATATATATATATATATATATATATATATATATATATATATATATATATATATATATAGGTCCAAACTCCAGGAATGGGCTGGAGACGCAGGAAAATAATTTTAAAAATATCTGATGTGGACACCGCATGACTTCCTTGCACGCCCATTAAACTACAAGCCAGTTGCTCAAAAAGTGACCTTGAATCTGGTTACTAGTTTCGGAAGATAGCAGTGTCTCAAAAAGGACACTCGGCGTCCGACGTCCACCTATTGAAACATACAGACACACACAACTAACCTCTTATTTCTGGAGGTCTTATTCCGTTATTATATGCCGTTTTCTTTCAGGTGGTAACAAGTTCCCAAGAGATTTCTTCGTGCTGATTGACAGTATTAGAACTGTCTATGTCACTAGATAAAGCATAGGAAATCGACGGTTTCCAGCATTTTAAGCGGAAGAACCCGCTTAACTTATATCGTATTCTCCAGCTGTAGACTTGTTCATCTCACAAAAGGTGTGGATAACCAGTATTATACACTCAATTTTAACACTTAAAAGAAGCAATAAAAATGTTTAATTGGAGTGGAAAAAAACGCGTTTATAATCTTTATTACCGAACCATATGATCTCTGTATATAATTTTAATATAATTTTTGATGTAAGTTTATTACGATCTTCAAGTAAAGTACCCTTTTCGGCTCTCCAATTTCAACCAAAATCTAGTAAATACATTCATATTAATATAAAAGTCCTATTTAGCAAATTTGAGGTGCTTTACATTATATTTTAATATAGTTTTTGATTAAAGTCTAATATGACCTTCAAGTAAAGTACTGCTTCCGGTTTTCCAATTTAGACCAAAATATAGTATATTATTTAAATTAATATATAAATTATAAATACTAAATTTTACAAGTTTTGCATTATGTTTTAATATATTTTTTGATGCAAATCAATAATGACCTTAAAGTAAAGTACCACTTCCGGTAGTCATATAGTGACCAAAAAAAGAAGGTCACAACTAGATTTTACAGTAATCCTAAATACAAAATTTTAACTTTCTACGGCTAACCGTTTTTGAGTTATACGAGGTACGCACTTACGTACGCACAGTCGTCACGACGAAACTAGTCAAAATGGCTATTTCCGTTGAATTCTGAAAACCGAAAAGTCCTGATATTTTTTATTTGTATACACTAATTTTACGAACTTCACTCATACCGTTCTCAGATTTATATTCTTATCTGGAAGTAATTTGATAAATTTAAAAATCACTCAAATCTTCGTAGTTATTTAAAAAAAAAAAAAAAACATTATACAAGACGGAAACGACAGGAAACTGTAATCCCTTTTAGATTACTACAAACATTTGCTAATTATTAGAAACTTCTGAACTTAGTCTACTTCACAAAAGGCTCACATAGATGGCTATAGTCAGGCCTGTCTTGAAATTTAGAGCAGCGATAATAAATCGCATTCCTCTTGTATCTAATACTCAAAATCTAAAATCTTTCGCAAAATTCCGAATTCTCCTTATCAATTCTCCAATAAAATTATCTATAACGACATAGATGCCACTTACAATTGATGATTCCTTCCGAAATAGGAACTTATTTTTCTATTACAATTTCTACAGGAACTGGCTGCAATTCGTAAATGAGTGTCCCTTAGTATTTAAGAATACAATTTTTTAATTATTTTTATTAAAAATTTACTTAATTTAATGATATTTACAAATTCATTACAAATACAGTATAATTATAAAATTTGATTAGGTCATGTAATTCATTTTTACTTTCCCTTACCTACATACGAAATATATAGTAAGGGGAAGTATTGCGATCGTGAAAATTTTCGAATTCGAGTTTTCGACGGAAACACACTTTTTAAGGTCCAATGAGTCCAAATGATCAAGCCTCGCAAAATGGTGTGTGTGTCTGTATGTCTGTGTGTCTGTGTGTATGTGTGTATGTGAACAGCCTAGCTCAAAAACAAAAAATAGTATGATACTCAAATTTCATATTTAAAGTAGGTATATGGCTGTGATGTTACAACAACTTTTTCGTCAAAATCGACTAACCGGAAGTGCCACTTTATGTAATCGATTTTAAACTTTTTTACAATTTCCTCGAAAACGGCTCTGACGATTTTAATGAAATTTGCCTAAATTATTCTTCATAAAGGCCTTTAACTTTTCATTTATGTAGTAAATCACCGAGGAATTGCAGGGAAAAAAATTATCATGAAAAGAATATTTTATTTGCGCACAGCTTAAAAAGTATGCATTTTACGGTAAATTATGTGTAGAATTGTACGAAAGGTAATCAAATTATCTAGAAACCAATAAAAGAATCATGAAAATCGGACCAGCATTAGCAAAGATACAGCGCATCGGACTAACCGGAAATAGCTATTATATCATGGATTTTACACTTTTTTACAATTTCCTCGAATACGGCTCTAACGATTTTGATGAAACTTGGCTAAATTATTCTTCATAAAGGCCTTTAACTTTTCATTCATGTAGTAAATCACCGAGGAATTGCAGGGAAAAAGTTTTGATGAAAAAAAAATTTATTTGCCCATAGCTTAAAAAGTATGCATTCTAATGTAAATTATGTGTAGAATTGTATGAAAGGTAATTAAATTATCTATAAAACAATAAAAGAATCATGAAAATCGGACCAGTATTAGTAAAGATACAGCGCATCGGACTAACCGGAAATAGCTATTATATTGCAAGTTGACAAAGTTAAAATATATACGTTGTGTACAGAATTTTTGTACTATAATTGTTTAAAAAACTGTTTTATTGTACTTAAGTGGCAGAAGAAGTGAATGCTGCTGAGTTCATTAGAAGCAGTGTTTATGTGAACTCTTTAAAATTATATTAAAAAGATATTTATTACAGGATGGTAAGGGAAAGTTGTGTGATGCGCGCACCGCACCAGATTTTTTTTTTTTTTTTATCCGATAGTTTACTTATTGTATTTGTAATACTGTTGTAAATATTAAAAAATTACATTAAAAAAATAATCAATTGCTCTTTTAAGTTCTGAGCGACACTTTATATAGATTTATCTACTAGCTGTAGTCCATTCCTGTAGAAATCGTTATTATAGACCTTTCCAATATGCTTTAGGTTGATTTTAGTGAATGCGGAATACTAGCTCTAATTATTTTTTTAGAATGGCTGGAGAACATACTGGAGAACGTCATTTAAAACGTACACCCCCAAGTCAACGATACTGGAGTGGAATTGGAGAGCTGATGTGGGAAGCTAATTGGCTGGAGTTGGCTCCGGCAGTGTTCGTTAGTGGCATTGAGTGAGCATCGCTTCGCTGATCCCTGTCGCTATTATTCCTTCAATTCCCAGACCCCTTCCAGGATACATTTATATATTCATGCGCTCAATAAGCAATACAGGTGTGCTCGTTGTGGCTGTATGTGCCGGCATAATTAGCAATGATAATGGCGGTACAAGGGCGCATTGGACAATAAAGGATATGGCCTTGAGCGGCCATAAAACTTTGACTGGCGTCCTTCGTGCAGTTTATACCCTTATGCTCCAGAAAACAATATAACTATAATTAAAACGTTCATAATGCGAATCAATTTAAATAAGTTAATGAAATTTTACATACCTGATTCGTCAATTAATTGTTTAACTGTGATTTTTGCCGTTTTTACCTGAATAATGAATGGATTAGATAGTTTTTAAGATTTAGTGATTGGTATTTCCTCTTAATACCTAGACCCCATGCCATTCTCTTATCAAAGGCTATTTTGAGGTATCATTCCGAGTTTATGGCATTAATAAATTGTAGCGCATTGTACAGGACTTTTCATTTAGACATTTCATGGTTTAGGCAAATCTATTTTGCACCGATCGTGCCACTTTTGTAGCTTTGTAGATAGCTTAATGAGGTCTGCATCGAATTTACTTATTTAATGATGTTAGTATTCTATTTTTATGATAGAATAAATGAAAATAAAAACTGATAAGCAGGTACGCAAAAAGTTGTTAATTTAATTTAATTAAAAAATATAATATGAAAAAAATAATCTAGAGGTTAAAAAAGAAACAAGTGAATTATTTATTACATTCAAATTCTATTTAGTCTGTTACTTTAAATTGAAATTTCACAAAAATAATAAAAATCGGGCAATGGCTGTATCTACCACATACTTACGTTGAGGATAAGTAATGAGAATTGAAAAAAAATAATATATAATTATAATATAATAGCGATCTCGTGTACGAAGATCCAGGTATTTGTTACAAATTATATTGTTGTGAGCGGTGACGTCATCAACTGAACACTCGAAATTGGCCAAATTTACTTGCTTACTGTATTTCCTCCTTAAGTTCAAATCCAAAAGTTCCTTTTTCAATCACTAACGACAAATTTCCTTTGTTAAATGATGCCCATTTTTAGTTTCTAGCGTTTATAGAAGCTGAGAAATGAGCGTTTAAAATTTACTCCAAAAATGTCTTAAAACTTTTCTGTCCTAAGACCGCTGGAGGAACGTAATTCTACGTTCAAAAGTTAGAAAGTTTTGATGTAACATATTTTGTAATGATTTAGAAATAAATAATTACAATATATTATACAATTTGAATATTAGATAATTATTGGCATAATGATATGGTATACCTATCTGATGTTTAAAGTATCTATCAATACGGTTTAATTCGTTATTATATCAAAGCTAAAGATACGAAATTATTTTTAGAGAATACTGTACAGTATTTATATTTAAATAACAGAGTTCAAATTTTAACAAAAAAATAGAATTTTTTTTCTAAATTTCAGGCAGTTATATGAAATTGCTCTTATGGTTTGAAATTTACGAAACAAAAAACAGTTAAAATATATTCAAAAAAGCTATTTACGATTGTTGTTTTGTGTGTAAACTTCTATTAAATTGGAACAGCCCGTCTCAAAGCCGATTGAAAAATGTTTGCAAAGTAGGTCAGAATAGCTTCCTCACTATTCCTATAGGCTACTTTAGGAAAAACAAATGCGCAAGGAATAAGAAATTTAGTGTTTTAATTGTTTATCTCGTCATATTTCGGAAAATTGCGCACACAAAAGTTATAGTTCAAAATGTAAATGCGCTATCAAACATTCGATCAAAAAAACGGAATCAGAACCCTCGATTACCCAATATGCGATCCCTATATCGAAGAAAACTTCAGTAATATACTTTATTAATATATACTTTAATTAGAGTAAAAAAAATATGATTAAAAAAAATCGGAACTAGAACTCTCGATTACCGAATAAACGATTCCTATATTGAAGAAAACTTAAAAATAACAGAAAATCGAAAGGCGCATGCGCGACCGAAAAAAAACCACAAAAAAACATTGTTTAATAACTCTTCGCTAAGTCGAATTAAGTTTTATTTTTTTTAATATACTTAACTTTGAAGACACGTAAATTATTTTTCAAAGGAGCATCTGAAATGTCCAGGTGATGTATAGTTTTCGAGTTATCCAAAAACTAACCAAGGTGAGCCTGTTTTTATAGGAACATGTCCAGATAACTTTACAACATGTGAACAAAGTTCAAAACACTGTAAGGTCTCTGCTAATAATGGTCCGATTTGGATGATTTAAAAAAAAAAATTAAATAATTTTTCGAAAGGTCTTCGAAAAAATGTTTACTTTTTGAGTTATGCGCGAATGAAGTTTTATTTTCTTGGAAATAAAAGTTGTGAAAGTAGTGGTTGGAATTTGATCCAAGAAAATTTCATCTAAATTGGATTAACGGTCATGGGTGTTATGTTATGAACATGGATTTGTCTATAGAGACAGATAGGAGACCTAATTCATACCTTGATATCTAAAACATAAAAAACAAATGAAAATTTTCGTTTCTTATGACAATTTTTTATCAATTATTGCATGTACACAAAGCTTCCCTAGCATCAATAGCGAGGAAGCAAAAATACATAATATATATATTTATTTATCCCAATTCGTTTCAGTAAAAACATGGGAACAGACTGCAGCAAATAATATCTGCATAAACATAATTAAATACTATGACAATAAAGATAGTAATATCCCGTATTTTTAAAGGTTATTAAAAGTCATAAAATAACCCGATGAATGAAGTTAATTAACGTTAACCTAATAATGTTTGTATAGTGAACTTGTTTCCACAGGTATGAAATTGTCATGGCAACGATTATAGATACCTGCGTACGTATGTACTCATCCTTTTTATAATAATGTTATTTACTATTTATTCCTCCTATTTTTATTTTATCTTTGTACAGAACCAACGTTATCTTTTTTCAATTGCAATCCATCTGTACATTTTAAAACTTACCCAACTCATGTAATATAACTCTAAACATTAATTTGTCTATCGATTTTCGGTAACGAAAATAATGTTGTTTTTGTTGAGCATTTGGTGTTAGAATTGTCTTTGAGAACAATTCATTTAATACAGATTTTACACATGTTACGACATCAATTAGGACATATGACTTTATTTCAAGAAAGCAGCCATATGATTTTTGTACGAGATGTAATTATTAGTTTTCAAATTTCAAAGAATCATGACAAATAATTAATAATCTAAAAGTGATTTTTTGTGACAACGTAAGATGAGTTCCGATCGGTAAATAATTCCTGTTTTATATATGCGTATTTTATTTACAGACTTAAATTTAGTGTGAGAATTTTTAGTTTTTATGGACCATAAAAGCTATATAAAATCAATAGTGTAGCCCGGGCTTGATAAACTTAATTAAAGCGCGGGCTGATATTTTATAAAATTTTATCAAAATGATAATGTAATTAAGAAAATTTAGGTTAATAATCTAGAACGTTGCTTTACAATTGCCTTCCTTTTTTTTTTCAAGAAATTGTGGACCAAAAAAATTACCGCGTGTTTGACACCCCTGGTGTAGACAAACCAGTTGTAGGGATCGTCCCAATAGCTTACATTTACAGATTAGGTGTTATTATAGTATTAATTAATCAAATCCAATTACCATGCCTCAAAATTTACAATATTATCAGTTGTAAGAAGTGTTAAACACATACTGTATATAGAGATCACATAAATCAGCTGTTAGTTATCTTAGAGCCCGGGTTTCGTGTAGTAAAAAAATTGTAAAACTTGCAATAAAAATGCCAAAACGTGCAAATATGTGCAACAAAAATAAAAATCCTGCCATTTACTTACTTTATTCGGAAAAAAAGTACATCTATATATTTTGTTTTTATCTAGAAACAAGGTTGGATGATTGTTATTCGGTGTGTTCTGCATGTTCACGAGCACTTATTTGAGAATTAATGGTAATTTCGAGCAGAGATTTTTTGGTTTAAAATATATATATATATGTATTTTTAAGAGTTTTGGTATGTTAAAATTTATCTTAGTAACTTAGTATCTTTTCGATCTCAATAACCAGACGTTCAGTTCCATGAATAGTTTGCTTTTACAGACACTTTATAGTAAGAGAGAGAAAAAACATGTGAAAAAATATGTTTAAATTAAAACGGAATATTAAGAATATTTTTAATTACTATGAAGTATGCGGCTAACAAATGTGTTTGTAATAAATTTTATTTCTTGAACAAGAAAAAATTTCTAAAAAATTAATATTTTCACGTTAACATAATATGTGTTATCTAATATAATATAAATAACATAATATTGTTAAGTATTGAGAATACAGGGATTGAAGGAAATCATTAAGATTAAATAATAGTAATTAGATAATGGATAAATTAAAGAGATGCCACGCGGTTCAGCAATATAAATATTAATCAGTTTCTTTTTCGGACAAAGAAATATGCACAAGGCCGAGCTAGATACCTGCAGAGCCGGGGGGCTGCAAGTCGAGAGTGCGAATATGCCGCTAAAACCGTCATAAAGATAAAACTAGAGATAAGCCCGGTCGACATGGTGTAATAAAATCTACCGCCCAGAAAGAAAAGAAAAACAATAGAGAAAATGGTTCAAACATTTCCAAGACCTTTTCAAAAATTCTTATAGCGTCAACCAATAAGATGGCCCAAAAGGAGAGTGGGGACAAAATGCATCTTTTCAAGAAGGAGAAGGAAGGGGAAAAAGAGGAGAACAGACAGAGGAGACAGGAGTAAGGAGTTTTGAGCTGGAAGGCAGAAGACGGAGGTTCGCAGAGAGTGCAGTGGAGCAGTCCACCGAGAGACGAAGTTCGAGCTAGAAGGCAGAATAGGAGGCCGCTGCAGGAGAGAGAAACCTAGACCATCGAGCACAAAGTATCGAATGCAACTAACTATAAGATAAGTGCTAGTCCTTTCATTCATTGTGTGCATTAAAGTCGAATATTATGTGGCACCCGATTAATATTTTAAATAAGCAAGTTCTCCCAGTATTCTCAAATACATAGGTTACAGTCCATAGATTTTTACAATGAGAATAATTTAGATTGTAAATTAGTAAACCAATAGTTTAATTAATAACGTAACTTAAATAAAGTAAGATCTTCTATCAAATTCCAGTATTCCATTAACCATGCATACCATCTATAGTTTAATTAAGTGAAATGGTAAACACGACACCCTTGGAAAGGTTCTTCAATTGTTTTTATAATATCCCAAGCTAGTGACCGGGGGATAGCAGGAGGATAGCAGGGAGAGCTGCGGTTTCTAACCTTTTAAGTTAAAATAGAAGTTGATTGATCGGTTTCCTTCTGGAACCGATGCAAATACATATCATAATAGATAAGTAAATTCTGTAAATGTGGTTTCTGGAACCCCCACCTGCCTTAGAAAAGCAGTTTGCCAGAAACATAGCAATATAAATAAAGTATTATTTAGGCATTAAGATGATAAAAATGAGAATTTGCTCTCTTCCTAAACATGAAAAATATTTGATAATGTCTATAGAGACACAATCTACAGAGAGATGCTTTTGAGATTTTTAGGTCATTTGATCTAGATAGATAATGGTACTTTAAAAACTGAATATTTAGTTTTATCGGATCCCCTCCCTACGTAAAAAAACTACTCAGAATAATTAATTCGGCAATTACCTTTGCTAATTGATAGGGTTTAGAGTATGAGGATGAATATATGTACAGCCTTTACAACTAATAGAGGACCCTTTATATATCAATAAGTGGCTTCTTCTCGTAGCCAAGTTCTTGAGTGTTGACAAGTAATTCGACAGCTAAAAATATTCCTTTATTCTTTGAGGGAAATTTACTAGTTTGTCTAGGGAGAGTGAAAATATTTGTGACAAACAAAAAAGAGTGCAATATTATTTAATTCACAAATATTCGTTTATGTGCTCTTGGTATATGAGGAGGAAAGATTAGATTATTCTGCACTGAAATTTGGTTTGATAAAATTGAAAAAGTGCATTATAATCGCCACAAAATTATAAGAAACTTTCTAACCCGCACGGCGTTGCCCGTGAAAAGAATTGCGAGTTAAATATCCTCCCAAATTTTAAGTTTTTTTGTTTAACTTTCAAAAGATAATGTGAGTAACAGAAGACAGAACTATTGTTCTTATCATTCCTAATCATCATTCATCATCATATGGTAAACTCTGTACAAAACTTTTACAAACAACTTGAAAAAAAATATGAAAATATTTGCTTAAATTTGATTTTTTTTTATAACATTAAATTATATATTGTATATTTCATACTTATTGCTGTATGAAATTAATAGGAAAGTAAATAAAAGTATTATAGCGAACATAGATTCACCGAGGTAACACATCAGACCCTGACTTGCATTGCCGTTGACTGATTATTCTATGTGGTATGATAAGGAAAGAATAAAAAATATACTTTTTTTTTTTACAAAAAAATCACTTTTTAATTGTAAAGCTAGTAATATTATAAATTTGATTTAATTACTTATACAATCATATGCTATCAAAAAAAAAAAAGTTTGTTTATTAATATTTCTTTAATATTTTTCAAGTTGAAATTTGAATTCTGACATAATTTTCTAAAGAAATTTAGACTCTTTTGCATTTCTATGCTTCAATTATTAGAACTAATGGTACAACTTTACAAGAGGGGCGCGTTATCACTTGTTCCTCCGATCTTACCTGAAGGTCATCACACCACAGTATACTCTAGCGCCATTTGTACTAACTGCTTTGCATTCAATTGTAACTTTCGTAGTCATTGCAATAATTAAAATTATTACTGCCTTAATTAAATATTATTTAAAATTGTTAGTGATGTCGACTTCCGGTGATCTGGGGAAGTTGTAGTAATAATTTAAAGGAGTGATAATTTAAATTATATTAAGGACCCGACCTCAACTGAAAAGGAACTTTTGGGGTTTTTTGAATCTCTTGAGCAAGCGGAAATAGTCACCTGCCATCTATTTAAAGCAGGAATAATTGAAATTACGATAAGGCCCCGACCTCAACTGAAAAGGATCCGTTGCTGTTTTGTTTATTTCTTGGAAGAACGTAATGAGCGGAAGTCGACAGTACTAATAATTTTAAATAATATATAATTAAAGCAGTAATAATTTTAACAATTCCAATGAACACAAATGTTACAATTGAATGCAATGTAGTTAGTTAGCACAAATGGCGCCGGAGTATGCTAGTCCGGCGACCTTCGGGTAAGATCGGAAGGAACCAGTGATTACGCGCCCCTCTTGTAAAGTTGTACCGAACTAATTAATTGAAACCCTAGAAAAATAGAGGTGGCTTACCAGATTACCAGAACTTTCAACAAAACAACTGGTTACCAACCAAAATTTTGACTAAATATTCCAAGGTCAAAGCGGCGAAAATTGTTTTCAGTATTCGACTGCATTGTTTAGAATTCCTCTTATTTCATTTAGACGTTTTCTAGGAACAGGATCAAAATGATAATAAATAAGTCAAAACGGCAATAAAGCTTCACGTTTTTACACTTTTTTTTTCCTTGATCTCTGATTTTATTTTTTTTAAATCTGGTGCGGTGCGCGTATCACATAACTTTCCCTTACCGTCCTAAAATAACTATCTTTTTAATATAATTTTAAAAAGTTCACATAAACAATGCTTGAAATAAACTCAGCAGCAATCATTTCAGTACAATAAAACAATTTTAGTACAAAAATTCTGTACACTACCTATATATTTTAACTTCGTCAAGTTGCAAATATATTTTAAAAGTTTCGGTTTAGTTTTCATGGAAATATTTTCTTTCCATTAAATAACATGAAAGTTGAAATTATTACGTTAATTTCCGCTTTTGTATTCTTAAATTACTTTATTACAGAGTATGTTGCTTATAACAGATTGGTGGGAGAAAGTTCGGTCGCATCCGTCTCCTTTCAGATGCGCTCGGTTATCCATCTAGGGTCTTGTGCTCCTCATAAAATACGCTGTATCTTTGCTAATACTGGTCCGATTTTGATGATTTTTTTTTTGTTTTTTAGATAATTTAATAACCTTTCATACAATTCTATACATAAAGGGAAAGCAAAAAATATTAATTTCACTCTTGCTATAGGTTTTTGTAGTGAACTTGCTTTAACGTGTATCTAGTTGCCATGAAAACGATTACAAAATTACCTATTTTTTATTTAATAGTTTTCCTCATTTCTCCCCTTAAGGGTAGCATTTCTAAAAAAATAATGCATTTAAATTTTCTCGAAGAAATTCTTAAAATGATATTAACCGCATCAAAATCGGCTGACTACTTTTCGAGTTTTGTGATCACAAACATAAGCAGGCTGAATTTTTATATGTATAATATGTGTAACATATTGCTTGTGATATGTCTAGGAAGAAAGAAATTATAATTAATATAATATAATTATTACACAAATTTATATACGGATAAATGTAATGATATGTAGATAAAACGGGATATTCTTACAACCAAGTATTCTCTTAAAAAAGCTATGTGATAAAAAATAACCAATTATTTTGAAAGACTCGTGTCACTAATGGATTAAGAGAAAGTGTAATATCTCGAAATAAAAATGAGTATGAGATACATTGCGTGAAGTGATAGCAATAACTACAATAACAAGTATAATCTAGTAGCTATTAAGTATAATATAATTAAAACTCTTTAATTATCCGACATGAGGTCAATTTTAAACAATTTTACTTCGTTTGTTTCACAGCACAACGGATTTCGTTGAAATACACCCAAATGTAGAAGAGAAATCTGATGTTGACAAAATTAAGAAACCACTGCGTAAAGTGGTAAGGTAAGATTAATTTTATAGTAATCCTTCATTATAAATTAAAAATAGAAAATTATTTATTCTTTATATCGTACAGTTTTGACGCTGGCAGTGGTGGCTCAAATGGTGACTTATGTTGCAAAAAACCCAGTCGATTTTATTATCGTTCCGTATTTTCTTTTTTTTTGGGGGGGGGGAGGATGATTAATTCGAACCTGGAGTTATCTAAAAAAAATCCGAGTGTGTTTTAAGCTTTTCGCAAAAAAATAGCGCTTTTATTTTTTATTTTTTCGCTTATGATTTCAAAAGGTCGTATGGTAGCGAAACAACCATTGCTATATTTTATCAAGTAGATTAAATTTTCCACAATTTAAGCTTCACCTCAGCTCTATACATTCCAGATTTCCCGAGATACCTCACTTCAAAAATTGGTAATTTTTTCTAAAATGTGAAATTTTAAGCTTTGAATCAACAAGTGATTGACTCTATATCTGAAAAACAAACTAAAAAAATGAGAAAATGAGACTTCAGAATGATTAGACCTAAACGTCTTCCATGACCTGAAAATTTCTCTAAAAATGTAAACCTTAATTTTGCACAGTTTCCTAGGCCAGTTATAATAATACAATATTATAATACATAATTATATTTTAGTTAAATTATAATTATAGTATAAGGGAATGTTAATGTAGTAAGAATGGTTAAACAATTTTCTTGGTAATTTGAGACTTTTTACATTTTTTTGACATTGTAATTAATAAATAACAAAGTTTGAGCGTTGCAGCATATATATATATATATATATATATATATATATATATATATATATAATTAAAACTTGCTACGCGTTCCGAAACTCACTCTTTTTCTCAGGTTGTAAATAAACAAATAATAACAGTCTTTTAGTTAAAATAATTTTTCCATAAAAAATAAAAATAAAAATTAACGTTTAAAAGTTTCAAATTCTATTTCTTAAAATATCATTCAGAAAACTTTGAAGAACAAGTTGAAAATAAATTCATGGTCACACTTAATACACGAAAACCTTTTTTCGATATTATAAAAGTGAACATAGCTCATTAAAATTTCATACTCTGCAGACATTAATTAAAATCTAATATAAATCACTTACCCAAGTATTTTATTATGATTTTATAATAATTATTGCATTTTGTGTGTTTTACAGCCCTGACGGATTCTGTGTCAGCGCTGCTGAACCTGTTACCAAAGAGGGGTGAGCTTTTGATTCAATTATATAATATTTTATGAAAATGAC
Organism: Rhaphigaster nebulosa; assembly: GCA_948150685.1. Lineage (NCBI taxonomy): Eukaryota > Metazoa > Arthropoda > Insecta > Hemiptera > Pentatomidae > Rhaphigaster > Rhaphigaster nebulosa. The sequence goes on along the minus strand of OX411312.1, from coordinate 42,495,306 downwards.
ATGAAAAATTAGAAAAAATTTATAAAGAACTATTATTATTTAGTCGGTGAGCATCTCAAATTTGAGGATTCCTATATATTGGGCATTGCAATTATAATTATATCGTGCAGTGCTGATAGCAACAATCTTCATGGTATAATAAAGAACGCTGTTTGGTAGTTCATTTAATTACTCTATTATCTTTTACCTCGAGATTCATAATAAAAATTTATCCTTTAGAAGGATATGTTCTACAAGACTAAGAATATATTGCATACATCTGTGAGAGCGCCCTAAAGCCTTTTATAAATCTTTGCTTTCTCTTTACCCAGCCTTCCAGCGGGCTACCATATGCACTAAACATTCCACCCTCTTGCCTGACCTTACTGGAGAAAAGTTACGTTGTTTGTATTCAGGGAGGGGAGCGGAAAGAAAACACTGCTTATGAGGAAGTTCTTTTTCAAGATTGTCAGCTGGAGTTTGAACGAGAGGACTGAAAACTTTCTGTGCGGAGAACAGGTGTCGCGAGTCACTGTAATTTTATTCTACTTTCGGTTTTGTGGATTCGTATTATATTGCTGGGTCATGACATGTTTAAAAAAGAAAAGAAAGAGAGAACGTTTCTTTGGATGAATAATTAAAAAACATAACAAATATAGGTCAAACCATTTGAAATCATCCAATTTGAATAAATTCTGTTGCACGACATTTTTGATTTTTATATATATATTTTTTAAAACCTAATTATTTATCATCCGATGAGTTCAGAACTATAATTAATAAATTTTTTATACTCATACCTTTATAGATATATATATTTTTTTTTGAGGTCCATTTAAATTTACTTCGCAGCTGAAAACATATTTCAAGGAAAATAGCTCTAACTTTCGGAATTTTGCAGGCATCAAACCAAAATAAAAACTAAAATTATGATAATCATTTGCTCTGCAGTTTGTGTCCTTACAACACATCACCTAGTAGTGAGAAAAGTGGTTAAAAAAATTCACGGGCATTGACATAAAATGAGACATTTAGCGCCGTAAAAGTTAATTAAGGAAAAGAGATTCACATTTTAATTTTTTTTTTCTTGTTTAGTTTTGTCATTGTAGGTACTACTTTCTGTAGAAATTTCAATCTTGAAAGCTTGCTGATATATTATGTGAAGTGAATAAAACTGAGCACGTACTCATTCCTCAAAAAAACTAAGCAGGTGCTCTAGTTCGATGTGAATAAATAGAAGTTACACAATGAAATACATAGATTCTCTATTATTATTTATTTGAAACTAATTTTCGTTCAAAACTAATTTTCTTTCTTATTATTTTACAATTCTTTTAATTATTATTTTACTAAGTGTATGGAGGAATGTGCTCCACAAATATGAATTGATTATTGATTCGGACGAATTTCATACCACTGTATTGGCTCGCTCGTATAAAACAGCTGTAGATTATATTGATATTTATGACAATATACATGCGTTATTTGTGTCTATACAAACTGAAATGTAACCATCAGTTTTATTTAGTGCATTTACTACGTATTCGCTATATTTTTATTTTAACTCTGTAGATGTTCAGTCTTTACTTCTTGCGTGAAATTGGAATGCTGAACTCATCCATCTGTAAATTTTAAAATATACGCAATAACTGTAAAATAAATCTATCTATAAATGATCTATCGATTTTCGGTAGCGAAAACAATTTTTTTTTTTTTTTTTTTGTGGATTTGTTGTTTAAATATTACAGCTTTTACACATGTAACGCCATTGATTAGAATAGGTTACATTAATTCAAGAGACCAGCCATATGATTTATGTTTATTTTGAAGTTAACTAGTTGTCAAAATTTAAGATACCATGAAAAAGAATTAATAATCTAAAAAAGATTTTTGATGACATCTCAAGATGAGTAATGAAGGGTAAATCATTCCTATGGATATATATATTTTTTTTTTAGGATTTCTCAACGCATGAAGTTTATCTTAGGCGAATTCCGGCCATGCTTTGATCTAATACTTCATTTTTCAATTGTATTCGAGGTCTTCATCTTCTTTCTTTTAGTTTCAGCCTACCATTTAATTATCAATTTCGGTATTCGGTAATTGATATTTCATTATCAATATGATATTTATAACCTACAGTAGAACCAGATTCTGAACTTAATGAATTATTAGTTTTATCATCTTCTTCTGTTTTTACTTTATTATTTTTTTTATTTACAAGCATAATCCATGTATCTCTATATTTTTTCTACTTGGTCAAATTCTTATGTAGTTTCTGCTTCACTTAACTCAATGGAAAAAAAGAAGTTCTCTTACCTGTTCATCCAACTTGAATAAGCGTTCTGCTTTATCAGCTAGCTTAGAAAATTCTTCACCTAATATGTCATAATTAACAGACTTTATAATTTCTTCAAATGTGTTCGTCTGGGTTGTGAAGAGTCTTCTTATCTGCGTTCTCACTCTTTTAAATCTGTTTAATTCCTTTTCCGACATTTTTCCTTCTTATATTTTCCCCACAAGGGATGCCAAAATGTGTTATTAAATAGTGGGGTGAAAGAAATAATTAAATAACAAAAAACTTGATAAGGTTAAATAAAGAAATGCAAAGGCTTTTGTCACAGACATAAACTTTTAATTTTTCAATACGCTGAATGATAAAAAACTGAGAGATGTTATATCACCTGCCATCAAAACAATATTACCAAAAAAATAATCTATATACATCGAAAATACATCACAATAGGTATCCATTCGTTTTAAGAGGCTACATCACCTTAATCTTCTTTCTCCGATCACTTCTAAGATGTTTCATTTTACTTCCATTCTTTCTCTTATTTCGTTGTTCCTGACATGCTCCAGTCTCAAAACTTAGGCAGAGATGGGCAAAAAGTACTCTGGGTAACTAGTATCTAGAATATTAATTTTACTCGAATTCTTCAACTAGTTGGGATTAGATACGACCAGGGTGGCCTTAAGGCTGACCTACTTCATCCATCTCCAATCGTATCTAATCCCGGCCAGTGAGAGTATTCGAGCAAAATACTCGGTAATGGTTACTTATGAGTACGATTTAGTTTAAATACTAGGTCGTTACAAAAGTCTTTGTGCATAAAATAGGTTTTATGTGATGAATTATGTTATCATATGACGTGTGTAAGCTCCCAGTATTATTATTATTAAGTTAGTTAGTCTCTTGTACAACTGAACATATGAACTATATGTTAAAAACTTCAGGGTTTTTTTCATTGAAAATGGCACTTTGTCCGGGTTCTGGAGTGGCTATCAAAATTGTTTATTGAACTCTATTGGTTACACATTGTAGGGTATGAGTCATTTCAGTTTAAATATCCGATTTTGAGTTGTCACTCACTATTTTTCAGAAACTCAAAATGCTCAGAAAAATCTGTCAAATAGATGAACTAGTAGCTAATACTCTCTATAACATCCATATAGCATGCAGTGTTATCTCAAGCTCTAATTTTTTTCAGTATTTATTATTGGTAGAAATACTACCTAGGATCTCGTGAGTGTTACCAAAATTCATACATTATTTTTAGTGACCTCAGTTCTTGTTACGGAAGCAATTGCTGTTGGAAATCTTGACTACCCAATAGTCCCATAACTAACTCCTCGTTCTTAATAATAGTTTTGTCCATAACAAGGTTTCAGTCCAGGAGTGTTACCATTTTTTTAATCGAGCTCATAGAAAATTCTTTATGACTTTTACAAATGAGGAAAATGACCACTTAATTTCCACCATTTGGTACCAGCAGGATTCTGTCCTCAGTAACTGACGATTTCTGCTTTTAATGTTTCACAAATAAGAGAAAATTTCACCATATTCCACTCAAAAAGGGTCTGCAGTAACATTTATGAGCTGCTTTATTTTGATAAATTAAATTTTATGACGGATCATTCTCATCTTGTTCACTGGATGATTCATTAGTGGACGTACAATCAGCAATAAAAATCTTCGGACGAGTTTGAAGTTTGCTGTTTTTTCAGCCGTTAAACGTATTTAGGTGGCAGAGAATTAATTTGAGGAAAGTTGGAAAATCACCGATCGTTTTATAATCCCTGTTAAAAAATTAAATACACATTTCCCTCAAATAGAAGATTTTCAAAGGTATCAAGATATTCCGAACAGCTGTTGTTTGTTTTTAAAACAAAAACGACGCTCATCACAATTTATAATCCCTTCTTAACCAACCCCTGTAACTAACGAATAGGATGTTTTCGTTTTGGTTCGGATGTTTTCTATTCAGTGTTGTCAATAATTATTTGAATTCCTTACTGTAAAAATGGTCACATCTTTTAAAGTTCAACCAATAATCATTTGCAATTATGAAAAAGGATAAGGTGTTCCCGAAATTCGGGGGATCGTTGGCCGAAGTAAAAGTAACGTAGTAACGTAGCTCTTGTAATTCGAAGGTATGAGTACGAAAGTCGGACGGATTTGAATTGTCCCTCCGGATGTCCAAGAATATGGAACGAGCGAGAAAGGCTTGCGATATTTTATGAAAAATTAAAAATAAGCCCTCGATGAGTGGACCCCAGATCGCCTCCAAGATATTCCGATACTACATCAACTTCATCCACAAAATATGAGAACAAATCTAAAAGCAGCAGGATATAATGGAAGAGCACCTTTAAAATAACCGCTTGTTATTAAAAAAAAATTCTGCTTCGAAAAAAGTTCCAAACTCTTAATTTAATATTTTAGGTTCTGATAGTTGTGATTAAATTTGGAGCAGGCGTGAAGAATCTTTTATTTTATTTAAAAAAAAAAAATATTCCAATTTTTACTGAAAAAAATGCACCAAAAATTTATGTAACTTACTTGTTAGATTAATTCACTGTAGCAGCTATACATGACTAGTTAATTCCACTTTCGTTTTAGTAACAGCTTCTGGTAAAACTCCTGGACGTTAACACTCCTGGAATTTCTGACAATATGTTGTCAGCAAGGTTAAGAATGTCAGAAAAGCGTGGGTTTGTTATGACTACAACAGTACTTTCTTGCCTGATATTTTTTTTAATATGAAGGCATTTGTGAAATTACATGAAACACTCATGGAATGTAATTAAAATCCGTACCATCATTTTGATGATTAAAATATGAGAATCCTCTCCTCTTCGCAGAAACTCCCTCAAACTGATAAGTGTGATTGCTACCATTCCAAGGGCTATTATGGGCCCTTCCCATCCTTGAGAAACAGTTTATTCTTGATAAGGTTGGTAACATTCATGGAGAACCACTAAGATGAGATGTTGAGGACCAAACTTTGAGCATGGATCCTGACGACTGTAAGCTTTCTAAAAATTCATTTTAAAAAAACATAAAATTTAAAGAAACATCAAATATAAACAGATCATATTTTTCCAATAGTAATTGAATATGCTTATTTTCATAAATGAATGGGGGACAATAACACTCCTTGAATTTTACTACTAATTTATTCATTTTTCTTCCTAACCAAGTTTCAAAAAGGTCAAACAGTCAAGGAAATGAAAGGGTCAACATGTCCAGGAAATGAAACTGTTTAGCACTAATTAAAAAAAAAAACTTTAAAAATAGTCCTTTTAAACCTCTGAAATAATACTGGGGAAGCGAAATAGGACATTTAAAGTGAAATGACCCGCATATCAAATTGAGTTAATGTGAGTTATTAATTTTTAATTCGAATTGATCGATACCATTTTAAAAAAGAATTATTATTTAAATAACATACATCACGTTACCGTCCTAAAGATAAGTTATACATGTGAAATTCATACGGAAATCTTGAAAACGTAAATACGAAAAGTGTGGTCCCCTGCAATTTTTGTCATTAGCTATATCAATCGTAAATGGTGACAAATATTGTTTAAAAATCGTATACAAATAAAAAAAACAACACTTGTTTTCTGATTATCTATGGGTTGTATAAGTAATATAATCATATTTATAACAGTACTAACCAGGCACTTAGGTCTGTAATCGACAGGAAAAAAAAAATGTGATTTCAATTTTTCCGAAGGAAAAAATTAGATCCTTTTGGATTTACAGGATTCAATTAATATGGACGATTATAAAATAAACACGTTAATTTTCGAGTCACTAGGCGTAGTTGGCGAACCACCCCTAAGTTGGCAAACTTGGAATTAAATTGTCTGAGATTATTATTTTTACCTCCATAATAATACTTAGCCAATCATCAATTTTTGTACAAAATTTATGATTATGAGCTTTAACGTGTTTTAAAATTCCATATTGGAATGTTTGATTTCTCAGTACCATGGATTTATTCGATCACGTTTTCTGAGTATTACCCAGTTAAACATTTGTTCAGACGATGATAATTTAATTCATAAGCCTTCTAATCTTTTAAGGACATGATGTTTAGCCTATTTTATTGATTCTCAGTACCATGCCACTATTATGTGGGCTTGGCTCCATCCAAAACTTTCTTAATTTTATCGAATTTTTTTGATTTTCATACTTAAAATAATTTTGTTTTTAATTTCAAATTTGCAGTTACTTTAAAATAGAGCATTAAAATCTGATTTATTAGATCCCATGTACATATTCATTTCAGTTTCATTGATGAATCGAAAATCTAATTAATCCATGGGACTGAGAATAATCATTATGAGAATTATCATAATATCATTATGAGAATTATTAGAATTATGAGAATTATCATATCATTATGAATTATCATAATAAGAATAATTATTATGAGAACTATTGGAAGTAACATTTTGAATGAATTCTTGTGATAACGCCAGATTTATTGATGTATTTGTAATTGCATTACATTTAGTATAATTGGTTTTCTTTTTCTTGGCCGATTTTTTTAACAAAACTCCTCGACTGATCTTATGCTTTCTTATTCTCCGCGGCTGATTCTTATTTATTTATTCCAGGTAGTGAATAACTAAACTAAATTTATTAACATACTGTTTAATCAAAAATAAAAAAACACCATACGTTTTATTCAGATTCTGTAGGTATTATATAATGAAATTAAAATTAAAGCATTCTACATCAGTTCACCTTTAAACTATTGTACTTCTTTTATTTCACAGCCCAGTGGATTTCTGCCCAAAAAAGTCCACACCAGAAGGAGAAGGAGAGGATGGGGTACGTAGGAAACGACCCTGTCGAGTAGTACGGTAAGTTTAATGGTAATATAATTTCTTATTATAAATTCTACAAATAAGCTAATATCAGAACAAATTGTACTTATTTTTTTCGTGTTTATGATTTTAAAAATTCTCAATAAATTGCCATTTTACTCTTTTTTATTTCGTACAGTCTTGACTAGGGACGTTGTTACAAAAGTTTATTGAAAGGGGACAAAACCTATTAATAGACAACAATTTTGACTGAATTTCCCAACCATATTAAATATTTCAATTTTCCAAACTATATTATGAATTACTGTAGTTTTCTTCTACTCTTTTGGTTTTGAGCTTTTAACTTACGGTACTTTTAACTTGCGTAATTCGCGGTCGTTCCTCATTGTTGTATAACCTGCCCTGTAATCACTTTCTTATCACTTCTGCTTTGGTGATGAATATTATTTCTTAAGTATTGTTGATTTTTTTTGTGTAACTGTGATTTATTCTTAATAAGTGTGGTTGGGTCTTATAAAACGGGCGCATTTATATTTCATGATTAAATGTGAAACAGGCGCTGACAACGCTGAAGGAAGGTTATTGTTATTTATTTATCTTCAATTACACAGACCAACAAAAACATTTTTTTGAAAACTTTTTTAACTTTAATAGTTGATCTTTATAGATTTTTATGTGCTGAATCTAAATCTGGCCTTAGTTTTTTTATATGACCCATAGTTTTTAGAACACTAAATCACATTCTTGTTAAAAAAACTTGGAAAATTGTTGCTCTCTCTTCCTGTACATATAAATGCTGGTTCCAACCACCAACAAGTTCTTTTCTTTTAGTCTAGAGCCAAGCAATTCAGCTTTTTCTTTCGTTAAGCCAAGATCCCTAACCAAATCGTTAAGCTCGATTTGAGTAAACAGTTTAGGATCTACATTTTCTGTAAAACATTGGAATTCTTCATCATCTTGTTCATCCAACTCCGATTGTACATCAGGAAATACTTTCGTTGGAATCATTAAATCATTTGGTGGTTCAGAGACCGGTAAATCTACTCCGTGCCCTATTGATCAGATGGCGGACGGAAGGTTAGGGTAGCTTATTACCTTCTTGTTTTTTGAGCTATGACCAGTAATATCAACACTGCAAAAGCAGCAATCATCGGAATGATTTCTTGGCTCTCTCCATATCATAGGAACAGCAAATTTAAAGTTTTTTTCTCCTTTTTTTGACCATTTTCTTAGATCTTCGACACATATATAACATACCTTATGCGGGACCCAAGATTTATCCTGATCACCAAGTTTAGTTCCAAAGTATGATAGATAAACCTATTTGATAAAGTATGTAATGTTTCTTTGGTGTTTTTTAATCACAAACTCACCATAAATATAACAAAAACTGGCAGCAGAGTTTTTACAACCGCGATTAGACATTGTACTGAGCACATGTACAGGAAACGTGAAAGTGAGGTTACGTTGACGGTAAACAAAACATCAACTGTTAACAGAAAAAAGAATCAACCTTTTTTGGCCAGCAAATGTGTTTCAGCAGTGTTACCAACTTCATCCACACCATCAGACCTAGTTTTTCAGTTATTTATTTTAAATATTAAAGCTGTTCAATTCTTTAAAAATCGCTTAATTTAATAAATTTAACTATAAAATGTGAAGAAATTGTGGGTGATACAGCTTTGTTAATATCATATTTGGATTCAGCACCCTAAAAACTATAGGAATAAGGTATTTTCAGTACAAAAGTTTTTTCATCGTTGGCTTGTGTTATCTGGTGGAATAAATCTGGTTATAATTTTATAATTGGTTATAATGTTATTTATTTTTCTCTGATAGAAATACAATGTTGGCCGAGCTTATCCTCAACCATTGTTATTTACGGAAATATGCTACGAAACTAGAATGCTCCATTAATGCCGGATAGAACAGCGTCGAGTTTAATGAAGGTCATAAAAGAATCCATTAAACCTGGGCCAGTAATAGTTTCTGACTGTTGGAGGAGTTGCAATGGAATACCGAACCTTAAGAGATATAATTTCAAACATCAAACAGAGAATCATGAAACGAATTTTGTAGACCCTTCCACCGGAGGTTGTGCTAACAACAAAGAAATAACTTGGACGCTTGCAAAAAGAAGAAACAAAAATGAATGTGGGACTAGACTAGGAAAAAGAATAAAGCGTTCTGCTTTATCAGCTAGCTTAGAAAATTCTTCATCTAATATGTCATAATTAACAGACTTTATAGTTTCTTCAAATATGTTCGGCTGGGTTGTGAAGAGTCTTCTTATCTGCGTTCTCACTCTTTTAAATCTATTTAATTCCTTTTCCGACATTTTTCCTTCTTATATTTTCTCCACAAGGGATGCCAAAATGTGTTATTAAATAGTGGGGTGAAAGAAATAATTAAATAACAAAAAACTTGATAAGGTTAAATAAAGAAACTTTTAATTTTTCAATATGCTGAATGATAAAAAACTGAGAGATGTTATATCACCTGCCATCAAAACAATATTACCAAAAAAATAATCTATATACATCGAAAATACATCACAATCGGTTTCCATTCGTTTTAAGAGGCTACATCACCTTAATCTTTTTTCTCCGATCACTTCTAAGATGTTTCATTTTACTTCCATCCTTTCTCTGATTTCGTTGTTCCTGACATGCTCCATTCTCGAAACTTAGGCAGGGATGGGTAAAAAGTACTCTGAGTAACGAGTATCTAGAATATCTATTTTACTCGAATTCTTCAACTCCATCCATCCCCAATCGTATCTAATCCCGGCCAGTGAGAGTATTCGATCAAAATACTCGGTAATCGTTACTTATGAGTACCTTTTGCCCATTATATTTTAAATACTAGGTCGTTATAAAAGTCTTTGTGCATACATTTTAAAGTGCAAAAGTTTTATGTGATGAATTATGTCATTTTATGCCAGTAAATATATAAACGCTCATATTTATGCCGATACATGTGTAGACATAAGGATAAGGATATAGATTTATTCCACCAAATAATTGAAGATTTAACCCTTTTTCTTCCAATAGATTGGATCTAGCTCTTCAGTGAAAAAATAATTAAATGTTCGCATAATTGCAAATAATACGTCTATATAGAAAAAATCGAATGCGTCCGCTCTTTTATAAGGCCCGTGGTTTATTTTAAGATTTTTATGTTTAGTATTAATTAGTTTTTTTACAATAAGTATTTTTTTTTTTTTTTTAGATTTTATTTTCATTTGTGATAATAAGTGTTTTTTTTTTTATTTGTGATTTCTGTGTCATTCTTTAGACAGAAAATGATAAAAATTTGGAAATTGCCCTCTTCGGAAGAAGATGCGGTTAAATGTTTTCAAAAATTTGGAACAATGCCATCCAGAAACCTATCAGGTCATCCCATAAGTAATATCGGTTTTTAAAAATCTGTCTTTTTATGTTGACATAAGTAATCCCTTCTTTACAATTGAATTGTGTTTACATATTTTGTTTATTATAGCATTATGCACTCTTCTATTCATCATGCTTTTTTTGGAGGAAGTTAGTAAGTGCTGAAATTTCAATTAAAACGAATCTCCCCGTACACCACTTACGTCATGTTATGCTTTGAGAATTCGATAAAGGAGAAAATGCTGCTTCAAATTATCGGAAACTTGCAGAAATATATGGAGAAAACGTCACTAGTTAACAGAAAGTGCAGAGGTTGTTTAAAAAGTTTCGAGCCGGAAACTGCAAACTTGAAGACGAGCCTCGGATAGGTCGGCCAGTAGAGCTTGACGACGAACTCCTGAAGGATAATATTACATAACTCCTGTTTATGTTTATATTACTACAGATTAGTAATATTAACATAAACAGAAAGATTTTTAAAAATTGACATTACTTAAGGGATGACCTGATATATGAGAATTTATGTGACGTAGTACTCATAAAGAACATTTATTACAATTTGAATAGCAATAGGGAATTTTCACCCCTGAAATAATGTTAATTGTTCTTATATATCTGGTTTTATTTTTTTAAGAACTAAATTTATTAATGAACTATAATTAAAATTCTATTTTTTACGATTCAACGTTTTGGTATTATTCCAATGAAGTACTGCTGGAGTGGGGAGGGAGAGGGGGGGGGGGAGGAGAAGGACAAACGTGGTGTGTTTTTTATATCCAGCGTTATAACCGAAGCATTTAAGTGAAAAAATAACAGAAGAGAAAAGTGTGAAACACGCGCAAAATTTTAAAAAATATTAAAAAAAGAACAGAGTTTATATTCAAAATGTTCGCCTACACAATATGAGTTTATAGAAATACATTATTAATTACATATATATACATATATATATATATATATATATATATATATATATATATATATATATATACATATTTACATTATTATATATTTTTTAATAGGATCTATTTACCTGTTGTTGAACTGATTTTTTTTTTTTTTTAAATTTACGTGATTAATTCAAACAGAAACTGTTCCTAGAGGCTGAAACATACAATGATACCTAGGCGATAGCATTGTATTGAAGATTAAATCATAAATCATAAATTTTAATCATATTAAAATTCTCTAGTTTGATTTTTGACATAGTGCCTTTACAGAGAAAACGTCATTAAATGTAATACACTTGTTTCCGAACAAAAACAAAAAATAAAATAAAAAAATATTGCTTGTTAAAACTTCAGATTTTATTGATATTAAGCGCAATGTAATGCAAAGCACCTATGTATTTGATTATAATTAATTATTTTATTGTTTCACAGCCCTGAAGGATTCTGTGGCCTCGAAGGCGAACCTGATCCCTGTGGAGAAATTCTGTGAGCTTTAAATTCAATTAAATATTTGTTTATAATTAGATATTAAAAATTTGCTTATTATTATTTAGTAGTTGCACACCTAAATTTGAGTATTCTTATTTATTATGAATTGCTAACATTGATAACAATTATTTACTACTAATCAATATCTTGGGCTAAAATTTCATAATTAGCGCCTTTTTGGGATGTGAGGAGTTGCTAGAAAATGTGGAATTTGAAAAAATAGAAATAATTGTCTCTTTCTGTTTCAGCTGGGAATATACTGCAGAGTCACCCTCCAAAGGACCACCAATATTTCCTGAAGAAATATTAGCGTGGCAATGGAGAAGATGCGTTAACGATCTGGTTTGGAAGTTAGGTTTGCACCCCTGTTTAATTAAATAAAATAGTAGTTCTACTTACTTCATAATTTTGAAATATGTTTATTAAAATAAAACACTGAACTATTTAGTAATTTTTTATCTCGCTATAGACCGTATACACTTTTCTCAGGTGTTCCTATGAGTCTCTGTTGGAAAAAGTTATTTCTTATTCATAATAATTAATAATAATTTCTTATAAAAATGTTCAATTAACATCGTTCCGAATGTTATAGTAAATAAAAATTATATTTTTTTTATATAAAATTTGATTTTCAATTTTAGGTTTTGATTTTCTAGTTAATTAAAATTTACCCAAAAAATTGCATTGGATTCAGGTTTTTTTGATAACATTAATATATAATATTCACCTAAAGGATGGATGATATTTTGCAGTATATTTGTTTTAAACTTATTTAATTTAATAGTTAGTGAGTTCAAAATTCCTTAGATTGATTTTTATTCATAAAAATCTCATATAAAAAGCTTGATGATTCTCTCCATCATCAGAATAATTGATTTTAATTTTTTATTTTAAATTATTCATTTTTTTTAATGACGAAATTGTTACGGATTATCGGACAACTAGGAATAAACATGTATATTTTTTATTACACATGTCATTTATTATTATTATTAATTTGTAATTTTATTATACACGAAATTGAATAGTTGAAGAAATTCTTTATTTTATCGTTTTGAATTAGGGGAAAATGAATACGACAGAATGATGTTTTTGTTTTAATACTTTTTCAAGACACGTAAATTCTCGAACTTGTAAAATAAGTGAGATGTCTAAAAAAATAATTTTTTAAAATTCATTATTTCTTCTAGCCATGAAATTTCAAATTTGATGACCAATATCACTAATTTTTTTTTTGTGATAATTTTCTACATTATAATTTTGTTACTAATTTTTTATTATCATATCACAGGTTGTGGTATCTTTCTTGGTTACCTTGGATCCAAGCTCATCTTTCGTAGTAAGTTCAAGTAATGTTTTAAATTTATATGGATATATTTTTTTTATTTATGCATAAATTACAGTAGTTTTAAAACTTCACGTTTTCGTTGATATTTTATTAATGCAATTTTTGTTTTTCTGATAGATATTCTGGATCGATATTTTACAAATTTAATATGTGCTTTAAAAAAAGCCTAAAACTTGTTGAACTACAAAATGTTAATAGGATATTGATGTAAAAAAATATAGTAAGATTTAGTTTAAAAAAAAAAAAAAGTTTTTGTTGGGAGGATTTTATAGCTAATGAACACGCTAAGGGGTCTTTCTTACTCCGGCTCATTTCGCAAGCGCGGAATGACACGGAGGGGGGGGGGGAGGAAGAAAAAATGGAAGGGTAACAGGCAACAAAATAACCAGCGGGTGATGCTTAATTGAACAATTAAATTCAATAAACAGCCATTAAATTTAATTAAAGGCAGTGAAATGTAATCGTAGGAAGAGGCAACCGTAATTAAATTCTTCGGAGGACGACCATAGAGCGCCCCCTCTTCCTGTTAATTTCCAGAGAGTGGAAGGGGTTGGCCCTTAGTCTTTCTAGATTGGATGGGGGTAAACAAGAGAACTGTTATAAAATAATAATTAGAAGAGCGCTGTCAACTTATTATTGCAACCATGAAAAATAAAAAGAAGAAACAAGAAGTGCAATTTTTACGATTCTATTAGATTTAGCTATCTAAATACTTCATGTTTCTTTCCTTGTATTTTCGACCCTCTTATAGAACTCTTCTTATCTAGATACGTTATTTTCGAAACCCGGATTATCCTAAAGGTTTAAATTAAATTAATTTTAGTATACCTGAGCGAGAACTCTCACATTAGATTTCTATCCTTCTTCTAATCCCTAATGCATTAGAAGTATAAGGGATGTTAGAGAAACGTATTTATTCGTATAAACAATATAGTATTACCAACAAAGTTTATTTAACACACACATTTGATGAAGCTACATAGTTTATAATGACTATGTTGAAGTTACAGTTCATACTTAATAAGTGATTAGCTTACCCCACTGGAAAACGTCAATTAAATTTAACAGTTAGGCAACAATATTTAGTTATACCATTTTCCATGTGTATTATTCAAATTTAACAGTGCCCTTTAGGGTTGGACATGAGAAACAATGCATAATTTCCCTCTCATTAAAAAGTTTTTGTAAACGGACTCAAATTGATATAGAGTTGTCATGATAAGGCACCTACGTAAGATGGCATGGAGCCCGTGTAGCCACCTATCGTGCTTCACAAATCGGTAGATTTAGGGCTTTAAAACGCTGGAGCAATATATGATCCATAGAAACGTTTATAATCTTGATACCTTTTAAACCAAACCCGTCCCGTCTCGATCTAGCAACTCCAAATCGTCGAAGCTTTGGACCTCCCAGTTTTTCCGCCACTTTTGGTTTACAAAAAAAATGTAACCCCCCTCAAAATTTCATGTTTTACGTTTCAAGATACGTATAATCCAAATGGCGAATAAAAAAAATCCGTCCTTTCGCGTTTTTTATCCGAGACTACAGGACCGATTTTCTTGAGATTCGGCACGCAAGTCACAGTTCACCCCAGGATGATCCTCGGAACTCGCACATTACCGTCCGCCTGTTTGATTAAAAATGGCAGCCGATTAGAGATAACTTAATTAAAGATAATTTGTCCATTTATAAAGATATAGGGAGAATTTAAGGTGTTTTGGAATCAGCAAACCATGATATTAAAAAAAAAATCTATATAAATGCTTTTGGTTTATTATTTTCAATAAAAGACTTTTGCAATCGAAAGGAAAAAAAATTAACTACTCTCCCCCTCAAAATTTTAGGTTTTATGTTTCAAGACACGCAAAATAAAAATATCGAACAAAAAAAAATCCGTCTCCATTTTCTCTTTTTTTCGAAAGGTGATGAAATTCTCGACAAAAGCAAAAAAAAAAATCATTTAAATCGGACCAGCATTAGCTGAGATATAGCGTAATTAACTTCGCAGACTAATTCTCCGGCGTTGTAGGTTATCGGGGCCTTAGGCCTCCTGATCAATTGGGGTTCTGACTTCTCCGCATCTCTCTACTTTATCCTTCTTTGGATCATTTCTGCAATTCTTTTGGCTTCTTGGTCTTTCCTTTTTCTTTTCCCGCTGAAGTGCACATCCTATTGACTCTAACGGCGATTATCTTGGGACAAGCTTCAAATTTCTGCTCCTTAGGTTCCTACTGCTTTATTTCTTTGCTGTACTTGGTAGATATCTTTTATAAAGTATTCTGCACATGTTCCTTTCCGGAAACATTCCAATTACTCTATTAAAAGATAATCTAATTATCTTAACTGTAAACCAAAGCAGTACGGAAAGCCCTGCGAATAGACCAGATATTTTTGAAATATTACTATTTGGAAATAATAAACCATTGTGTTATAATTTGCAGAGTTTTTAAGCCCTAGTAAGAATTTAAGAAACAAAATTGGAATTCGTCACTTCGTGAAATTCCCTTTCTTTTCATACCTCATTCATCAATATCCCGTTCCTCCTGAGAGTCTGAAAAGGGATCTATAATACAGTATTATATAGAGACGTGATTAGAGTTTTGTATTATTGGTGAATCAGAAGATCTCTTGGCCACTTTCTTTTTATTACTTGCGTCGAGCGGCTAAGAGGGAGGAGGAATAAATTGAACGAGTGGATTGAGGTGATTGTGAGTTGAAGAGCGAAATCGTCGAGTGATTTATTTCTCGTGAATGTTGAAGTGTTCTGTTGAAGTGTTCATGTCGGTGAGTATGTTGTGATTTGGAATGAACCACCTTTCAAGATGAAATAAATTAATCTGATGGGGAATACATACCAAAGAAAAATTTCCTTGGGAAGAGAGAAATAGTGTTACTAACAGCCAAAAAAATCGATATTCTACTGAATAAAAATAAAATATTAAAAAGTAATAAAAGCACTCATGGTGTTTCTGAATTATGCTCAATATCATGATTCATGTACTATCTAGTCCAGTATAATATTTTCCGACAATTCAGTTTTCGAAAAAAAATATTATACAGTAAATTTTCTCTCCATTGAAGCTACGAACATTCCCTTTCCTAACGGAAACATTATCTTGATTAATTTCCCTTTATACTTACGCAACTGGAGGGAAGGCAAACGTAATCAGCATCTTTGCGTTACGTTAGACCGCTTGCGTAACTTAATTTTACGTCAATAGTAGACGATAATCTGACAACCTTCTCAATGGGAACCATTTTGCTAATTAAATTGGCAAACTTTGTGATTAGGTAATATCTTTAATGAAACTTGGCGAATTAATGTTTGAACGACGAGATGTCTATGATTAGAATCTCCGTTAATTTGTTCAGATTAATTAATTCACCAAGTAATCGAAGGAATAGATGATATTTATATCGATATATTAATCATTATAATTGATTATTATTCCTCAGATACCTGAAAAATATGGAAAAGAGAGGCAAAATTAGAAATTAATTTAAGGAATCCCTTAAGTCAGTGTTTCGCGATAGGAAGCCAAGGTGATTAAAGTGGATTCAAAGCTACACTTGGCGAATGATCGGAAACTCGGAAAAGAAGAGCGAAAGTTCAGTATACTGAATCACTTAACAGATAGGATGAGTGAAGGGAAGGGATAAGATAACAACTAAGATATAAAATCCCAAACCCCTCGATTTTCGCCGAGCATGATTCATAGAGTGGGTGGAAATTCTCCACTTGAGAATATAGATAAGAGATAGTTTATTCTGTTGAATCATGAAGCATCTCCACTCAGTTTGGTTCTTACTTTCCCTTACCTACATATGAAATATACAGTAAAGGGAAGGTATTGCGATCGTGAAAATTTTCGAATTCGAGTTTTAAATCGAAATACATGTTTTAACGTTACCTGTGTCCAAATATCCGATTTTCACAAAGTGGTCTTTTTTTTTTGTGTGTATCTCGAAAACGGTTCTTACGATTTTGATGAAACTTTTCTAAATTCTTTTCCTAAAAGCCCTTAACTTTTCATATATGTTGTACATTACCGAGGAAATGCAGGAAAGTTATGATGAAAAGAATGTTTTATTTGCGCATAACTCAAGAAGTATGCGTTTTATGGTAAATTATGTATTCAATGATATGAAAGGTAATTTAAATATATATATATATATATATATGTATGTATAAAGTGATCAAAATTGAACCAGTATTTGCAAAGATACAGCGCATTAACTGGAAGTACCCCGGCTCTAATGATTTTGATAAAAATTTCGTAATGTATTCTCCTTAAAGCTCTTTAACTTTCAATACATAGAGTACATCACCTAGAAAATTCAAGCAAAAAAGTCATAGCCAAAATTAAATTTTATTTGCGCATAATTCAAAAAATATGGTCAAATTTGTATGAAATCATATGAAAGATAATTAAGTGCTCTAAAAAACGACAAAAAAAATTAACTAAATCGAAGTAGTTTTAGCAAAGATACAACGTATCTTATACAACGTACTAAAAGAGCCTATATGGAAAGCCGAGTGCGCCCTAAAGGGGACGGATGCGACAGGACTTCCTCCCACCGCCTACCTTTTTTCAACAATATGCTCTGTAATAATATACTGTAGGTAATAATATTAGAATATAAATTAACTTAATAATTTCTACTTTTATTTTTTTTAATGGAATTTCCATGGAATCTTTTAAAATATATTTTCAGTTTGACAAACCGAAAATATATAGTGTGCAGAATTTTCGTACTAAAATTGTTTAAAAAAAAAAAACATTTTATTGCACTTTCGTGAGAGAAGACGTGAAGATGCGCATACTACTGAGTTTAGTTCAAGTAGTGTTTATGCGAACTTTATTATAGGGCGGTAAGGAAAATTGTGTGATTCGCGCACCGCACCAAATTTTATGTAGTTGTTTAGGAGTCCTGAAAACGTCGGAATAACCATGAATGGCTCAGTGCCTTGTAACATTCCAAATATGTAACCTATACTCTGATAGTGTGCATAAACATGTAGGACTATATACAGAAAAATGAAATAAAATAGTTCTACTTGACAAGCAAATGTAATAAAAGTTCTGGATGATATATCAACCGAATTGGAAACAAGAAATTTATTTTGACTATATTAATAAACAATAAAATTCGTTCATTAAATTTATTGAGAGTGATTTATTTTCCTTCGTTTAGCTTCTAAAAGACATTTCGTTGCTACGTAACGCATCGTGATTAATGATGGAGATCAGTACTATAAATTGCAAATCATTACTATATATTATTACGGTAGTATAGATCCCTTTTCCGGCTCTCAGGAGCGATGGATTTTGATGAATGAGGTATCAAAAGAAAGGGAATTTCATAAAGAAGTGACGAATTCCAATTTTGTTTCTTAAATTCATACTAGGGCTTAAATAAAAGTGATGAAAAAACAGGGAGGTTTCAAAGATTTGACGACTGAGAGTCGACGGATCGAGACGGGACAAGTTGGATTTTAAAGATTTTGACGCGGGCTTCAAGATCATATACGCTCCTATGGAGCGTATTGGTCCAGCATTTTAAAGCTTAAAAACCTGCCGTTTTCGAGATAAAGCATGATATAGGTCCGCACGGGCCTCATGCCATCTTGCGTACGTGTCGTTGTCATGGCAACTTTATATCAATTTGAGTCTGTTTACAAAAACTTTTAATGAGTGGGAAATTATATTTTGTTTCCATGTCCAACCCTTAAGGTAACTGTTAAGTATAAATACTACATATAGAAAACGGTATAGCTGAATCTAATTGCCTAACTGCTAAATTGAAGAGATGTTTTCCAGTGGGATAAGCTTTAAGTACTTAATAAGTATGAACTGTAACTTCAACATAGTCATTACAAACTATGTAGCTTCACCAAATATGTGTGTTAAATAAACTTTCTTAATAATATTATATTGTTTATACGAATAAATATGATTCCCTAATATCGCTTATACTTGAAATTAGGGATTAGAAGATATCTATTGCGAGAGTTCTCGCTCGGGTATACTAGTAATACTTTATTTGTCCAACTATAACAATGAACATCAATAATAACTTTAATAAGTCTCAACATTAAAATGGTATAGCAATCGTCTATGAACCTACTGTATTACGTCACTGATTAATTCTGATTAGTAGGTCCATATACTCTTTAGGAATGCTGATTAAGATTTTGGGATAAAGTAACTTATGCTCCTGAAGGCAGTTACTTGGCTCTGCCTTCATTAAGCTTATGAAATATTTGGCTTTAAAAGTAATGTGTAATATATTAAGTATTTAATACACTTTCAGTGTATACCACTAACAACTAAAGATTTAATTTTTGATATAGTGATGGGGAAGTAATCCAATTTATAACCTTTAATATTTTATCATGTTTCGATTGTGGAGTATTTTATGGATCATGGGTAACCATCTCTCAAAGGCGGTTGAAAAAATACAAAATATTATATTTATTTATTTCACTGTGTTCCGGAAAAAACTTGGGGAACATATAGCAGCAAATAGCTGCACAAACATATTTATATACAAAGAAAATAAAGACAGTAATGATAGTTGTTACTTGCCTAAAATACCAAATAACCTAATTAATTATGTTATAAACTTTCTTCTTTCCCTCTATCCCCAAAATAGAGAAATAAATAGCAAGAATTAATATACGTTAACATAAAGTTAACCTAAGGTAGTGTGTTGTGATCTTGCTATCAATGGTATGAAGTTGTCATGGCAACGACTAGGGACACCTATCTACGTACGCAAGTTTTTTGATTTATTATTTTTAATAATGCTACATTATAATCGACTAAGAATTTTTTTTTAAACCCTCTCAAAATTTGAGGTTTTACATTTAAAGTACGTGGAATCCAAAAATCGAATTAAAAACTTCGTCTGTCAGCCGTCCGCGAATTTCTCGATTCAAAATGGCAGCGGATTAAGGTTTCATATCTCGTTCATTTATGAAGATAGCGAAAAAATATAAAGTTTTTTTGGAATCATTATAGAAGGAATTAAAAAAAAAAATTAAATCCAAATGAATTTTTAATTTATTTTACGAATATACAACTACTTAGAAATAATGAAATAGTAGTATAATAATATTATATAGATTCCGAACCATCCAGCCATGAATTTATTTATGGCATTATAAATGTTGTTTAGGGTTTATACAGTATGGAGTATTGTACATGCTTGGACATTTCCCATGTATCAGGCTCTGTTTAGGCATGATCGTAATCATATATAACTTATAATATATGTATGTATATATATATATATATATATATATATATATATATATATATATATATAATCTTCTTTGCAGAAAAGAAGTGGCCCACTATAATTGGTGCTGGTATCGGAATGGGCTGGGCCTCCGAAAATTGTGAGAGGGAACTTCGATCATGCTTCAGTTCATAGGTAAGGAATTTTTTTTTTAGCTATTGATTAAACAAGCCTACAAAATTTAGGTTGTGACATGTTTTTTAACTTTTGATTATTAATTCCAATGTATTTTTTAGCGCAGAATCCTCATATGACTTAATTTTTTCCAATAAACTCAGAATTTTTCGCAATTTGAATTTAAATATATCACAAATATGAATGAAAACCCTTTTCTCTATACCTAAACCAGGAGTATGAGGTTCCATCTGCTAGCAAGTACCTTCTTTCTAAGCCTCGAACCAAGCAATTCCGAATTTTCTTTGGTCAGATTTAAGTCTCAAACCAAATCGTTTAGCTCAGATTGAGGAAAAAGCTGTAAGATTTTATAGAATGAGTCCAAAAAATGAATAAATTATAAAAGAATAACGCTTTGGGTCTATTTTGAAGTCTCATATTTCCGCAATTTTTTTACTTTTTACACATTTTGAAATTTGCAATTGTGAAAAATCCTGATGTGATGAAAGAAAATGAAGATAATTGTCGGATTCATGGCCATATAAATAGAAAACCTAGATAATTTTTTTTTTTTTTACTAAATAAGAGTTTTACTCTGGTAAGGGATTACACTATTCGATTTCTGATACGCAAGAACCCTTATTACAAAGTCTAAGCAAGGGATTTTGAGATAGATTTTGCAGACTGATAGATAATGCTCATATTACATTATGGGATTTTAAAATTTTTGAAATGACAAATAAGTTATTTATTACTGGATCTTAATTAATGATAAGTTAATTATTTTTAAAGGAAATAAATGCCTTTGCAATAGAGATCCAAAATTTTCTAAGGCTTTTTTTTTTTTTTACTCAACATATGTTTACCCTTCTAGCCTATATAATAATTTTGCATAAATTGTGAAGTTATTTGGTTAAAAATAGTAAAAGATGACTGAATTAAATAATGAAACATTGTTATCCTACAACCGACTGAGTACATAACAAATACATCCTTCGTGTATATCGACCGATACATCTAGAAACTGAAGCATTGCCACGGATAAATCACGATAAAATTAGACCTGCACGTCCCACGCAATACAAAACTCATTTACTCAAAGAGGTGAACACAAACACTACAATAAATTCGCAATCTACAAACCGATCAGGTGGCTTTGTCTCTTTAACATATATGCTAAATGAAGGATGTTAATGTAATTTTGAGGTAGGGGTATGATTTTCGATGTGAATACATAGTGATGTTAAATTTTATATAATATAAATAAATATCTCGCCTTCACCCGGGATAATATGGGCTTAATGCAAATTTCATTTCATGATAGTAATCGCCTATCTAAACTAACATTTTTCACCCGTTATTATTTTTAGGCAAATGAATTTTATATTTCATTAAATGTTTGAATTACCAAAATGATCCGATTTATTTTTTTAATGATTATTAATGATACTTTCACTATCACTATGTATTTATTCTTAACATATTTTGCATGATTTCATGCAAAATATGTTTAGAATAAATACATTTGACATGATTTTAAAGTTTTCAATGGATCAGTTGGTGGATTCAATGTAGAAAATACAACCTTTTTAAATTTAAATGCATGGAAATATTCATATTCCTTACCTATTAGGCCAATAATAATTTAGTGATGAATATTCAATTGCAAGACGTTTGAACAATGATCGTGTTACTCCATATTGTGTTAGTGCCCGCTGTAAACTAATACACCCACATAACTTGACATGAGCCAGACATTTCAGATCCTATTATAGCTATGAAACTTCGTCTCGAATAGCATTGTATTGTGTGAACATGATATAAATAGGTCAACTCGTCCAGAATTTACACCATCACAAAAAAATGCATCAACGATTTATATAGAAAGAAAGAGAGAGGGAGAAAGATGAAAGAGTTATTAACAAATTCCACAATAAAAATAAATTAGAGAGAAATGATTTATTGAAAATCAGTGCTGCCCAAAAACATTGGGTTGCTACTATACACAGCATACTGATAAATCCATATATATATATATATATATATATATATATATATATATATATATATATATATATACACATTTTACATTTCTTTCTTTTTTTCATTCATACACATAATTCATAGCATTTTCGTCTTTATTCGATTACACAACATTTTCTTCTTTCTTTTTTTCTATATTTTATTTATTTTTATCCATACAGCTACTTTCTGACCTCTCCATAATTCTATCTTCCTGTTAACTTCCTGTTCTATCAACCCTTTCTTAATTCAGTATACAAACTCTAGATAATTGAAAAATTTATGAAACTAATCAAACAACAAAACTTGAACGCACACATATATAGATCGACAGTACAGGAATAAAATAAAATATTTTATAATAATAAAATATTTTTATTACCGTTTTCCATTGGTCGATTGGTTTTCATGTATTTACTTTAATGGTTGTTTGGAACCAATTTATTTTTTGCCATCTAAATATTTATCATTCGTGATCTAGAGAGCGGTGTGTACTTGTCCAGCGAAATCAATGTTTATATTTTAATATTAATATTGAAATAAAACAAATATTTTCAGCGTGATCCGTTTTTCCGCCTTTGTAAATATAAGGAAAAATATGTAATGCAAATTAGCAAATATTTAATCAATTCTAATGTTTATTATATATATGTTTATTAAATATTGCTTTTTTTGTCCATTGAATAAGATTTTGTTAACCATGCACTCTAGAAATATAATGGATTTAATTATAATTCGATATCTAGCGCCAGTCTATGGATTCAGCTATCGTTGCGCCGGAACAGAAATATAAAATATTCCGAAACTAATTTAGCCCGCGAATAACGGTTAGGTTAAAGTAATCTTAGACCAGAACAGAATAAAGTCCTACATTATTGTTATTATCGTATTTATTTTATTTTATTTCTTAAAACTATCTTATCGCTAAAGATAAAATTTACAGAATACTTGAATGATTTCTACCAACGCTCTAGACTTTTCTGTAGAAGGTATATTTCGTGATATATATACTTAGGTAATAATTAAAGTAATTGATTTAAAAATACGTTAACAAGATTGCCAAGTGGATATAGCACTTTTTATGAGACGAACCTGGTTCTAATTCCGACTTGAAGTTGGGGAGAGCGGGGCTGGTTGGCAACACTTTTCACGTTTTGATTTTTCATGCAAACTATGGTTTATGTTTGCAAATGTTCTTGGTCTCTTTCAATACTAAATCAATGATGCTATGTTATAATATTTTTTCAGATCTTCATATGAAGATGCTGAGTTCTGAGAAGAACCTCAAAAAGTAAAACAGTTTGGAAAAACTCTCACATAAGACTGAATAACAGCAGCGAACACGGATTTGTTCTGGAAAACATTTTAAATGAACAATAATCAATGGTTTAAAAATAAATCAAATTCGAGGTTTGAAAAAAAATAAATAAAATACAAAGGCCAAGCAAGACCATTTCTCCAACATTATTTTTCTACCAGTATTTTTTATCGAAGTATCTTTAATTACAATAATATCAACATTATCTCACCATTTATTGAAATAATATCACATTAATATTCACAATGCAAACATGCTGGCCAACCAGCCCCGAACCGAATTTCAAAACAAAAATGGCTGCCAAGTCCAGGCAAGAAAAATCTAGGAGTTATACACTACAATAATCACAATGGAAAAGAGAATAATGTGTGACAAAGAATAGAAGAATTGCTTATAACAAGCAAATTCTGTTAAAGAAAAATAAAAATAAAGAAATAATATGCTTATCAACCTGAAAAACAAACTTTAGAAAGCTCACACGACACTTAAACCTTTGCAGTAACTACATAGAATGCCACATGGTGATAAGGTGGCATTCCACAACTTCTGGCAGTGAGAGTAAATAGCAGCTGGCCAACCTACCCCTTTGCGAACTAGTCCCGCTCTCTAATTTTCAATATTTGTTCTTCCGTATTATAATCTTCTTTGGTTTGCCTCATGCTAAAGAAGACAACCTTAAAATTTTATTCTATTATAAATTTAGTGTTTTTGTCAGTCATTTAAACAGTATTAAAAGCAATAATTAATTTACATAAAATTACAATGAGCTGTGAAGATGTTAGCGCTCAAATGACCGTTCTACCTTAGAAGATATCGAGACCCTCTTCTTTTGAGGCCGCCTCGGAGGATTACCGAGTGGATTGTGCAGTAAAGTTACAAACTAATAGGGTTGTTTGTAGATGCGTAGTTTATGTCAGATCAAGTGTGCCATATATATAATATTAAGATCATCGCATATAGTTTTATGAAGTAAATTGCAAAGGATTTTGGATTTTAAGTAATGGATACACATGGACTTTATTAGAGCCCCAAAGCACAGCTCCTAAGTCCCAATAGACCTGCTTAAGGTTATGTAAATGGTCATTGGGTATTATATTGAGATTAAAGAGCTAAGTTGAAGTATTATGCATAATATATCAAGTTGAAGTATCAGTATAATTTGAATCTGAGAAAAATTGAATTTAATAATTTTTTTTATTCCTACATTAGACTGGATTGCTCCATATACAATTTCTGAAAACTATTGCAGTTTAAGGTTTAAAAAAATTAAGCAAGCTGCTCTGTAGATAGGTGCATTTAAAATATTCTTCCAATGCAAAATCCCAATTTTTCCTAAAATTTCACACAGCGTGTTCTTTCTCGTACCTCCTCAATTGTACAAAAATTAGAGAAGAAGTGCCTACCTATTTTTCATATCATCTTTAATAAGAATTCCATTCAAGTATTAGTCCAGATGAATTTTGAGGTTGTGGATTTATTGTAAAATGATAAGTCGGATATTAATTTAAGATAGATTAGGATAGATTGTATATGAAATATTGATTATTTTATTAATCAATATTAATAAAATAATATTTCACAGTTTATTTTATAGTTCTATTTTAAAGAAAACTTCGATCAATCGTTGAAGACGAATTGGAAGAGGAACAAGTTGCTTTTAGACCTCACCGACAAACACAGGACCACATCTTCTCGCTGAAGACAATCGTCTTCAGACAAATAATCAATGACAATACTCATTGAGAAGACATGGGATAGAGGAAAGAGCTTGTACCTAGCATTCCTGGAAATAAAAGCAGCATTTGATGCAGTCCATAGAGAAGAAATTTGGACAGCTCTAGCCGCTAAAAATGTGCCCACAGCATTAATAAATGCCATAAAAAGCACTTTATGATCATGATTCCAAAGGCATGGTTAGAATTAAAGGAAGAATTTGAGAGGCTTTCGTCATGAGAAGGGGTGTTAGACAGGGGGGGCAGCCTTAGTCCTCTTCTTTTCATCACTTAATATTGAAAATCTGCAAGCGGAGGACAACACGGATGGTCGTGGGAAAGTGGAACATGAGGACAATCCTAGCGCAAGTAATGGTTTTCGCAGATGATTGCCGATTCCAAGTAAAATCTACAGCAGGCGGTTACGGAGTGGGAGGGTGAGCTGGAAAGGAAGGGTATGACATTGAATGTTGGAAAAAGCAAGGTGATGCACATCGGACGTGTAGAAGAGGAGGTTTTGGTTCACTGCAGGGGAGAAACCTTGGAGACAGCGCAGGAGTATACCTATTTAGGAGTAGTGCTCAGCAGAAATGAGAAAATGGACCAAGAGCTCTCAAACAGGATTAAAAAAGCTAATAGCATATACTACCAGCTATGCAACACAGTGGTGGGGAAAAGGGAATCGGAAAATAATGTAAAATTACATATCTTTAAGTCCATGTACCTACCTACCCTCATTTATGGAAGTGAGAGCTGGGTCCCGTTGGAGAAGCACTGGAGTAGGGCTACCGCGGCAGAGATGAAATACCTCCGGAGAATGGCAGGCAAAACAAGGAGGGACAGAGTGAGGAATGAGCGGATATGGGGAGACCTGGCAGTGACTGCACTGAGAGAAACAGTGGAGAGACGACAGTTTGGATGGTTTGGTCATCTGTGCAGAATGGATGAGGACCGGGACCCAAAGAAGATTTTTGAAGCCAGGCCTACCGCACGCCAACCTCGAGGAAGACCTAGATTACAATGGATGGACCACATCTCAGGGATTGGTGAAAGGAAGGGAAGGTCTTTGAACGTAATGAAAGCGCTGGCTGGAGATCGAGAAGCTTGGCAGTCTTGGATCGGGGCACTTTCACGCTGAAAGGCACTAAAGGAGGAAGATAAAGAACAAGAAGATTATTTTATATTCTTTTTACTTTCTTGTACGAAGTAAACGTAGTGTTGTAATCGCGAAAATTTTCGGTTTTTAGATTTCAACGGAAATATCCATTTTGACCATCCCTGAATCCATTTTGACTAGTTTCGTAGTGGCGTCTGTACGTACGTTCGTACGGACGTACGTACGTTCGTATTTCGCATAACTCAAAAACGGTTAGCCGTATAAAGTTGAAATTTTGTATTTAGGATTGTTGTAAAATCTAGTTGTGAACCTCCCTTTTTTGTCACTGCTTAATAACCGGAAGTGGTACTTTACTTGAATGTCATAATTGATTTCCATCAAAAAGATATTAAAATATTATGCAAAACTTCTCCAACTTTATACATTGATTTAAATAACATACTAGAATTTGGTCTAAATTGGAAAACTGGAAGAGGTACTTTATTTGAAGGCCATATTAGACTTTCAATAGAAAATTTTTGTAACCCCCTCTCCCCTCAAAATTTGAGTATGTTTTACGTTTCAAGATACGTAGAATCCAAATATCGAATAAAAAAAAAATCCGTCCGCAACATTTTTTTTTGTTTTTACTTTGTTGTACTTCCTATTGCTTTTATTGTATTTAAATGAAAGCTAATGAAATTCCCTACAAAACGAAATAAAAATCATTTAAATCGGACCATTATTAGCTGAGATATTGCGTAAGGAACTTCTGAGACTGATTCTTCTGGCGGCTAGTCATCCTGCTTCCTGACTTATTTATTGGGCTTCTGACTTCCTCGTATCTCGCTGTTTTATTCTTCCTTGGATTATTTCTTTACTTCCTTTAGCTTCCTTAGTCGGAAACTAGTAACCAAATTCAGTATCACTTTTTGAGCCACAGATTTATAATTTAATGGGCGTACAAGGAAGTCATGTGTTGTCCACATCAGATATTTTATGGCCTATTATTATTTAGTTGCAAATACAATGGTCATGACTAGGGTTAGGATTTTTATGTGGTAAAAAAATCAAAACATGTACATAAATATGTGGTTATTATTTCAGAAATTTAAAATTTAAAAATATACCTACGAAATGTGAAATATGTCATAATAATATATTATAAATGTCACGTGAAATAGACTTAAAACAAAAATACACATTAGGAACAAGCACAAAAAATTGTCAACAAAGAAAATTAAATTAAAGAATAACAACAAAAAACATTAAATTACTCAGATACTCTAGTTAAATTGGTACAGATTTGGTGCATTTTTAGATTTTCGAAGAGAAATTTCAGCCAGCTATCCCTCAGAATTGGTATGTACGGCCAATATGATCCGATTTCACGAAAGAGAATTATGTGTGACCAGAAACAAGAAAACATAAATGCAAGAAGTCAAGTTTTAAACATGGAGAACTGCGACTGAATATTGTACGGGATAAACTAACTTTTCAAGAGAATAAAAACTAAGAGAAAATTTGAACCGATACTGAATACGGAACGCAAGCAGTCAAGTACAATAAAAAATAAAAATATCTAATACTGTTAGACGACGGTTGACTTGATCACAGCCACTATAGCTAGAAACACGAACACACCACACCAATTGTCCACTTTCAACAAGATTCTTTTTATTATTTGGTTATCGAACACGCTGGCCTTGTA
Source organism: Rhaphigaster nebulosa (assembly GCA_948150685.1). Classification (NCBI taxonomy): domain Eukaryota; kingdom Metazoa; phylum Arthropoda; class Insecta; order Hemiptera; family Pentatomidae; genus Rhaphigaster; species Rhaphigaster nebulosa. The sequence continues at coordinate 42,466,745 of OX411312.1, read as the reverse complement.
TCAATTTTTGTTTGTTTATTTATTTTTTTTAGAAAAATATCGTATTTCGATTCTCAAATTTCGATATATTTTATTTAAAATATCGATATTTTTCAAACATCTCCAGCGGAGGGGGCTCGCCGGCATGGAGATTCACACACGTTTGTCGGAAGTGGATTGAGAACACTTAACGTTCCTAGAATAATTGTTTGGCTAGCACTTCACCCTTCGGTACCTCCTCCAATTGATGCAAAAGTAATTTTTTACCTCCTAAATAACGGATATACCTTCTTTTGAACATGGTATGTTGTTTATGGTAATAAACAAAAATAACTATAATAAAGAAATTGAAATAATATATTCCATAGCAAAAAATAACGGGTTAAACAAAACCACTATCAATCATATTTTTAAAAAACAAATACAAAAAAAAGACAATTAACGATATCTATTCAACAACTCCCGAAGATAGGCCCATCCCGAAACATTATGTTTTGATTCCATATTACGGCCCTATATCCACCAAAGTCGGGAAGGAATTGAAAAAACTATGATTAAACCCTACATTTAAAATAGAAAAAAACCCTCTATCCTCATATTTCTCTTCTCCTAAAGACAAAATAGACCCTTTCCAAAAAAGCGGAGTATACGAACTAAATTGTAATGATTGTGCAACCAAATACATGGGAAAAACTGGAAGATCGTTTAATCAGATATTAAAGGAACATATACGTGCATACAACAATAAGACAGATAATTCCAACTTTGCAATTCATTTAAATGAAAAAAATCATAAATTCATCAAAGACTCAGGAGTTAAATTAATACATCACGTTGAAAACAGCCAATAGTCCAATCTTAAATGTATTCCCATCTATAACAGAAAAAACAATTACTCATCGGCATTACTAGAAAAACCCTGACCCTTAAACCGTTTACCTAAAAACATGCTACCTACCTTTCGTTCATTGTTGGTTCAATGCGAGAAGAAACCAGTACAAACTTTTTTGTTTGATATAATCCATTATAATTATATCCATGATATAATTTTTGTCTTAATTAAATTCATAATTCATAAATGTTTTATAATACTGATTTATATTATATTCTAATTTAATATGTATAATAATACCAAACTATATTTTGAATTACTTATTTTTGAATTTTTTGTGTGTTTTTAGAATAAGGATGAATGTATAACATTCGAAACTAGTTTTCAATAAAACAAATTTATAGAAGTGGCAAATAATTTATCAATCCCTAATTAGATTGATCCTTCTATACCATCATGCGGATGTCAACTCAAAATATTTATGAAAATATATGTAATTTAGGATCAGATATGTGTAAGAGATGAAATATTTAACAGTGTGTAAAATTAAAAGTGCTTTATTTTTTACTTCGAATTGTTAGAAGCCCATTTTAGTTGAGGTGTAACGTAAAAATTTTTCTTTGGCAAAAATATGTTAAACATAAAAATCTTAATCCTAGTCAAGATATATACAATTTAATCCTGTCACAATTAGTTCATTGGATTTTTGTTTGTTTTCAGAGAGGGATATTTTTTCGGAAGCCAATCCTTTAGTGTTCCCTCTCTCAACTAGTATGTAAATTTCGAATTTGCATGGAAATTTCCTTTGAGCATTAAAGGGAACGCTTATTGATTTTACAACTTGTACACGCTGCGTGTGGGCCGAGTTGTATCATGGTATATTCATGCCATCTCGTCTACATTGCATTAATAATAATTTATAGTGTTTAATGAAATACAGATTTATATGATGTATGAATAATACATTATCAATACAAAAACGTAATAAGCACTGAACCGAGGAATTAGACTAAAAACGTAGGTGGTATATATTGTTTTTACTCCAATGTTGTAATACACAGCATAATTAGCGCGCCAAAATAGGATTTTTTGTAATTCTCATTTCAAGATATGATTAGTTGATATTCTTAGAGGGACTGCTCACCAAGAAAGTAAGTTCATTGTCATCCATGGACATTTGAATAAATAACATTCTGAAATTCATAGAAAAAAATCGCACGCTTTTAATTTCGTATTTTTATTCTAAATAACGTTATGATGCTGCTGTAAAATAACTAAAATCTTAATTCATCTTGATAAAACACTGTATTTATTTTTTCTTTACCAGGAATTAGCCATGTGGTGAAAAACTTGGACCTCTTTTCACAATGGCTGAAATTCATGGCCCTAAATTATGAGGGCTCTCCAAGAACAAAAACATTATTATAGAGACATTATTATAAAGGCATTATAGAAATTAATGAGGAAGGATTTAATTAATCGAGTAAGTTAACAAATGCTGCTAAAAATTTTGGAAAACGTTAGTAGCATTCTCTATGTAATTTATCGGATTTTCATTATCAAAATGAATATTGGTTAAAAAAGGACTTTCGTATAACTTTTAACCTTTTAGAGTGTTCAGTGAATGTAGTGACCGGACTAAACTACTTAAACGTAAGTAATACATCCCACTATAAACTAGCTTTTGCAACTATAACTAAAGTGAATGTCTCTACGAAGTGTTATCCGCTGATATTGTTCATCTATGTACTCGATAATAAGCCATCATACTTTCTCGAACCACTACATCTGTCCTGAGGGCCTTTAATTCAGCCATTGTGAAAATAGGTGCAGGTTTTTCACCATATGGCTAACTCATGGCAAATAAAAAAAAATACAGTATTTTGTCAAGATGAACTAAGGCTTTAGCTGTTTTACATCTTACATCATAACGCTATTTAGAATCAAAATATACATGCGAATTTTTCATTGGTTTCAGAATGTTATTTATTCAAAGTCATCAGCTCTGTTTATTCAAATGCCCATAGGTGACAATGAACTGAGGCGATATTAATCATTAATATTAATTTTAATTTCTTCAAAAAAGATTTGATTTAGTTACCTTCTTGGGGAGCTGACATAATAGGAAATAGTTAAATAAAAATTGAAGCGCAGAGACCTACTTCTTGACGATAGAAAAGAACTGATTTATCTGGAGTAAAAACTCTTCACCAGCCCAGAAAATATAAATATTTCAGTTAATCCTTTCAGAGTACATAGCAGAATATATATATATATATTGATATATATATATATATATATATATATATATATATATATATATATATATATATTGTCTATATATTTTTTTATTGTAACAGACCCTCTACGAATATTCAACTAAGTCATATCTTGAAATGGGAACTTCAAAAAATAGTATTTTCTCGCGCTAATTATGGTATTCTGACCAAAGTGTGGCGTCGGAATCCAACATGTTTTACCGTTATTCGATATATGAAAACAAAGCCAGGTTCATCCAGGATAGAGATTTATTTACTTATAAGTAAATATAATATATATATATATATATATATATATATATATATATATATATATATATATATATATATATTCAACAACATAAGCCCTCTAACACGTTAGCTTTTCGTTTGTCCTGTAAAATAATGTGTTAGACTCATAGGTGGTTTCAGGGCGCCTAGGACGATGCTCTATATATACTCTATATCATCCCTTCAAGATACTCAACGATACCATTTATTCCCTTTTTTATTTTTTTAAATTTATTAATTATTCAAATGTTTTATCCTTTTGAAGGAATGAGATGGTCCAGGAGGCGGTAAAAAAAAAAAAAATAAAAAAAAAAAACTTTATTTTATCAGGATACGATGTTTTCACCCACTTTGTAGTTCTTCTTCAGGGCTGAATAAACAAGATACAAAAATAAAAATAAAACGAAGGAATATACAGTGAATGAATTAAAATTAAAAAAAAAACAAACTTAGTGATCAAAATTAAAACAATGATTTTTTTTAATTTTAATTCATTCACTGTATATACCTTTGTTTTATTTTTATTTCTACTTTATATTTTATATTCAGCCCTGAAGAAGACCAGCAATGTCGGCCGAAACGTCGGTTCCTAATAAATAATTTTTTTCTATTTGTGATCCATTTTTTTTTTTTTTTTACCGCCTCACGGGCCATCTCATTCCGTCATAAACTTTTACGGTCAATTATTGATTATTCAATTTTATCCTTTTATTTGTTTACACCTATTACACGGAAAATATTTACTTTTTTAAACTCATTTTTCTTAGCATAACTTATGTATATTTCCTATTAACCCAAAATGGTTTATAGAAAACGTACGTTTCCAAGCGTAGCACCTCACCACATAACGTGCAATTCAATAACTTTCCACCAGTTAAAGTACAAAAAATCAGCAGTGTTTATATGAAAAAGAAGAATAAATATTTACTATAAAGTTATTAAATAATGTTTAAGGAAATAATAACAGTTATAAAGGAAATTAAATAAAAAAGTTGATGAAACAGAAACAAAAAAAAAAAGTAAAAGAAAAAGGTGGACTGAAAAGCTTTTTTGTTTTCTAATTTTGAATAGTCCGATCCCTATCCGATCCACAAATATCATTGAAGTCCAGATCCTTTGAAGGTTATATCTTATTTTAGATTATATTAATTTCATTTTATTTTGTCTTATTTCTAGTTACTCTAAATATTTTGTTAGGAATTTATAATGTTTATTCTTAAATAATAATCTTAAAATAACATTACACTCTATCAATAACTACATTAGCAACAAATTACAGTAAGTAATTAGCGAAAAACCTTAGTTTTAGGAAGTAGGAATGCTCCGACACTATTATTATTCAAAATTAAATATTAATTATTTTTCTCGAAAAATTCGCTTTAATGTCTTACAATTTTGTTTCCGATTATTATATAGAATACTTAGTTTAGTTTTAAAACGTTTTAAAATTGTTATTTGTATTCTCCCTTTTGCCCAGACAAGAATTATTTATTTTATTTTTTTAATTTATTTCTTTTAAATCTAGCCTTGTTAATCTCATAGCTATTGATACCTATAGATGACTATAGATTCACACACATTATATATTAAATTTGAATTATATACCGACGTTGTTTTTTGAAAAAGTCGTAAGCGCCATTTAGCAAACTTTACAGGAAACTCATGAAACGATTTTTCTTCTAATGACAATATATTTTTATTTTATTCTTTATTGAATACAGCAGGAATTATTAAGGCGGCAAAGCCTTATAATAATATAATAATTATAATTACAATATATTTTTAAGGCTAATAGGACTAGTTAAGGCCCGAGAGACGAATGAGAGTCTATAGTATTTGATGCTTACGTCATCAATTATCAGTTTTTAGACCGTTTCCAATTTTTTTTTCGACATGTGAATGGGAATCGATATAGGTGATTTTTTGGTCCCACAATAAATTGAAATCTAAATTTCGAATTTTTGGCGCTGAAGCCTTTTTCAAAAAATGACCTCAATATACATAAAATTCAAATTTTTATTTTAATTATATAGTTTTTATCAATTTTATACAAACATAGTCCTATTACCTAATAGATTCTAAACAAGACTTACCTTCATCATTACGTCAGACCCGGGATAGTTTTAGCTGAAGAATAAAACTAGCGCGGAATTATTTTACGCCGAGACTAAACGTCAAATAAAAAATGAAGAGAGTTTAAAAGCCGGAATACCTTAGCCCTTTAGTAAGCTAAGTTGGTTTAAATCCGCGTCTTCATTAACCTTCAACCCCGTGATCGGCCAACGGTGGTTATAACCGGGTTCGTCTTAACAAAACATTAATCGTCCATTCGACGAAGGTGTGGAATTGCAAGCAAAATTGTATACGTCATTTCAACTAATGTTACTTTTTTAATTCAAATTTGATACCTTTTTTCTAATTTTTTTTTACTTTGTTTTCTAAATTAGTCATTTGGTTTACGTTTGATTCTCAATTTGACTTATTTTATTTATCTGCAAAAATTATCGGTATATGGTTTTTTACCAGCTAAGCGATCTATACTTAACTTCTTGAAATAAATTTTAATTAATGAAATTTGACCACTTGACATTTCAACGACCCTTTTTTATCGTATAGCGATATATAATAAATAGTTTTCTACGCTAATAATAATAATTAAAAATGCAATAATAACAAAGTGAAATACAATTTTTTAACATCTTCATACAATTGTTCCTAATTTTTAGGTTTTGTACATTTAATTTTCATATTTTATTTGTTTTATATCTGTATATTTTTTATTATTCAAACAATAAACATTTAAGTTGGTAGTTAATTGTTCTTATTGTTTTTTTTTAATACACTGTAAACTGGAATTTTGGATCTGATAGTCAAAACGACGGTTAAGGAATAACTAAATTGAGTTCAAGTATTCTAGAGTAATTAATTTTAACTATTTAAAACTTGTTTTTAAATGTTTCAATTTTGTTTTAGTGACGCATTGGGCTGCTGCAGAGTGTGCCATTTGGAACTGTATTAAAGTTTGATTTTTGTCAGCACGTTGTAACCATCTTGTTAAGTTTGAATGATGTAATAAGAGTATCTAGAGACACAAATACACAAAATATGAAATGTACACTTTTTTTTTTTTTTTGTTTCGAGTAGTTATTTAGCTTAATTTTTTTTATCAGTCACATTCAGACATAAATACTACGTGCTGAGTACGCTTACAAATATCTTCTTTTTTTTCAGCCTCGAAAAGAAAATCTACATACAGAAAATACAGACCTGTTTAATAAAATATTCAGCTACAATCGAGAGTATCTTGAGATCAAATGGTAGATGATCCTTGTTAAACATCTATCGTCTTCAACGAAGATTCAACCATAAAGGCCTAATTTAATGACTTTATGACCAACTTTGCTGAAAAAGTCCTATTTACGACTATAGCCATTATATTTATGAAGGCAATAAACGATGAAGAGGCTCAATCTTGGCGAGAGTTTCGCAATAACGTTGTGAAAGATATATGCGAACTTCGCCAGTGGAGATGAATGAGGTCTTACACTTCAGAATATTTACTAATGGAAGTAAGTCTGTAGATTAACTGCTTCAGACTTAATTTGATGCTTTTGTAATAATTTATCAAGAAGTCACTGATTATTGTCATTCCCCTACCAAAGTTTGTTTACAACCCCTTGGATTCGCTGCTTGATGAAGAAGTGATTTTTCTCGGACAACGGTTATACAAGCTGGTCACTCTCATCACGAAATCTCCTCTTACTCGAACCCGTTGAAGGATCAGGTATCCACTTTATAGAGGATTTGTGTGCTCTAGGAGAGTCCCTCAATACCAGGATCGATACACTGCTAGTTAAATTGAAAATATTTTTAGTCTTATTTTCCCCGAAAAAATAGACTATTGCAGTGTGTCGAAGGTCCAGCGTTTCATAATCCCTAGAGCTCGACTATCGAAGTTTTGTAAATTTCTGATTTATATATATATATATATATATATATATATATATATATACATTTTGTTTTTTCTCCCGCTACATTTGAGCACCTCCAGCGTTCCCCATTGGGTCAAATGTGCTGAAATTCGGTATCTAGGACTTTCATCCATGCAGAACGATACCATTAAAGAATGGGTAAATTCCAGTAAAAATTTCGGAATGTTTACCGAAATTTCGGAGTTCTCAAAGTTTTGCACATCTCTACAGCTCCACCAAGATTACAGGGCTGAAAATTTGTATTTGAATTGAGTTGGTGTTAGGTAAGTATCTTTTGGAGGCCTCAACTTGCTTCCCCCTCCTCCGGGTTTTTCAGATTTTTTAAAATATTAGCGCACATCTAATACATATCTAAATTGAAATTAAATTGCCTATAAAACAAAAGTAATTTTATCGAAATCGGACTAGAATTAGCAAAGATATGGACATTTGAGCACCTCGGTATGAAAGTTTTCTGTATCGAAGGTAAGCGGAGAGGCTGAACAATATAATAAAAAATGGGCAAATTTCGATATGCTAGGGAACCGTCTTTTGTGGGTATCATATTTTTTTCTCACTCCCCCGTTTTTATATTTTGGTGAAAATACGACTTTAGTGACGGAGTTCTGTTGCTCACGGATTTTTTTTTTTACGACCAGGCAGGACTGTAAGCTCATGAGTTAAAAGTATTGTACCTTAAATCATCTCCTATCCAACTCTCCAATAAACGATAAACTAACAGTAGATTATTCCTAATTATTAATATGAAGAATAAGAAATTACGAGAAGTAGATCATTTTTGGGTAATTATGATCCTACCGCTACTAGGTAAGGAAAGCATTGTAATCGGGTCAAAATTTCGATGTGCAGTTTTCAACGGGTCTAGGCTTTTTAGAGACTCCTGAGTCGAAAAAAGGCAGTTTTGGCTATCATTCTGTGTTTTTGTGTCTGTGACAAGATTATCCGTTATTATATTATTATAATACGATTACATTATTATGTGTCTGCGGCACGATTATTAATAAAAATACATAAAAGTGGTGTATTATGTCTCCAAGGTTCCAGTTTATGAGGTGCCTGAAAAATAATAGGATGTTGAGAATACAAGATTCTAAAATAGTGTAATTTATTCAATTTTGAAGATATCGAAATGGGATTTGCTTTGTCTTTCATAAAATTTTACGACTATGTTACGCTGGGGCGATTTTGTTGCTTATTTTTTGTTACGTAGGGGTTTGTCTTCCAATTCCTGCTTACGAAATCCGATATCCTGTGCACAATAGTGGTTGCGCAATACCCGAAAATCGTGTTTTTCTGTTTACTGTAGCGCAAAAAAAGCTCTAACGATTTTAAATCGGAGTTCTATTCTATTCTATTCTATTCTTAGAGCTTATCTCGGTTTTTTCAACCCTATTCAAAAGCTAATTAAATTCCCTACAAAACAAAAAAAGAACCATCTAAATCGGACCAATATTAGCAAAGATATAGCGTATTGAAGTTTATACAGCTAACAGTTTTTATTTTGGACTAACTTACCAAGAATCAGAAAAGTCCCGTGAGTGGACACACAAGATATTTTAATATATTGTTTGGATTTAGATGTAGATTAAAAATACAAATTACCGACGTCAGCGCACTGATAAAACTCATTCAAGATAACAATCTAAAATTTTATCCATTTTTCATATCTTGTTAACAGGCAACTACACAAAATTCATTATGGCAACCATTTTTGAAATTGAGTAAATTTGGGTCCAAATAGAGTTCTGTACATTTAATATCTTCTATTTATATTACAGATCCTAATAATATTACTAATTCCCAGAACCATTCAACGAATTGCTAGGTCATAGCTATATTTTATTAATAATGGCACCAATTTCAAAATTCAACTCAGGTATTTCGTAATTTTTACTAAAATAGATATCTAAATTCAATATTTATTAGTAAAAATTACGAAATGGCAGAGTTGAATTTTGAAATTGGTGCCATTATTAGCTATAGCTATAGCTATGGCCTAGCAAACGCCATTTGGGGAATTAGTAATATTAATAAGATCTGTGATCACATTTTTTTTATTTTCTATTTTTCTATTTTATTCTAATCTTCCGAAGTGAGCTGTATCGCTACTTTGTTCCTTTTTGCATACGTCATATATAGAAAAGCTCATATATTTTTAATGGCGAAAATGCAATAAATAATATTAATAAAATTTCAGTATAAATCATAAAGTAAACATGAAGATAACTGTTAAATAAATGTGAACCAATATTTTTAAATAAATGAATTATTATTATGAATTGTTTTAGCTTAAAAGTATTTTAAGGGATTAAAAAAAATGAGGCAGGAATTCGTTTACACTCTTGTTGCGACCGAAAAATAAATTAAAAACTCATACAAATATTTGAGATTAAAAAAAAAATATATATTTTTATGCGCAGAAAACACTTTTAAAGGAATCGATAATCGATTATAAACTTGGAAAATTCACGTCGTGCGGTAAAAAGTGCGAGTTGGGGGACTGTAAAAATCCATGGGGGTTTTAGAGACCCCCCCTGTCAGCTGGGTTTGAACTCGGGCCTATTGACAAGTTAATCAGTGACCTGCAAACAGGATTGGATAAAGGAGCAAAAAATAAAAAAATCTGATTGGCTCAGTGACATGGTCCAGTACACAGAGCTACAGATGCTACAGACCTCTGTCAAATAAAAAAAAAAAAAAAATCTTCTTAACGATACAATGAAATCCGGTCTCATCGGATATTCAGGTCATGTCCTTTCATCATTCACTGTAATGCATAAAAATATAAGCTATTTTTAAAACTTTTTTTCGTATTAACCTTATATACGATTATTGACGGGGATTATGAATGTGCATGTGTGTGTGTGTATATATATATATATATATATATATATATATATATATATATATATATGTTGGGGATGTGGTAAAGAAAAAAATTCACAGTAAAGGCGTTTTCACGCGGTCGGACCGACATTCCCGACTCAGACAGGAAATTTTGGATCCGACTCCGATAATAATCGGAATGTGTGAAAACGCCCAACGGCCTATTAGTGCTATAATGTGCTCCAATATTTCGACCTTAGTTGGAGGCCTTCATAAAGCTGACAGTTAAAGCGTACAACGTAAGCCGAAACGTTCGACACACATTGAAACAATAATATTCCTATTTCTTAACCGCAAAATTGACCATCCCTTGATTACACCTGCAGTCCATAATATCTCGTTCATGCATATACATATACACAACTCTAGTGTATTCCTTATTTTTTATCTGCCTGTATACCACAATTTGAAATAGAGGAACGATTTTTAATTGCTTTTATCGTATACAATTTGTTTTGCTTTTTTACTTTTCGTTACCTACATGCGAAATATATAGTTAGGGGAAGTATTGATATCGTGTAAAATTTCTAATCTGATTTTTCAACAGAGACACACGTTTTAAGGTCCTCTATGACCAAATAATCAAATCTCGCAAGATGGTCTGTCGCTAAAATCGACTTACCAAAAGTGCCACTTTATATTATCGATTTTACACATTAAATTTCCCTTAAGCCTTCTCCTTAAAGCCCTTTTACTTTTTATACATGTAGCACATCATAAAAAAAATGCAGGAAAAAAAGTTATAATGAAAAGAAAAAGCTTTATTTGCGCCTAATTCAATAAGTAAGTATTTTATGGTAAATTATATATAAGATCATATGAAAGGTAATTGAATTCTCTAAAAAAAATGTATCCAATTCGGATTACAATTAACAAAGATACACTTACTGAACTACAACAGCTTAGAACCCCAAGTTAGATGTAATGTCTAGTGTGTCCGATAGCAGACGGATATGACCAAAGCGCGCCTCCTCCGTCTAGCTACTCCTCTTATCAATAATATGCTCAGTCCAACTCACTTATTAACTTCATGCTTATTATTATTATTATTATAACACATTCGATAATTATTATAAGGTGATAAGGAAAAGTTGTGATATGTGCGCACCGCAGGGCAGAATATTTACTCGTATATGAAATAGACTGTGTTTGAAAAAGTTTTTTGGTTGAATAGAAATATTTTAATTTTTAAAATATATATATATATATATATATATATATATATATATATATATATATATATATTGCTATGTTTCTGGCAAACTGCTTTTCTAAGGCAGGTGGGGATTCCAGAAACCACATTTACTCAATTTACTGATCTAATTTAATCTCTATTTGCATCGGTTCCAGAAGGGAGCCGACCAATCAAACTATATTTTAACATAAAAGGCTAGAGACCGCAGATCCCCCTACTTTGTTCAATAGCTTGGGATATTATAAATACCATTGAAAAAACTTTCCAAGAGTGTCGTGTTCACCATTTCACTTAATTAACTAGATGATGGCATGCAGGGTAAATAGAATGGTAGATTTTGTTACAGATGTTACTTTATTTATGTTACGTTATTAATTAACGTATTGGCTTGATAATTTGTAATCTAAATTACTCTCATTGTAAAAATCTACAGATTGTAACATATGTATTTGAGAATACTGGGAGAACTCTTGCTTATTTAAAATATTATCTGGATGCCACATAATATTATACATTGATGTACACAATGAATCAAAGGACTAGCACTTATCTTATTGTTACTTTATGGTCTAGGTCTCTCTCTCCTGTCACCAGAACTCCCTTTATTTCTCCTTTCTTGGTCCCTTATACCGTTTTCCCCTTCTTCTTCTTGAAAAGATGAATTTTGTCCCCACTCTTCTGTTGGGACATCTTATTGGCTGAAGCTATAAGAATATTTGAAAAAGAACTTGTAACCTTGGGTGGCAGATTTTATTAGACCATATCGACCTGGCCTATCTCTAGTTTTATGGTGCTCTTACTTTCTCTTATCTTAAGCGGCCTATTGGCGGTCTTGAACTGCACCCTCCTCCCCCTCCGCCTTCCAGGTAAGAGCGCCCGACTTTGTAAATATTTCTTTGTCCGAAAAAGAAACTGGTTAATATTAATATTGCTGAACCAAGTGGCATCTCTTTAATTTATTCCTTATTTAATTACTATTATGAATCTTAATTATTTCCTTCAATCCCAGTATCCTCATTACATAACAATATATATATATATATATATATATATATATATATATATATATATATATATATATATAAAATTGCATAAGGGAAAATCAGCCCATAACGATATAAAAATCTGAAATCTCTCTCTTAATTAAGAATGTTAAACAACCACGTAAAATTATTTCTGCTGGCCCAGAATTAGTCTTCACCGTTGCTGAATAACTTCAAATAAACATATTTTTTTTCAAGCTTGTAACGTTTCGGTTATGATGATAACGCGGCACCGATATTATTCCAATTCCGAAACGATATGACGGACTTCGAGGCCTATTGGTCGGTGGTTTCATCAGCCCCTCACCATTCCGTAATTAAATCCGGTTTACAAATAAACTCCCAGTTAATCCGATTACTCGAGGTTTTTATTTCCAATTTTTTTTTTTTTTGCAAGGGTGAGGTCCTGTTATTTCAGTAACCAGTTTTAACAGGGTAATTATTATTAGCATTCGTTCATGTGAATAAAGAAAAACAGATTAATTTTTTTTAACCTGTAATACTTCGGTTTCCAGTGAGGGAAAATCTTGTATTTAAATTTATTTATTCAAATCACTCCATTCATTATGTAATATTGCTTTTAAGATTATTTATGGCGTCAATTAAGCTGTTGTTATTGACAGTGCTTAACTTATTGTAAACTTATTAACGCTTACGTTTATTGTTTAACTTTCTTCTCACTAGATGGCTTGGGCAATGGTTCCTCATGATCTGACGCTGATAGCTTTTATCTTCTTCGTATTTTGTTACGATTTAAAAAAAAAAAATTTCAATTAGATTTCATTACTAAAATTCGTTTAAATAAAAGAATTTAAAAAAACAGGAATAAACCCAAAACTTTTAATTATGTGTTGGCGTTAAAGATTAGTATTTATTGGGATTGTTCAAATAATTACTGCATTAATTAGATCACAGCTCTCGACTTTCACTCTCTGTGCTCGCTCAAGAGATGAACCCAGAGCTCGGAACCTTTCTGTTATTTAAATTCAGTTATTTATGTAAAGGAAATATCATGTACATTCTCACATATTTCCTTCAATGGAATAATTTAAAAAAAATTCTTCACTGCATTTTCTAGATTTGAAGATAATGTCCAAATTTTTATAATCTTTATAAAAAAAAAAAATAAGATAGATATCACTAGGGAGCGGATTTTCATGAAAAATAAAAAGCTAAATTTGTACATATATATATATATATATATATATATATATATATATATGTACAAATATATGTACCGCTACATTTGGGCACTTCCAGCGGTCCCCTTTAGATTACATGAGTTGAAATTCGGGATGAATGGTTGTTATCTTGGCAGAATAATACCATAGAAGTGGAGATAAATTTCAGTTAAAATTTCGACATGTTTAAATATGATTTTTTTGTGGTTTTCAAGGTTTTGCGTATCTCCACCATATAGTCACTCCAAATGGCGTTAAAGGCTTGAAAATTTGCATGCGAATTTAGTTGGTGTTAGAGAAGGGCTTCTTGGGGGGTCTCAACTTTTTTCTCCCACCCTTCGCAGTTTTTTAAGTCTCGTGCACTTCAACAAACCCTCCAAATTGAATTAAAGGGTTAGAACTTTGTATGTGAATTTAGTTGGTGTTAGGTTAATTACCTCTTGGTGTCTCAACTTTTATCTCCCGTCACAGTCATTACGATATTTTCAATTACATATTTAGGGAAAATAGAACCTTAGCAAAGGGGGTCTGCGGATCGTGACTTTTTTATTCTTATTCTGCTATTTTCAGATAAAACATTACTATATTTTATTTTAATTTCTGAAGTAATGTAAGTACCTGGTAGTTTTATTCTACTTCAAAGAATTTAGTGTTCATATAACTTCTCTTCCTTTAATATTTTTTTCCTTTACCTTTAAATTACTTTTAATCCTCTAAAAGCCATCATAGAAAGTAAATTGGCATCCAAATTGTATAATTATTTATTCGTCTTTTGCTTATAGCAATTACATCACTATCTTTGAAGCTATATGTCTACAGTTCCCTTTCATCACAACATTTATAATTTACTATTAAAACAAGGTTCAAACTCTTGGTTGGTATAAGGAAATAGATATTGTTGATTCATACCCAACCTTCATTAATAATTTAGATTTCGTATGGTTTACTTTCCTCATCACGTTGCTTCCTCATCAGCAACCGTCCACCTCCATCAATTTTCTCCTATCCAATTTCAAAACGTTTGAAGATATAAGTTGAACAAAGTTGCAAAATATGAACAGCTTTGCTCGGTTCTCAAGCATTACATGGTTTGTTGGTTTCCCTTAAAAACTATACTATAACTTTCTCATCAGTTCTGTTTATTAGCATTATTTGTTAACCATTAAGAAGTTATTTGTTAATAAGTGTTGTTTTATTCCAATTTTTATTTCTGATATCTAGGGAGTGGATTTATATATATTTAAATATTTTTTTATAAGCCTTGTACACCCTTCTTCGGCATTTTACTTTCTATTTCCTACAATTTAAAAGCAAATTAAACATTTTTAATTTTACATATTTGGAGGATATTACATATTTTTACATATTTGGAGGAGATATTTCATATCATTGTTCATATTTAGATAACAAAGAAAATTCACATTGAAAATTGAAAATGGGAAAGAACGGAAGAAATGCTATCTAAATCGAAAGTATTTTAACGCCTAAGTATATATATATATATATATATATATATATATATATATATATATATATATATATATATATATATATATATATATATATATATTTACATTGTAATATGGTAAAAAAAAAAAAAATTTACAGTTATAAAGAAATAAAATCAATATCTTAAAAACATTGATAAAAAATGAACAACATAAAGAGCATATTCGAATTTCTTATGAATCAAATTTTAAAAATCTTAGTAGATAAAATAATTCATGAATAAAAAGAAAAGAATCCTTGAGATTTAAAAAGCGAAAAATTCGAAAAAAATGTGGGTTTTAAATGTGGCTAAGGAAGGGGCATGCCGGATTTCAGGATGGAGAGAATTCCAGAAAGTAGCGGAACGGGCAATAAGGAGTGTGTATATATATATATATATATATATATATATATATATATATATTTTTTTTTTCTATTGGCACTGTAGACCGTGGAGATCCTTGGCCGCGCGATGTGGTATTCATACATAGGAGACCACACCGCGATTCTCAATTTAGGTACACGGGGTAGGGTCATCACTCCTACGCCCGGCCTTTTTTGTGAGTTGCCTCCAAGTTTTATTTAATCACAGAGACATATTCACAATAGAAAATCTTATAAACATAAATCTAGGACTCAGAGATGTAAGGAAGTTTGATTATAAATAAACGATTCGCAATAAGGAAGTTAAAAATAGAACGTAGTCCTTTTTTGTTCCATGGAAATGTAGCTCTATTCACATTCCTTACTTAAACATGTACATTATGTTGTTGGATGACCGCCACGAAATAAAAGTCAACCCTCAAATTGTAATTTTTAGGGGCAATATGACCTAGGACAAATATAGTTTTCCATTTAATTCCATATTATTTCAAATAAAAATTAGCCTTTTTTTTTCTATAACCTCGATTATTTTATTTATAGCAGTTGAAAAATCATGTAGGTAACGCGTAACTAATGAAGTTTTTCGATTGGTAGGTAATAATACCGACGAAAATGGTTGGTATTTAAAATGTTATCGAGCTTCCTGTGCACTTAGCGAGTGCCTTCCATCCTCCTTACTGAAGGTACGTCTCTAAGCTGGACAGGACTGAATATTTCTCTGTTGATGATCAAACTGAATATTAAGAGGGCTCTTGTAAATCTGGGCGAAGGAGGCTTAAGGCTCGAGAATTAATTGTTGATGTTCTTCTTGGGGGGGATCGATGAGCTTCTTGGGAATAATTTATTCAAAATACAATGGCGGCTGAATATTGAACAGCTTCCTAGTCCTAGATTATTCCGCTCGGTCGGTGTTAATGTCCAATATTATCTTTTCTTCTTAGAAGGCTTTTCCAAAATTTCTCGTCTCCAGAGATTTTATCTGAAACCAAAACGGCTGGTAGGGGTTCAAACTTTACTATTTCAAATTGGTGAAATAAAATAATTAAAAAAAACAACATGTATATATATATATATATATATATATATATATATATATATATAGAGAGAGAGAGAGAGAGAGAGAGAGAGAGACAGAGAGAGATAAAAAGCTTTATTGAAAACAAATTTACATTCTCTCTATTAACACAAACAAAAAAATTCTCAGACAAGCCTTTGACATGGTGTAATTCGGTCTGTCAAAAGTTGCCTTATATATAAAATTGTTATACGATAGGAAACAAAAAAGAAAAAAACATAGCTTACATACATCCTTTTGTTAATAATTTCTATATAAAAAAACAAAAAAAAAACATCCAATTTATATTTAATCCACTTGTTTTTTTAATTTTTGTTTACATATAAGAGAATATTATGTGTTATATTGCCGAATCAATAACATTCTGTAGCCATAAGCTTACATGTGGTACTGGTACAAACTGTTCCAATCCTTAATAAGTATTAGTTCATGGCGATTTAGTAATTCTTTTCTAAAATGCTAGGCCCTATATGCTTGTAAAATAGGACAAACGGCGAAGTAGTGGTATAAATCCTCAATTAAATTTAAATTACAGAGAGTACACATGTGTATATATATATATATATATATATATATATATATATATATATATATATATATATATATATATATACATTGGCGGATAAAATTAAATGATCACTTCAATATTTTAATTTTACTTAATTGTAAAGGTCATTTTATAAATATTCTATTTGTATATGATAAAATACTTGATTAAAAAAGTAATAAAAAAAAAAAAGATACAAAAAGGAAAACCTACAACGATTGTAATGTGAAAACGATTTAAATTATAAAAATGGCAGATACTTCAGTCACTTAAGTAAGTAGGAGATGTTTCTCCATCTAGCCCCGATCCACTGCTTGCATTCTCCTGTTCATTCCAGTGCAACCATGTTCCTTACATCTTCTTTCTGGATGCTGTTCCACTCTTCCGCTAAAATTCTTCTGAAATAAGCCAAATTTTGAGGGTCTCGAGGGCGGGCAACTTGCTGTAGTGGGCTCATGTCTGGGCTTCTGTGTGGCCAATGCATAATCTCGAACTCTTCTTGCTGGAGGTAATTTTGCACCTGTCGAGCAACATTAGGTCGGGCTTTATCGTCCAATAAAATAAATTCGCCCTCCCTCCTCCTATTTCTGACAAAGGGTATCACATGTGGCTCTAGGATCACTCTTATTTATCTTAAAGCTGTTACGAAGCCCCGGTCTACAAGAACCAACTCCGTAGTAAATTTATACCTCTCCAAACCATTACTGAATCTCCTCCAAAAGCAACACTTGGAGATAAATTACAAGGAACATACCTCTCTCCCCGCCTCCCCTACATTCTTTCTGGTCCATCTGGTGATCGTAGGCAGAAAATCTTAAATCGTCAGTGAATAATACACGGTTCCAGTCTTCCCTAGCCCAGTTTATGTCTTCCTGGGCAAACATTAAGCTCTGAACTCAATGCTCCCTCGAAAGGAGAGATCCAGTTGCTTGAAAATGGGCGGTCAATCCATACTCTTAAGTCGTCTTCCAATTGTTTGCTTTGAAATTTGTACGTTCCTTAACCGCTGGAGGAGACAACGCAGGCTGTCTCTCCAATGCAAAAACATTCCCGATCCCGAAGAGCGTGGAGTTGTACAACTTTGTCGTCACCCCGGGTAGTTCACCTTGAACGACCTTCGCCACGTCTCCAGGTATGCTTTGCAGTCTCACGATACCTAATAATCGCCCTGGAAATCACGGATTGTGACTGCTGGAGCCTTTGTGCAATGTCTCTTTCTGACCTTCTTCCGTTAAAGTAATAATACGGATCGACTTCTCTTCTGTCGATTCCCTTCTGTTTGCTATAGAAATGTCCTAAAATAACTCTCGAGCAAAAACTGTTAAAAAGCTGTGTTCTGAAAAATGTTTAAACACTTTAAAATGCCTATTTGTACACAAAATTCATGTAAGACTGAATTCAATGAGAAAGATGCATTAAGTTATCTTTTTAATCCCATGGAATGAATAATACTTACAGTTTGAGGATTCCATTGATAAACGATTACGTTAGTTCCACTCTGTTACCAGAGAAATATTTTTCGTTTTCATTAACGAAAAAATATTCAGAAATTTGTAGATGATCCTTTAATTTTTTCCGGCAGTGTATATATATATATATATATATATATATATATATAGAAAGAGAGAGAGAGAGAGAGAGAGAGAGAGAGAGAGAGAGAGAGAGAGAGAGAGAGAGAGAGAGAGAGAGAGAGAGAGAGAGAGAGAGAGAGAGAGAGCGATAGAGAGAGTGAGAGAAAAGAAAATTACTCGGGGACGAAATCCCTTGAGGATAAAAAATATGAATAAATGGTTTTTTATTATTTATGGCCATAAGACATATTATATAATAAATATAAAACATAAGTATTTACATAAGAAGAAAAAAATACATATACATTTAAAAAGGAAAGAAAGTAAATTCATATAATAAGCAAACATAAAAGCAAACATTGGTAGTCAAAAATTAATTTAATTCAATTATACTCGCTTCTTCAAAATAAATATATAAAGTAAAATACATGGCAAAAATAATTTAAGAAGTTAAAATAATTAAATATTAATAAAGTTAAATATATGCATGTGTTTAATTTTATTACTTTGATTTATTTAACCTTTTTATTATTTATTATTTTCATTGTGTAGGCATATTACTCATTTAATTTTTTTTTTTTATCAGAAGTTTTTTTTTTCTATCTATTGTATTCGTTCGAGTATTAGACATTATAGTATCATTATTTCGAAAGAAAAAAAAAGGCTGTCTCCCAAATGGAGGGCGTCTTCATAAAGATAAAAAGTTCTAATGAAGAGGAAGGACTATTTCCATCCTGAGGGAACCTCATCAGGAGATAATGAAAATGACAGAGCCGCTGGAATTAGAAGACATTGTCGACTCTATTGAAGGAATTATGAACAACAAAGCCCCGGATACAGGCTAAGCCCTTTAAGAAAGGCAAGAGATAATCTCCACATAGCAATATACGATATTGTGTTATCCATTTCCTGAGGGGATGGGGGGAGGGGGTTGGAGGTATAGTGTGCCCACTTGATCTCAATAGGGACCATTACAGAAGTATTACTCTCCTAAAAAGCGTCCTTTAGACCATACCTAATGCCCCCTATACTTGCCAGGATTTACTATGCCATGGAGTTCTTTCAATGTATTTTCTATATACTGGAATATACATTTATGAGAATCTATAAAATTAAACGTTAGATTGGAAAAAAATTTTTTGGATATGCTCTTTAGAAGTGCAGAAAGGGGGTAAAGTTATACGATTTTTGTTGTTCAGTTCATGTCATCTCAACATAATTTGCAATATATTACGATACTTTCATTCAAGAGATTGCTATTTTATAATCATATATTTTTGTTTGTGATTTTCATTACTTGCATTCTAAGTAATTCTAAGCCTTTTAAACCCCGCGGGTGTGTCATAGACCCTCTGTTCGATTTTTTTATTATTAGTGTCCTTCGTTACGCTCTCGCAACTTTACATGCCCATTCTCTTTTCTGTTAAATGATACCAATTTTAGCTTTCTTGCATTTATAGAAGCGAAGCAATGAGCGTTTAAATATGACATCAAAAGCGTCATATAATTGCTGGAACGTTAATTCTATGCTAAAAATATCGGATGTGGAGAACATATGACTTCCTTGTACGCCTATTAAACTATAAATCGGTGGCTTAAAAAGTGATCCTGAATTTGGTTACTAGTTTCCGAAGATTGCAGTATCTCAAAAACGACACTCGGTGTCGGGACATCCATCTATTGACACACACACACACACAAATGGGGAGCAAAAGCAGTATTTTACACTCAATTTAAACACTTAAAACAAGTAATAAAAATGTTAAATTGGATTGGAAACCAAATTGTGTTTGTAACCTTTATTACCGAAACATATGATTTATGTATTTAATTTAAATATAATTTTTGATGTAAGGTTATTATGACCAAGTAAAGTATCGTTTTCGGCTAAACAATTTTAACCAAAATATATTAAATACATTCATATCGATATAAAAGGCCTTTTTACCAAATTTGAGATCTTTTACATTATATTTTAATATAATTTTTGATGGAAGTCTAATATGACCTTCAAGTAAAGTACCGCTTCCGGTTTTCCAATTTAGACCAAAATCTAGTATGTTATTTAAATCTATATATAAGTTATAAATACTAAATTTGAGAAGTTTTGCATTATATTTAAATATAATTTTGATGAAAATCCGTAATGACCTTCAAGTGAAGTACCACTTCTGGTAATCATACAATGACCAAAAAGGGAGGTTCACAATTAGATTTTACAGTAATCCTAGATACAAAATTTAACTTTCTATGGCTAACCGTTTTTGAGTTATGCGAGATACGTACGAACGTACGTACAGACGTCACGATGAAACTTGTCAAAATGGATTCAGGGATGGTCAAAATGGATATTTCCGTTGAAAACTGATAACCGAAAATTTTCGCGATTACAATACTTCCTTTACTGCGTACAAGGAAGTAAAAATATTTTTTTAATGAAATAACTATATTTACCAATAACCAGTGACTGTTAATTTTAAATGATAATTAAAATCAACTATTTTCATAATCTTTAATTACAGTGGAATTTGAAGTACTGAATTACAGAAATATACTCTTTTCTCTCGCTCTAAGCCCTTTTATGGAATTACTATAAAAAGGAAAAATTAGAATAAAATCATACTCGTTCGATATTAATTAATATCTGCGAGAAATAAATTAATTACAGAATATATTACAGCTACAGATGGAAAGTTAATTACTTTTTATTGAGGAATAACGGTTAGAGCAAGTTCCTTAGGAACGCTTTAATATACCTTTGAAATACTATTTAATTTAAAAATATAAAAGAACTTTATTCATAAATATTTATATGTAATAAGCTGGATCACTTTAGCCTGTTTATTTATAGCCATCAACTTAGAAAGGAATCTAGTAAAAATATAAAGTAAATGATTTATTGGTATACTTTAAGATCACGGGTCGAACAAGCTTGAATGAAACAAGTTTCTTTTCATTTCATTAAACCTTTCCAAGAAGTTTTTTTTTGCTTTATTTTTTTTTCGACCTTTATTAATTTTTTTTTTCAAACTACAAAAGAGTTTTATTTAAAGTCTATATCAGGATATAGTCGCATAAGAAATAAAGTAAATTCACAACCTATGATATCGTAAATTTTTAGCTACATATGTTAGTAACTTGGAAAACTATAACCCGTTTTATGTATTTATTTATATTGCAGTCCATGCAGAAGTGAAAATGAACATAAATCTTATAATATTTTCTCAAAATATATAAATTCAATCTTCAATTTAGTGTTTCCTTCACCTTAAAGCATGCTTCCAGGTTGCTTTGATATCAGCCGTATTTTAAGAATGATTTTGATGTTTTTTTTTAAGAAAATGTGTTTAAATTTTAATTATTATATTTTTACTGGTATAATTTAAATTTGATCATATTCATATTTTTTTCATATATTGAAAAAAAAATTATTATTGTATTCCTATTTCATTAAAAAAATGTCTCAGGAATATCTATGGAGTTTAGTTCTGTAGCCGATGTTTTAATTGTATTATTTGTCATAAAATTATAATTTATTCACAAGGTAATAGGTTTCTTTTATAACATTTTCCCCCATGTTATAGGTATTGTATAATTTTAGTATCAATGTGCTTGTCATTAAATATTAACCATTTGACTTCGTAACATGTAAATGTTGGAATATGTAAATTAATTAATAATAAAATAAGGTGTTATAGATTTTTGTACATTTTCTACTTCGTAAAATATGTACATTATAAATATATTTTTTATATCAATGTACGAATAAAAATTAAAAATGAAATATACAATCATTTTTAAAACGGTTTAAAAAAAAAGAAAAAAAAGGAAACATCAGTTATTAGAAAAAATGTATAAATAAAGTAAGGAACATGGTTATATTAGTATACAAAATTAATGCCAATAAAAATTAAGACACAAGAATATTCATTATTATTATAAATTAAAAATATATAACTGTAAAAAAGATACTTACCATACAAATAATTAAAAAAATTAAAATCAATTAATATTAATAAAATAGTATTTATACAATTTTTATCACTATTAAAATAATAATTATAATAATAACAATTTTTATCATTATTACAAAATGAATGATAATAATAACGTAATACAGTAGAATCCCGTCGTGACATAATTGGAATTTATTTAAGTAATGTGCAAAATAATATTAATAGGCATGATATATATATATATATATATATATATATATATATATATATATATATATATATATATATATATATTTATGTACTCAGAAAAGTTGTTACCATTTAATGTACAATTTATAATGTAAGTATAATCAAAAATATTTATCGCGACACTTTCCGCTATTTTCTCGCGGTGATGCTTAGCTACCATTTTGTGAGTAATGCATCGGGATTTAAAGCAATCTGAAATAAAACTGTATGTTTATTAAATTAATTGACAAGATATTAATTGTCCTAAATACAAAATTACGTTCCGAATAATGCGGGGCTCTACTGCATTTTATTTTGAATGATGGAAATTTCTATTTGAATGTGAATAAAAAAAATAATCCTAAAACGGATGAATAAAATAACAATAAATGCTTTAAATATTATTTACTAAACCCAGAGTCGGAACTCAGTTTTTACCAGGAGAAGCAAAAAGCAATAATTTTGCTGCCCATTCATTCTCTCTCCCCTCTTCCTCCAATAAAAGTCAAGAGTTTTTGAAACAGTAATTTGTTTCGAAATAAATATCACCATCTCGTTACAACGGCTAATTTTATCGATTGAATTAATGTCAGAACGATAAAAAAGCAGACAAAAATATTATTTACTTAACCTAAAAATAAAATTTCGGTCGAAATTTGTCCCGCTCTGTATTATTTGCCATCCGGGGCAAGTGTCCCCTTTACCTCCCCTCCACCTAGTTCCGGCTGATAATGAACCTAAAACCTATTATATATAATTATAATACTGGAATTATAAATCTTCAATATTTTTCTGGTGAAATTAAGACATTTGTTTCATTAATTAATTCAATGTATGTTTAAATTCAATAGCTAATATTTATCTCTGCTAAAAATCAAAGCTATACCATGTAAAATAAATGCGAGCGTAACAAAGGAGAAACGTACGCAGGTGATAGAAGAGTGATTGAATAATGGTTTGATGTTACAATAAAATGAACATTTGACATAGATAACTTGGAAAAGGAAATAGAAGTAAAAGATTTCTCGTAATCGTCTAAAATGTCTTCGATTAACATATCTCAAGTCGGACGGGACATTTTTAGGCTAGGAGCGAAGGAGACAAAGGAGGAAAATGGAAAAAGTTTTACACGCTAAGCTTCTATTTTTTTTTTTTTTTTCCTTCAGGAAAAGCCATTTATTCTGACCCCTATATTGGGAACTGCTGAAACAATAAAAAAGGACAAAAAGAAGGGAGGAAAAAAATAGGCCCTTCCTTGCCGCAAAATAAAAGGAAATGAACTGAAGGCATTATCTGCAAGAAAACAAGCTAAAATATGGCCAGCGGTTGCAACAACTCTTCGGTGGGGGCATCTACTAAATCGATCTCTTTAGCATAGATTGTATTGGTATTTTCGATTCTGTATTGCTCTTTCGGTATTTAACTTAAAATTTTGCTTTACGACTTATTCGTACAAGAAAAGCTTAACAGTTATGCTTTCTTGTTCTCATCTCGCTCATCAAAACTAAGGTTTATTCAAGGTAACGAAAAAAACAAACAGTTGAAACTATTTACTGGATACCAATGTTCCGGTCCATATTGTAGCCCTTATTCAGTGCTACAAAGAACAGGACAAATTTAAGATGATGACAAATCATAGAATAATACAAAATGAAAGTAGATAAAGATATATGAAAGTATTATTTTTACACGTTTTTCTTTTTAATATATTTATTGCTTTTTAAGCCGGACGCAAGTTGAGACGAAGCTCAGACATGGTGACGCAGGATTTTATCAACTACACGCTGAGAGAGATAAACTTGGGAAACAGTTCTATTGCAACTGCGTACTGAGATAGATTTGGAAAAAAATCAAGATGACTAGAATTAATATAGAATCATTACTAAGCTCGGAATCAGATTCCGACAAACTTGATGTCCAAAAAATTACAATATTTCTTCAATGGAAAGTTTTCGAAAAGCAATTATTAAAGACGCAGATCGTCAGAGACGAATTTTCAAATGAAAATCATAGGAGCTATTTCCGTGAAATCCGTGAACATTTTTCTAAATTGCACTTTCATTAATTAATTTTCAAGTTCATCAAGTAATGAGAAAATCGTCTGATCGACCAATAATTTTTTTGGCGCCCCAAGACTAACAACATTGGTCACGTACGATTTTAGCACTCACTTTTTTTACTCCATTGTAATTCGACTTTATTGTGATGTTTATTTGTGATACATAAAGTAAATAGTGACGATATGTTTGGCAATAGGAAGGGAGTGTTACTCTCTATCGAGATAAGAAAATTATGTTTGTAATTTTTTTTTTTTAGATTGAGAAAAACTGTTTTTATTTTCATGTTTTACAGCCTGTCTCAATTAAGGTCAATGAATGTCATTGATATCAAGATTTTTTTATTTAATCATCAAAACATCTTATACGGAATTTAGTGTTATCCGGTATATACATTATTCCTGACAAAGGGGATTTTACTTTGTTTATTTGAACGGAAAATGACCATACTCAGTTTATTGTACTCTTGCAGATTTCTTTATATTAATACCCACTTTAAAAATGAGTAATTAAGTATAATTTAATTAAATTATAATTAGTTTAAATTTATTTATTTATATTTGTTTTTAGGGAAGAACCCTATACAAACAGAGCCTATCTCTAGTTATACAATTATCATTAGATTTATATTACTATTATTATTTTTTTTCAATTTTATTTCAAGTATTAATACTACACTAAACTGAAAATTACATTAATGAAAAATTAATCATACATATACATAAAAAAAAAAATAAACATAAGATTATTTATATATACTAAGTTATACTATAAAATTAAATTTAAAAGTAGAAAAGTTAAGACATAAATTAGAAATAAGAGATTAAAAATCATCCTACTAAAATAATATAAGTAACGAAGTTACCACTCCCCCATTTTTGAATATTTTGTATTTTAGCTCACGGTTTTTCTTTTACTTGCGATGCATACTTATTATTTTACATATTTTTATCATTATTATTATTTTTTTATTTAATTTGTATTTATTTTCTTTATTATGTATATGGATACTTACAGCTCTAACATTTATTGTCCTTGAGTGTGGCAGATTGTATTATTTTTATCAATAAAATAAAAATAAAAAAAATTCAGCAAACACGTGGAAAGCGTTGATGAAAGAATGTAATTAAAAATCCCTTTGTTGCGCACTTTATAGTGGCGCGCCTGATGAAGGGTTAATTCGATTACATTTTTTATCAATGATTTTATCAATGATTCGATTACATTTTTTATCAATGATCAATGATCTCTTTTGAATGAATGGAAACAGATCTTCCCTCGTTAATCCTTATCTGTTCCCGTTTTTTTTTTGTAGTCTGTTTTGATTAAAACCTGGACACGTCTCTGCCATCATACACAGACATTCCCTCTACCGTCCCCCCCCCCCCTCTCCCCCATATGACATCCCCAAAGCTGCGGTAGGATCCGAGAAGGCAAACATCCCTAAAAGAGGAGGCATTGAGAAGCGCTCGTGCGGATCCCGGCCCGCGGAGGAACACATTTACACCGGTACCCTCACACAAACAGAGGCACAGAAATAGGACCATCCTTCACCCCCACAGACTGTTGAGATCCGCAAGTCGTCCTCTCTCCTTCGAGAATATATAGTCTTATCCCTTCCTATATATTAGCCTCTTTCAACTAGATCATATGTCTCTTTCAACTCTGTCTCTTCACTCGGGTATATCTTTTTCCACTTGCCTGTAGGATTTTCAGGTTTCCCCACTAATACAGATAAATTGTAACTTCAACGCTATCCAAAGGGGAATATCCTTCTAAATTGCTACTTGATATAAATCGTCTTACATTTTAAAATTATAGTAAAAATCTTTCTTCTATAGAAAGGTTTTAATAATATTAAATAAATGAGCCAAAATTATTTTCCTACATCTTCTTTATTATATATTTTTTTAAAATAAGTTTTTAGCGGGGATCTGTTCCCATCCTAAGAACATATTTCTGAAAAAAATAGATAATATATTATACCAAATTATACATAACATCATTTATAATATCATTAAACTTTACTAGTATATAAAACTAACAAACCAAAATTTTTCAATACTATTTCTTTTGTCACGAATTATAAAATATTAGACAGTCATATTATTGAAATCATTTAGAAAATTGAATATTAGTTCAACTTGTTTTAAGATTCATTACTGGACAGTGGACTTTGTCATCTTTATATTTCAATTCGCAGACGACCTGGGCCCTATTTCGTAATAAAGTACAAAAGTACAAGTATAACTGGAAAGATTCGTGTTGAGAGGTCAAAAGTTACTTATCGTCATCAGATTATAATAATTTAATTCATTTTTTTTTTTAATTTACTGTTTTTACTTCCTTGTACGAAGTAAAGGAAGTATTGTAATCACGAAAATTTTCGGTTTTCAGATTTCAACGGAAATATCCTTTTTGACCATCCCTGAATCCATTTTGACTAGTTTCGTCGTGGCGTCTGTACTTACGTACGTTTGTTCATATTTCGCATAACTCAAAAACGGTTAGCCATAGAAAGTTGAAATTTTGTATTTAGGATTGTTGTAAAATCTAGTTGTGAACCTCCCTCTTTGGTCACTGCTTAATCACCGGAAGTGGTACTTTACTTGAAGGTCATAATAAGCTTACATCAAAAATTATATTTGAATTAAATACGTAAATCATATGTTTCGGTAATAAAGGTTACAATCGCAATTTGGTTTCCAATCCAATTAAACATTTTTATTACTTGTTTTAAGTGTTAAAATTTAGTGTAAAATACTGGTTTTCCTCCCTATTTGTGTGTGTGTGTGTCAACAGATGGATGTCGCGACGCCGAGTGTTGTTTTTGAGATACTGCGATCTTCGGAAACTAGTAAGCAAATTCAGGATCACTTTTTGAGCCACCGATTTATAGTTTAATAGGCGTACAAGGAAGTCATGTGTGGTCCACATCAGATATTATCATAGAACTAATTTAAATGTTATCGTGTTTCAACATTATAACAATGCTTTAACAATATATTACAACTATACAACATCTTGTACTTTATAGACATCCTCAGTTTCATAATAAAGTACGAAAGTACATGTAGAACTTAGCCTATGATTTACTATGCCTATGACCAATACTGTAAAATGTTAAAATACGATAACATTTAAAATATTTATATTAAAAATTGTATATAAAAAAAAATTGAATAAAATTATTGTTATCTAAAAACGATAAGTAACTTGTAACCTCTAAAAACGAATCTTTCCACTAGTATTTTCAATAGTTATATTTTTACTTTTGTACTTTATTATGAAATAGGGCCCAGGTGGTCATATCTCGTATCTAGGGGTGACATTAGACATGTTCGGTACTGTGCAAAAGGATATACAAAACAAGATCACAAGTAGGAAAGATATAATTGGTCTTCCTCAACGGATTATAGAACAAACAGGCTGAAAAAAAAAATAAAAAGGAATGTACCAATCTTTCCTCATAGCGACAACTTTATATGGACCAGAGTCTTGGACGATGACAAAAGCGTTTGAAAATAAACTATTGGCTCTGGAGATGGATTTTTGGAGAAGAAGCTGTGGCATGGAATAAGGAATAGAGTAGGGGCTGAAGTTAAGATTCTCAATAAATTAGTAAAAGAATATTGATGTGGTACAGCCACATTATGCGAATAGAAGAAACACGTTGACCCCTGCCCGGAGAAGTGACGTAGATGAGGAAGACCTCGGAAGATGGGGATTAAAGAGGTCAGGAAAGATATGACAGCTAGAGATCTGACAGAGAATGACTACACTGACAGAGATCATTGGAGAGAAGAGATACTGATTATTGGAATGTAAGACAATTGGAAGAGATAAATAAATAATTGCTCTCAAACAAGGATGCTATTATATTATAATTGAATTTCTTTATGCTGGAAGGGGTTTTGTCAATATTCCAATATTGAGACAAAACCCCTTTTAGTATGAAGCGAAGATAATTGACCTTGCTATAAATATACATTATATTAATAATATTCATTGAGCAGTAGGTCTAAAATAAACCAGACGTCTCCATTTTTAAGCCTTCATTTAATTATTGACGCGACATTTCGATCTGTGAAACAGAAATGAGATCAGAAATGAGATATTCCAGGCCTGGGCTGGAATATTGTAAATGTGCAAATTAAGATATTGTTTTTACAATTATACATACTTACCAATTTTATTATAAAATAACACTCACCATCGCAGGGCACACTGGAACACAACTGGGCCAATTAATGAACTATCTTCAGCAGTTCACACCTACACTGCCAAGTTTTACAGGGATACTGAAGACAACCGCGCACTCCAGGTCGTGCAGTCCCGAAGTACAATACTACAGTGGTAACAAACATAGACACACGTCCCCGACCCTCACATATTTAAAATGAGTCAAAATTTTAAAATATCAATAATAAAAACATTAAAAACTATTTAAAAATTGCACATACCCCTTATCACATTCACACATAAAACACATACTTTTACCTAAGAGCCTTCATATGTAGTAGCAATGGTACAGGTTTTTTTTTAATATTTCTTTTATTTCTGTTTATAAAAACTTTTGAAAATCGCTGGCTTTAAACGTGGCTTTAATATTTTTTGGACAGCGTTTCTTGTCTTTTGATAATGTTTGGGGCATTGAATGGATTTGTTAATAATTAAAATATAATTTATCATAGCCTCAAAATAAAGTTACTATTAAAAGATTTATTACTATTTAACTTACGAACGGTTTCTTCCTTGCGATTTTGAAAATCAATGAATTTCTTTTAAGTTGAATAGTTTCTGAGTTGATTTTTTCAGGAGCTCAGATCTAATATTTATATTTATTTTATATACTCGAATATTAAGAAAACAATTGGAAAGATTCCAAAAACAAAGCCTCAATTCTCTTAAATAATGGTAAATAACCAACCAGTCAATGTATTTTATATTTATAGATGTGATTTTATGGCGTATGTCCTGAATTGGCGAAACGTTGACTGGTTGGTTACTTACCATTATTTAAGAGACTTGAGGCTTTGTATTTGGAATCTTCCAATTGTTTCCTAGCAATTAATTTATGCCACTTTTTGAGTTTGCGATCTTTTATAATTAAGATTTTATTTTATTTTATTGTTACGAACTGTATCTTAGTTGCCTTTTAATTATTTTTTTTAATGTTGAAACTTTTGCCATGGCTTCTACTAATACTTTTTCCTTCATGGAAATGTTAATTTGTTTACTTCTTATAACTTCCATGTACGAAGTAAAGGGAGTATTGTAATCGCGAAAATTTTCGGTTTTCAGATTTCAACGGAAATATCCATTTTGACCATCACTGAATCTATTTTGACTAGTTTCGTCGTAAAGTCTGTACGTATGTATGGTGCGTACCTCGCATAATTCAAAAAACAGTTTGCCGTAGAAAGTTGAAGTTTTGTATTTAGATTTATTGTAAAATCTAGTTGTGAACCTCTCTTTTTGGTCACTGAATGATTACCGGAAGTGATACTTTACTTGAAGGTCATTATTGATTTTAATCAAAAATTATATTAAAATATAATGCAGAACTTCTTAATTTTTGGTATTTAAGATTTACATTCTAATATAAATAACATAATAAATTTTGGTTAAAATTGGGAAACCGGAAGTGGTACTTTATTTGAAAGTCATGTTAGACTTTCATCAAAAATTATATTAAAATATAATGTAAAACATCTTAAATTTGGTAAATAGGACTTTTATATCAATAAGAATGCATTTAATAGATTTTTATTAAAATTGGTGAGCCGAAAAGAAAACTTTACTTGAAGGTAAGGTCATAATAAACTTACATAAAAAATTATATTTAAGTTAAATACAGAAATCATGTGGTTTGATAATAAAGGTTTTAAACGCGATTTTTTTTTTCACTCTAATTTAACTGTTTAATTACATGTTTTAAGTGTTAAAATTGAGTTTAGAATTATTGTTTTCTTCCCCATTTGCGAGCTGAACAAGTCTGCAGCAGGAAAATAAGGTATAAGTTAAGTGGGTTCTTCTGCTTAAGATGTAGAAACCGTCGATTTTCCACGCTTTATCTAGTGACATTGACAGTTCTAATGTTGTCACGGAACACGAAGAAAACTCTTGAGAACTTGTTACCAACTGAAAGAAAACGACATTTAATAACGGAATGAGACCTCCAGAAACAAGAGCTTGTGCGTGTGTCAATTGATGGATGTCGCGACGCCGAGTGTCGTTTTTACTGCAGTCTTCGGAAACTAGTAACCAAATTCAGGTTCACTTTTTGGGCCACCGATTTATAGTTTAATAGGCGTAGAATGAAGTCATGTGTTGTCGACATATTTTTTATTTTAAATAATGAAATCACTCGATGTAATTTTAAATTTGTTCTAAAATGGCCCGGTTATATAGACAGTAAACATTCAGCTGAATATAAATTAGTCCATGAATATCTTTTGAGGTGAAATGAGTCATTATGATTTTTATGACGGTATAAAATGCGGAGTGATTTTTTTTTTTTTTGTTGTGAGTTAGGGCGAAGTAAATTTTGCTCCTGCCATATAGACAACTTCATTTACAACTCCAAACAATTTATATTTTATGGAGTCCCATCATATAATATAAAGTGGAAGTATTAACCTTCATCATAACAATTTTAACCATGCCCTCGGAGGCCATAAATACGTTTTAGGCCGCTTTCCAAAGCCGCACGAAGAGCTTTTATATTGACCATTAGTTACTTCGGTTAAACTTTGCGCTTGACACACGAAGCCCAATGAGACCTATTTACATCGAAACTTGTCGCATAAACCATTGTTGAAGCCGGCCTAACCTTATTAGTTCAGTTAAATGTTCCCACTTAGGCTGTACCAATTATATGTTACTTTAAAACTTAAGTTTGAAGTTAGGCGAAGTACATCTCTACGTGAGCTATTATAAGTCCAGATTCATAAAAATCTGGAAACTTTAGATGATTGAGATAATTTTTGAACCTCTAATTTGAGAAACCATATTTAAATATTAGGAATTGATGAATTATTTCTCACTTCTATAATTTTGTTTTTATTGAAAACTAGCTTAGAATGTTATACATTCATCTTCAGTTCTAAAAACACTCAAATGTTCGTATCTCAACCAAGTTTTAATGATTGTGCAGCCAAATACACGGAAAAAACTGGAAGCTCACTAAATCAGAGATTAAATGAACATATGCGTGCATATAATATAAGACAGAGACTTGCAAAATTGCAATTCATTTAAATGAAAAAAAAAAACCCATAAATTTATCAAAGAATCAGGAGTTAAATTAATCACGTTGAAAACAGTCTCAAATTAAATATACATGAAGCACTTGACCAAATAAATATCTCCAATAGTCCAATCTTAAATTTATTCCCATCTATAACACAAAAACCAATTACTCACCGAAATTATTGGAAAAACCCCGACCCTTAAACCGTTTACCTATAAACATCCCACCTTTCTTCCGTTGCTAGTTCAGTGCGAGAACAAACTTTTCTGTTCAATATGATCTACTTAAACCTTGGTGAGTACCAACATGTATTTGATTTCTTGTCTTAATTAAATTCATAATTCATAAATATTTCATAATATTAATTTATATTACATTTAATTTAATATGAACAATAATACGAAACTGAATTGCTTATTTTTGAATTTTTGTGGGTTTTTTTACACACTGAAGATGAATGAATAACATTCGAAATTAGTTTTCAATAAAAACAAAATTATAGAAGTGGCAAATAATTTATCAATCCCTAATTAGATTGATCCTTCTATATCATCATGCGGATGTCAACTGAAATTTATAAAGCCTGATTGGACTTTAATGACTTTTTAAAATTCCATTGTCCATTCAGCGTTAAATAACCTCTAGTACTAATAATACCCTCTGCTACATTTTCCTTTGATAATATTCCGCTAACCCCCTGTTGAACGGTGATCCTCATATATAATAGGTTGTTACAAAAGTCTTTGTGCATTAATTCATTGCTGACATTAAAGCCTCCATTTGAATCCTTATTCAACACTGATGTGAACTACGCATACATCGTTGTTTACTTTGACTAATCCTTTATTTAATCATGCATACCAACTGTCTCCACCTTTCATTCCATCCTATAAATTTCACTGATAATGCTGGAAGAAAAATTTTCCATTCTTGCTCTACTGAGGCACTATTGGAATAAAGGATTAAGTGGGAAGGGTTCTGCTGAGGAAATTTGTGCAGAGGAAGGTGAAAATGTGGAGCATCGTAATACAGCAGCGTATTGGTTCAGCCGGTTCAATTCTGGGAACAACAGCCTTCAAGATAATTTTTTGTGTTTGGTGGAATTATGAGGATGTTTTGCACGTTGGCAGGGACGTTTAGCTTTACTGTGAACAACCCGAAAGAGCATATAGAGTTTTAAAAAAGGAGTCTTGCTTTGGTCAATCTCATATTTAAAGTGATGTTTCAGCAAGACAATGCTCCTGCCCATCGTTCACACGCACATATATATATATATATATATATATGTCATTGACAATTAAAATTATTATCCCTATATTTTCCAAAGGTTCTCGTACTGATTGAGGGACTATACTGGCCGTTTTATTTACGAGTGAATATTATAAAAATGAAATAAAATATAGGTTATGTACTTTTTACATAAAGATATATCATAATAGTAGAGGAAAAATGGGGGAGCTGGTGCACGGTTGTGCGCGCCCACGTGACCAGTCACGTGACCTATGGCGGGAAATTTGAATTTGAATGTTCACCTCGACCTAACCTTAACTGCCACGTGGCCATGCCTCGACCTAACCCTAACTACCACGTGGTCTCACCTCGACCTAACCTTAACTATAGGACCACGCCCCTTTTTACTCATGTGACCGTTAGCCCCGCCCCTTTTACCCTTATCCCTCTCCAACCAGCCAATCATATTGCTTCACCCTGATTACCTCCACCCTAAGCCGCAATTTTGTTTACAAAGACGTGGTCAGCATCCACGCTTAACCACCAGGTTTATCCTCTCCACCAATTGAAGGGTCAGGTACCCACTTTATATTATGTAACCATCCCGACGGTTATATAATCATAACCTTTACGATGAACGGTCAGGTACCCACTTTATAGCCTGTAACCTCCCCTACGGTTATATAATCATAACCTATACGATGAAGGATCAGGTACCCACTTTATAATCTGTAACCTTCTCAAAGGTTACATAACCTTTACATTGTTTTCGTGTTTGTGCAACCTTCTCAATGTTTACATAACCTTACGGTGAGACGTTAAAAGTTTCTTATCCTCATTATATAATAATAATTTTATTCTTTTTTTTTTTAATATAAATATTTTAAATGTTATCGTGTTTCAACATTTTAACAATGTTTTAATAACGATATAACATCTTTTACTTTACTTTATAGTAACCCCTGTTTCATAATAGAGTACAAAAGTTAAAGTAAAAGTTAGCTTATGGATTTACTATGCCTTTTACGATGTTAAAATGCGATAACATTTAAAATAGTTTTATTAGTATTTTTACCACTTATACTTATACTTTTGTACTTTATTATGAAATTGGGCTCTGTTCGCACTCCCCAACCATGCCTCTTCTACAATAGGTACTTTAAATTTGCAATTTTCTTGCCCACGTTATAGCAAACTGAACTCCAATATACGTGGATAGTTGGCTTCAGATGATTTGAATATTTTATTGCTACAGCTTCAGCTTCCGATCTTATGTGCCACGGATTGAAACTGGCGGTTTTATTACTTATGAAATGTACTCGCCACTGAAACAGATATACTGAACTCTTTCTTTGAAATATATGAATTGTATTTATTTTTATTAATTTTATGCTGTAAGTATGTTTTATTAATAAATATGAACAATGAGGGATCATGAAATTCAGAGTAATCATTTCATTTAAATCAGACAGATGCCATTGCTATTTTAATTTAAAAAGGAAATAAAATGGAAGGAAATAAGCAAAACTTTCTTGAATTCAGAAATTCATTTCAGTTATGGTTAAGTTTAATAAAGGGCGTCTTACGGGACGTCTTCCGTTTGGGGATGCAATTTGAGTTAAATTAGAATGCCAAGAAAAAAAAAAAGAAAAAAAGAAAGGAAAAAAGAAAAATAATGTACTTAAGATGGGATTAATGAAACAAATAACTGAATAATGGAATTCTTTCGGGTGACATTGTTGAAGATGAGAGCCTGTCCCTGTCATGAAGTTTTCATAATTGGACGCATTAATTGTATTTTGTTGTTTTCGCGAATCAAGTCTTGAACTTTCTCATAATTATAAGATTAAAATTCACAACTTCCATAAGTCCGGACTTCGCTGCCATGGATAATTTGTTTTTTTTATAAAGGAATATAATACAATTACGGTAAAATATCTTTTATCCGGTCCTAATTTATCCAGATTAGATTTGTAGAATATTTTTTAAAAAATAAAATGTTCACATTAGATAATAATATTTTATTAATAATAATATGGAATTAGTACAAACCAAATCAACCAATAAAAAATAATTTGAGATTTGAGGTTTTTTTAAATTGAGTGAAACTAGGCATTTATGATCTATGCCTTAATATTGTCGAAAATTCAAAGTTTCCGATATTTTAAATTTTTAGTTTTTGAGTTATAATTTTTTAAATAACTAAATATCGACTTTTTTTTTTTTACATATTTTGAATCGTTTAAAAGCTTATAGCTCCATTTTTTTTTTAAATGTATGTTACATATATGTTTTATAAGAATGAATGGACGAAATTCCTAGATGAGGTCTATATGGGCTCTATTATAAAAAAATTAACCTTTTTTTTTATACGAAGGTGTTTTTTATCAAAATGAAATGGAGATACGCTGTACGATTAAATTTAATTCGCTAAAATCATTATACAAACTGCGTTTTTAAGTTATTTACCATACTCGACGTTATTCGTGATCCATTAATTGATGAATAAACTTCCACCAATTTTTTTTATTGAAGTTATCCTATTTATACGTACCATCATATAGTTTGGTGAGAATTGAAATTTAAAATTCAATATAATAACGTATAATAAAATATATTATATAAATATATAAAAAAAATTATTCAATGTGCTTGTGTGTTTAATACGTTCAATTTAAAATATATATGCCTAAATAAAAAATATATGTTAAATAATAAATATATTTTTAGTGCTAATATAAGAATGCACATACCAACTTTTATGATGGTTTCTCAATGTAATGTAGGATAATGTAAAAAAAAAAAAGTTTGGTTGAAGCTCATTCACCAATTGATGGCTCACGAATGAGTTTGGTAAATAACTTAAAAACGCAGTGTGCATAATGACTTTCAGCGAAGTAAGTTTAATTGTGAATAATTAAACTGAGCACGTACTCATTACTTAAAAAACTGAGCAGGTGCTCTAGTTTGATGTGAATAAATAGAAGTTATACAGTGAAATGCATAATACTATTATTATTATTTATTTAAAACCGATTTTCGTTCAAAACTTAATTGTCTTTATTATTATTTTACAATTATTTTAGTTATTATTTTATTAGGTTTATGGAGCACGTGCTCCACAAATATGGATTAATTCGGAGTATCTTCTTACCTTTCTAAATGAATTAAACATGAGAAACATGAGCAGGTACTCAGTAAAATGCTCAACTCTTTCGTACCCTACTGATTGAGAATGCCTGCCTACATAGCAAGCATTATCACATTTTATTTACTTAGAAAGGTGAGAAGATACTTGGAATAGTTGAGATACTAATCAAATTAAAATCAATTTAATTCTAAAAATAATGACACTATTATGGGTTTTCGAGGACAAACAGTTGTGGAGCTATAAGCTTTTAAATGAATCGCAAAAGGACAAAATATAATCGATTTACGTATTTTTTATTTATAACTCGAAAACTAAAAATTGGTGAAATTCGAAATTTTGTATTTTATATCCTTATTGAGAATACTACATAAATATAAAAAAATAATTGATTTCTGATACATCAAGTTTCAGACCATTGATTGTTTTGGCATGAAATGATTCTATGATGGAAGGAATGTAACTGTTTATAAATACACTAAACATTTTTAATTTGATTCAATGTACGTTTTATGCATAGATTGCGCAATAAATTATGGTAATAAAATGCTTTTTTTATATTTTAGAATGGTTTAGTAGTATCACTGGGGAGGGGAGGGAAGGGGGGAGTGAGGTACAAAGACGTAGACTGACTCATCATCTGTAAATAATTTTATTTTAATAAACGGTAAGGTTGCTTATTTTAGGATTTTATTTTGCTTATTATTTGGATCATCCCGATTTCCATTGGTTCATTCCGAATAAATGAGGCTTTGCTGTACTTCATTCACACTTTATTTGAATCTGTCTTTAATCTTGACTATCTTTTTGCACGCGCTAAAGATAAGATAAGATGGGTACAACTGTGTTCGATATGAATGTGTAGACATCTAGTTTATGGTAAAAAAAAAAAAAAAAAAAAAAAAAAAAAAAAAAAAAAAAAAAAGTTATATATAATTTTTTTCAACTTTCTAACTTCAGGACCAACGTTTAGTCGCAATTACCACATCCTCCGGGAAATAATACAAATAAAATTCAAATAAAAAATATTTCACATATCAATATCATACAAAAAATATTAATATAAAATTTTAACCCAGCAATTTCATTTTATCATTCTATGATCAACATTGCAGATATTTGCGAGTATGTTCCTTTTAAAACAATTTCTGTATCCATATAATTAGTTTTGTCATATTTTTCTTCCTGCTAAAAATTTTAATTTTCACAAGGAACAATTTACAGCCGGCATTTAATTTTGACTATTACATTCCGTATAGACTGTCAAATCCTATTTCTTTATCTATCCTATTCTCCTCTCTATACCTTTTGTTTTTACCAATATTTAAAATTTGCAACAAATTCTAGTTTAAAAAAAAATTATAAAATAACTATAATTTTAGTCGAATACTTAATTTATTACTATATCCGCTAACTGATTATTGACATTTTTAATATATGTTTTGAAGTTAACAGTATTATATGTTTTTCGTTATATATATATAATACTTCATATAATCCTTTATTTTTTTACTTACTTACGAATGTTTAACTTAATATTTATTTCTATAACTTTATTTAATTATATAATTTAATATTTACCGTTGCTCAACCATATTGGTTATATGGCAATATTCACGAGTTTGGAGTTTTAACGCTCCTAGAGTAACATTTTGTAATGTTGGTTTTTTCTTTGAGAAAGGTTTTACAGCATACGCTTCTTCTCCTTTGTGCCTTCCTCGAAAGAATAAAAAAAAAAAAAAAACGGGTTTTACTTCAAAAGAGGAAGGAACGGAGACAGGTGAATAAGGGGGGAGTGCCTTGGACAATTGAATCAAGAGCTAAGTTGGATAAATCGTGAGACAGCTAATCCAGACTGAGTTATAAATAAATGTAGCAGTTAGAGCCCGGGCTGTGTCAGTAATCCTGGGGCTATTTGTTATAGCGGGGGGGGGGGAGGGGGAGGGGATGGCTAAAACATGCACCGACAAATCAACCCCCTTCTGTCTGTTGGCATTCCTCGGTTTGGGATCTCAATATCATCTTGTAGTTACTTGTGCCTGAAACTGTTTTCTTAATATTCAAAATAAAATAAAAGAATTAATTTTTGTTATTAATTTCGAAATTAACAACAGTAACCACACTAGAAAATGCCACACCAGAAAATAAAAATGACATGGTGAATAAAAATCAGCTACACCCTGCCATAATTCTTTTTATACTTTGCGCGAGATTACAAGATAGGTAGGCGAAAGTATTTCTTCACGTTGACCATAACGGAATGATATGTACAGCTATATATGGAAATCTGTTATAAATGATTTGAAATCAAAGCTAAAATGTAAATTTAATCGTTTTTTATAAATCAAATCCTTATTCGCAACAAAAATAATGAACATCAGTATATTTGATGAGTTTTTTGTGCCATACCACGCATAGGGGAAGGCAGTATAGTAAAGTTGGGGAACGGTGCGAATAAAATAACGAATTTTCATATAAAAATAATTCTAAAGCTATCAAACTTTTCCTTATTAGTCTAGTCACCTTTTCACACAAGCCGTTATTTGTATATAATCACAAATCTACAAACATCCATTTGAGCACGGTTTCACGACCCTAGGGTAAATACGCGCGGGTACAATTCTTGGAAAATCGTGAGATGCTACTCTTTTAAACTTATTTTTTATTTATTGCGCAGGGACGAAGCCTAGGAAAGATACCTTTGGACGGCTCGGGATTTTCATAGATGGTATTCTGGGAACATCAGTCAAGGTTGCATTATCCAAACCGTCTTCATTTGCAACTTTCGTCAGTTCCGTTAGAATTTTACCATTTTGTGGTAGTTTCACAAGTTTCACACCTAGTCGCAAAGATTTCTTGATCACTTAGTATACTTGCTGAGACTAACTCATCTTAGTATCAAATAGGTAGAAATGAATGGCTCTACCCTATGAAAATGATTGGCTAACATTTAAATGATTACAGTTGTATGTATTAATCAAGGAACATAGATTATAAATATAATTACTTAAGTTACTTAAGTTATTTTACAAGGAAGACAACAGTGGAATGATGATGTCATAGAAGAAGATTATTAAGAGGTTATTTTTGCCATGGATAAAATAAAACTGGGCAAAGCAACAGGAAGAGATAGTATCGCGCCAGGATTCATAAAATATGGTGGAGAAGAAATGGTTAAAAATTTAGTTAGGGTGAGGCGCACAGTTCTCCCACTCTCCACTACAAAGCGGCATCTTTATTCCGGTCTTCGATTACAGTAATTCACGAAATGAGATCTCTCATCCATCTCTTTTGTATTCGTCTCATCTTATTGCACGTAAGCTGTATCTATTTCTTTAATTAGTCTTGTATTAGTTTCTTTAATTGGTATGTGTGCCTAGCTAATAACAGAGATAATGAATTCGTATGTGTTGGTTAATGTAAGTTGGTATTTATAAAATATGATTTATGTCATGAGAAGATTTTATTATTAGTCTTGATATTTAAATTTGAAAATATTTGAGTTTTTTTTTTAAGTGAGTCTTATTAGCTAAACCGTATAGCAGTGATGCTTATTTCCATATGGGCTTAAATATGTATTGCTATATATTTTTTCCCAAAGGTGTTTTTTTATCGGTACGCCGTATTTCCCTTATCCCCACATCATAAACAACGATTGAACCATAATTTTGAAGCTTATCTTCTCTGCTAATGACGAAAAATAAACATACAATTAGAAAAAATTGTTTTTGAAGTTTGGTAGGAGGGGAATCAGGTGGATATATTCCCTCCTCCCTCCCCCGAAATGTACGAAAAAATTAATTTTCATACCCACCAATATAATAAGATTTGTATTTTGAATAATATTTTTGGTAATTTTAACAATAGTTTATGATCAAATTTTCATGCTTATCCTTAAGTCTTAAATCATCTATACCTTAATAATAGACTTCTAAGTGATTATTTGCCTTCTTCATATTCAATCCCTCCCCTTCTGCCTCCCTCGAAAAAAAATTTAAATAAAATTCTGTCCCTAACCTAACTTTAACCTTTGGATGCCTTTACTTTATTTCTACATTTTATTACGGTTCAATCAATACAGTGATTGCGATAATTTAGCAACATCACTTTTCACTCATTTCTCTTTTCCACCCCAAATATTTCACTTCCCAAGCCCATACCAAGAGTTAAAAAAAAAAAACTTCATTAACGCAAAAACAAAGTGCAACCGAATTAAATCAACGTTTCTCATTACAAGTAACGCTATACTTTTATCACTGACCAATATTAATATGCGATTAATTCGCAAGGAGCAACTATTGTTAATGTGTTTAGTTTCTGTCAAATTTTCGGTTTCGAAGATCTTAAAAAAAAAAAAAAAATATATAGAAAGAGCAAAGTTGTTTCCATTGAATACATTTTAAAAATATATATGCTGATCTTATTTCAAATTTAAATCACATTAAATATTACATTACGAATCATCTAAATATGACTCGAAATTCTTTATTAGCGATGATAAAAAAAATAATGTGTGTGTCTACTAATAATTACATATTTTATTTTACCGATATTTATAGCTTCCTTTTAAAAGAGTTTCATATTGTATTCACCATAACATAGATATAATTGCGTACATTTTATGTTAAGGGATTTGTTTTATCTCTTATTATTAACAATATATTTTTTTTAATTGTTTTTGTGAACAAAAACAAGTTCCCTTATATATCTTTTATTATTTTTATAATATTAACATTTTTTTTTTACCCAAGCCAAACCGACGTTTCAAAATTTTCTTTCGCTCTCTGTGTTTTCTTTATTAATTATGATTTTTTTTTCTAATATAAAATAGTTGGCAGTAATTCCCTAAAGTATGTTTTTTACAAAAGTAAATCATTTCGTCTATTATGTCCAACATTAATGTTTTTAAATCATTATTACACTAGGGATTGTCTGCTATGACTTATAAGTCATATTGCATCCATAATTTTAAGTAATATCGATATAATCCATAGCAGACAATCCTTAGTGTAATAATGATACATTTTAGGAAACTACTGTCAACTATTTTATATTAGAAAAAAAACAGCATAATTAAGAAAAAAAGAAGGAAAGCCTAGAGGATGATAGAAAATTTCGAAACGTTGGTTTGGTTTGGGTAAAAAAAATGTTACTTTTATAAAGATAAATGAGGGAAGTTGTTTTGGTTCACAAAAAAAATTTAATTTTATAATGGAAACTTCCGAAAGTAGTAGAAATTATATAATGTAATAATTTGTATTATTATTATTATTATTAATTGTAAATTATCATTAATTAAAACTTATATAATTATAGGAATGGGTATAAACATGGCTGTACTAGTTTCCATATTTTGTGTTTAATTATAACGACCAGCATCGAGTTTTAACGTTTAGTACTTTTTCAAGTATTCTTTTGGCTTTTAGATTTTAACCGTTTGAGAGATACCTTCTAAAATCAATTCCGAATAATGGGCCTACTTAAAAAATTACCACTTTCGTGCTTTAGGAATATTGCCCCAGTTCGGAAAGGATAGGGGAGAGGGTCGGGGAGGAACATTAAAGAAATGGGCAGTTTCTTCGGCAGGGAAGTGATACGTCTTTGCCAAAGACGTGTTTTAGAACGGGGCAGACTAGAGGAGGGGGGAAAGAGAGGGAGAAACCGTCAAAGTGGGAAATGGATGGGTCGTATAAGTTGGAAGAAGTCGGGTCGCATTTAATAATGGCCTGCAAAGGGATTTTTCCTCTCGGTCACATATGAAATATAAATGATGAACTGAGTTGAGATATTCAACAGAAATGACGGGATATGGGAGTTTGGAAAATATTTAATTTTAACCACGATTCTGTATTTTTAGAATTCAAAACAGTAACTGCTTCAGAGTGTTTATTCTATTACATAACTTATTCTTAACCAACTTCTAAAAGGAAGATCATATTATATATATATATATATATATATATATATATATATATATATATATATATATATATATATATACTTTATTCTAGGAACGAACTCCCCTAAGAATGAATATGCTGTATAATAAAAAAAAAAACAATTCGGGTTTACTTTTTGAAATAAAGAAATGAGAATCATAAATAATATAAAACTAATAAAAGAAAAAATAATTCTTGTGAAGCAATATAGAAGAGTGCTAATAAAAAAGAACGAAGACAGTGTGAAAAGAAACTTTATATATATATATATATATATATATATATATATATATATATATATATATATATATATATATATATGGTTAATGGATCTCCTAGACTAACTATACCCAATAATAACAAATTTTTAGCCACCAAATCCCAATAATAACAAATTTTTAGCCACCAAATTCACTGGTTGTCAACATTGAAGGATGTGAATATAAAAAATAATGCCAAAAAAAAAAAATCTTAACTTTATACAACATTTTCTATTTTAACGTAATAAGGAAAAAAACATATGTTATAGAATCCTTCAGTCAATTAAGAAATCGTATGTTTGCACAAGTGCCAACAGTTCTGCCCAGTAAAGTAGAAGAGTAGTCGACAAAAGATGAAATGGCAGAGTGTAGGCTTTTGTGAGCCTCTATCCCTTTGAAGGGATCAAGACCCTTTTCCTTCCTTTAAAAACGAACCAATTAGGTCGATCCTTGCAGCCCATGGTCCTATTGGCGGAACCCTCTTCTATCCAATACAATAATTCTAATCATAATAAACCACCAATAAAACCCAATAAAATCCCAGCCATGGTCCTCTCCGTATATTTCCGATATATTTTAATGAAATCGAGAATTTTTTTTTTTTTTTTTAATAAACTCTAATAGTGGTATTTAAAACATCAATCATGTTAAAATAGACCTTTAAAAAAAAAAATGTTATCATATTTTACTCCTTTTATTGTCAACCGATAGTATCGTGTTACTTAATATTTATTTGTTTTGAGGTAGAGTTCTATAACAAAGCGAATAT
This sequence comes from Rhaphigaster nebulosa, assembly GCA_948150685.1. Taxonomy (NCBI): domain Eukaryota; kingdom Metazoa; phylum Arthropoda; class Insecta; order Hemiptera; family Pentatomidae; genus Rhaphigaster; species Rhaphigaster nebulosa. Next base: position 42,423,181 of record OX411312.1, on the reverse strand, counting down.
TAAAACGCCATCATATTCACTATGTATTTTTATTTTTTTCTATTGTATAGTAACCCTGTGCCACAGGAGTTTATTTACAAAATGTACATATTCCATTAAAAAAAATAAAAAATAAAATAAAAAAATAAAACATAACGACAATAGAAAATAACAGAAGAGATGTTGAACATAGATATACTGTAGATACGTACATAATAGAGAATTAAGTATTACAGAAAGAGAGATACCAATTCTAAACTTAAATGAACAGATCAGTTGTTTCCTGAAATTAGCTAAAAACATAAAAAAATAATAAATATAAGATGAATAAGGTGTCACATATTCACAAATATTTAACTAAAAAACAATGAATGAATAAATACAATCACACAATCAATTAAAAATAAATCATTATATACACGTAAACAATGAACTAAAATATTGTAAGATAAATGAGTATAATCCTTATCTAATACTAAACTTAAAGAAATCAATAGTTTCCTACATTTAGTTGTAAAAAGTTAAATAAAAATAAATAAATATAAGATAAATAAGGTATATTATACAAATAAACATTTAACTGAAACATAATGAATGAATACAATCAATTAAACATAAATCATAATATACAAATAAACACAACAAGAGAAAATAACTTCCGTCAGTTCTGAAATATATATATATATATATATATATATATATATATATATATATATATATATATATATATATATATATATATAAGCCCTTTTATTTATAATTTTATTGATTTATTCTGTAATTTTCATTTATACATATCTTGCTTGGATTTATTATCTTTTTTCTTTTATTATTATTTTTTTATCATAATTTTTTCTTTTCTTGGTATATTTTTTCTATTATTTTATTTAATGTGTTCACGAAGAACGTTTACGTTTATCTGAGTTTCTTTTTCATTCTCCATTAATGTATTATTTCTTTATCGATCGTATTGATAGATTAAATGCAATAATAACATGTAAGCATTTATGGACATGATTGATACAAGTATTATGATGTATGCATGGACTCCAGGAGCATATACACATAAATAGATACGCGGATCTCATACAGGGTTACTGTATGAGGGAAAGAGAAATATATATATATATATATATATATATATATATATATATATACACACACCTATATATATACCTATATATTATAATATTATTTATCATTTTTGGTTGCATCTTCAACATCAACGATCAACATTTGGCCCTAAAAGGGTTGTGGTATTTTATACGGGGATTGTACTTCATAATAAAACGATTGTATTAATGGCAACAGTTAAATTCAGAGAATAATTAGTACTAGAAATGGAATTTATCTTATTTTTCTCTGAACTCTCAACTCTACGCTAAGTGCTTGGATATATTCTTAAATATTCGATGAATACGGTTCATTAGCTTGGGTGAACAAGAGATGAACAACGCCAATTATTTATTATAACAACTATTCATTTATATGAATTTATTTACTTCTTGATTTACTTACTATACTATAATTAAATTTTAAATTCTACTTTTTTTTTTTCTGATTCCTTCACTTCCATTCTGACCGGCTCCTCTTATATGGCAAGTTATACCCGCTATTATGTTACTTATTATTTTTTCAGCTTATTACTTATTATTTTTCCAGCTTATTACTTGTTATTTGGCCTGGCATGAGGTGCCTTGTGACAGTATATGCCCCCAAATTGTGGGATAAGAAGATTTTAATAAGTGGCCTGGCAGCTGTCTGGGTTATACATATTCATTCCGGCCCGGTTGAGCCTTTCTTACCCCGGGATCCCCTGAACTAAACTTAATAGTTTCCCTTAGCAAAGTGAAAAACGATCATTAGTCGACAAGGTTCGCCAGATGGGCCTCGTCCGTTCAATTAATCTTTACAGGAGCTGATTTTTCTTCATTTTTTTTTTTTTTTTTTTTTTTTTAATATCCCTTAATTGAAGTTCAGTTATTGAAATTTATTAATCGCCTTTCCTCTTAAAGTCATCTGGGGAGATAAACGAATTTCACACTTTACTGCTCCTTACCAACGTAAATAGAATGTTGCGCATTTTTTTTTTTTTTTTTTTTTATGGGACGATGATTCAATTCGTCGTTGGTCCTGCCGCGTAGAACAACTTTATATATATATATATATATATATATATATATATATATATATATATATATATATATATAGATAGATAGATATGAATAGAACAGAAAGCAATATACATTTTTTGAATAAATTGTTAAATCATATTATATTATAAAATTTAAAAAAGAGTGTAAACAGTTAACAAATAAATTTTAATATTAATTAATATAATTACCTCGTCTTTTCAGTCCTCACTTTTAAGATATAATGAATTTGTATAATTTTTTTTTTTCATCATCTCTTTATTATACGCTTTTCAAAAATATATTATTCATTATAATTTCGTAGTTTTAATTAATATTTTATTTAAATTTTCTTTAACTGAACAACCTTTAATAAGAACTAAATCAATTTTGTTCATTGTCTTACTACTTGAATTCTCACCCTTCACTGATTTAAATTTGACTTAAACTCTTTGATCACTATTAATAAAGATACGCCGACCGCATAAGAGTAAAATTTTTGAGAAAAAAAAATTCGCCGCACGTAATATGAAATATACGCATCGGTCCCCGGAGACATAATATAATTCAAAATAACTTTTGAAGTTATTTTAAGGCCTGCCACAATAACTGAGTTATACTAAAAAAATAAATGTTAAGAGTTATAATATGCTGTATCAAATCTGGGCCATATTTCATGATAAAGTACAAGTATTAGTGGTAATATTAGTAGTGGAAAGATATGTTTTTAGAGGTTACATGTTACTTATCGTCTTTAGATAATGATAATTTTATTCAATTTTTTTTTACTTCCTTGTACGAAGTAAAGGAAGTATTGTAATCGTGAAAATTTTCGGTTTTTAGATTTCAACGGAAATATCCATTTTGACCATCCCTGAATCCATTTTGACTAGTTTCGTCGTGGCGTCTGTACGTACGTACCTTCGTACGTTCGTATGTCTCATAACTCAAAAACGGTTAGCCGTACAAAGTTGAAATTTTGTATTTAGAATTGTTGTAAAATCTAGTTGTGAACCTCCCTTTTTGGTCACTGCTTGATTACCGGAAGTGGTACTTTACTTGAAGGGCATAATTGATTTTTATCAAAAATTATATTAAAATACAATGAAAAATTTCTCACATTTAGTATTTATAACTTACAGATAGATTTAAATAACATACTAGATTTTCGTCGAAATTGGAAAACCGAAAGCGGTACTTTACTTGAAGGTCATATTAGACTTTCATCCAAAATTATATTAAAATATAATTTAAAACATCTCAAATTTGGTAAATAGGACTTTTATATCGATATGAATGTAATTACTATATTTTGGTTAAAATTGGTGAGTCGAAAGGGGTACTTTACTTGAAGGTCATAATAAGTTTACATCAAAAATTATATTTAAATTAAATACATAAATCATATGTTTCGGTAATAAAGGTTACAAACGTAATTTGGTTTCCAATCCAATTAAAGATTTTTATTACTTGTTTTAAGTGTTAAAATTGAGTGTAAAATACTGATTTTCCTTCCCATTCGTGGGATGAACAAGTCTGCAACAGGGGAATAAGCTATAAGTTGAGTGGGCTTTTCCGCTTGTCGAAACTGTCGATTTCCAATGCTTTATCAAGTGACATAGACAGTTCTAATGTTGTCAAGGAACACGAAAAAATGTCTTAGGAACTTGTTACCTATTGAAAGAAAACGATATATAATAACGGAACGAGACCTCCAGAAACAAGAGTATGTCTTTGTGTGTGTGTGTGTCAATAGATGGATGTCGCGACGCCGAGTGTCGTTTTTGAGATACTGCAATCTTCGAAAACTATTAACTAAATTGTTGATCACTTTTTGAGCCACCGATTTATAGTTTAATAGGAGTACAAGGAAGTCATGTGTTGCCCACATCAGATATTTTTAATTTACTATTTTTAATATAACCATTTTAAATATTATCGTATTTTAACATTTTACAATATTAGTTATAGGCGTAGGCTAACTTGTACTTTTATTTTTTATTATGAAACAGGGGGTGTCCATAAAGTAATGTAGAAGATGTTATATAGTTGTTATATATTGTTAAAACATTGTTCTAATGTTGAAAAAAGATAACATTTAAAATAGTTATATTAAAAACGGTAAATTAAAATAAAAAATTAATAGAATTATTATTATCTACTGATGATAAGTAACTTGTAACCACTCAATACGGACCTTTCCACTTGTACTTGTCTAGCTAGTATTTGTACTTTTGTACTTTATAATGAAATAGGGCCCTGGTCAAAGTGAATTATTCTACATTAAAGTAAAAAAGCAGAAGCAACTACTCCAGACAGAACAATAAGATTAATCCGAGAAATAACAAAAGAGAAAAATGTTATTTGTGGAGGGGAGAAGAGTAGACAATGAATTACAAGAGTATGATTACCCTGTTAGCGTCAGATCCAATTCATTATTCCTTTGAAAACTTTGTTACAAAGCCCATCTTTCTTTATAGTGTATAAATATTTTTTCCTCTTCTCTTTTTCAATAAAAAATGTTCTTTTGATAAGAAATCCTAATATTATTTGAAAACGTCTAGTTCAATTTATTTATCCTCGATGACAAAATAACACTGCTATCTTTTTCTGGATAAATTCAACTATATTTTTTTTTTTTTTTGAGATTGTACTTCTATCAAATGAGTGCGGTAGCTGAATGATTAAGGTGATACTCGACTAACTCCGGGTTCGAGTCTTCTTGGCTAGGAAAGAGAATTTTCTTACCGAGCACTGAATTCGGGATATTTTAAATGTACAATACAAGGAAAATTGAGTTATATTTTAAACTATTTAATCTGTTCTTTTAATTGGGGATTGACAAATTATTTTCTACTTCTATAATTTTGTTTTATTGAAATTTTGTTTTAGATATAATAGATATAATATGTTGATACTCACCAAGATTTAAATGGATTATATCAAACAGAAAAGTTTGTACTGATTTCTTCTAGCACTGAACTAACAATAAAAGAAAGGAAAGGTGGGATGTTTATAGGTAAACGGTTTAAGGGTAGGGGTTTTTCCAGTAATGCCGGCGAGTAATTGGTTGTTCTGTTATAGATGGGAATAAATTTAACATTGGACTATTAGAGATATTTATTTGGTCATTTAAGCAAAAATCTGGATTGGATTTGAAGGATTTTATTATTTCAAGTGCTTCATATATATTTAATTTGAAGCTGTTTTCAACGTGATGTATTAATTTAACTCCTGATTCTTTGATGAATTTATGTTTTTTTTCATTTAAATGAATTGCAAAGTTGGAATTCTCCGTCTTGTTATTATATGCACGTATATGTTCCTTTAATCTGATTTAGCGATCTGATAAGTTTTTCCCGTGTATTTGGCTGCACAATCATTACAATTTAGTTCGTATACTCCGCTTTTTTGGAAACGGTCTTATTTTGTATTTATAAGAAGAGAAATATGAGGATAGGGTTTTTTCTATTTGAAATGCCGGGTTTAGTCCTAGTTTTTTCAATTCATTTCCGACTTTGGTGGATATAGGGCCGTAATATGGAATCAAAACATAATGTTTCGGGATGGGCCTATCTTCGGGGATTGTTGAATAGATATCATTAATTGTCTTTTTTTGTATTTGTTTTTTTAAATATGATTGATAGTGGATTTATTGTATTAGTTATTTTTTGCTATGGAATATATTATTTCAATTTCTTTATTATAATCCTTTTCATGTGATGGTACGTTCAAAAGACGGTAAATCATGCTATTACAGGCTGAGAGTTTATGTGCTATCCTATTAATAGCTGACTGAAAATCAATTTATTTATTTCTATCAAAGAAGCAATCAATCGAAATTATATCTCCAGTGTCTTATTACACTTTTTTGAAGTTTTGAAATTAATTTTAATCACTCAATTCAAAACATGCAGAATTTTTCAAATTTGGAATAATTCTTCATTACAAGGTTGGAAATCATGCTCTTCATTACAGCCTATAAATCTCATTACCACCTCATTTTGAATTATTGTCCCAAAATTTGTAGTTACGTTGATCTTAACTCCAATTGTTTTAAACTGTCCCAAAAATCATTGATTAGTATCTCTAGATCACTCATGAATTTTTTCAAAAGTTATGGGAAGAGTTAACTAACTCAATTTTTCGGATGCCTACTTTTGAGCTTTTTCTGAGAATTACCCACATCTCTAATGGAGAGGGATGTTTTTATACCAGAAATGTAGATCCTGGAATAAATAATTGAGATATGAATATAAATATCGAAATATAAAACATCTATTCCCAACGCATATATTCCAAACACAATATGATAGAGATAATTACCATAGAAAAATATAAGTATCGTGCTATATCGTGCTAGATATACAAAATCGCAATGCGTGTGTATTCAAATTTAATAAACTCATATAAAAAAATATCAATACATAAACGGTGAACACTAATAATAAAACATTCGTAAACTGCGTACCTTTTATTTTATTTATTTTTCAACCTACGTTGCCTCTCGGCAATACGGGTTCGGAAGCACTACCTACCTATGAGTTCTCTTCATCCTTCTTAAATTTTCTTTCTTAATGCCTGTAAATTATTATTAATCCAATCTATTAAAATAGGCTGGTCCCACTATTTCCTTCCAACCGTATACAAAGGATTCATAGTATGGGTAATTTTCCTGATTAACTTATCGAGGAAAATCACTCTCAGTTATGACATAGAGGCCGGCTTTCCTCCGTAGTTTGGTTCTTATTGCCTCAAAAGCGGTGCAGGTGGTGACGATGTGCTCAGCAGTTTCCTGAACTCCACAACTGTGGTATAGAGGATTAATGCCCTTACCGAAGTCATGGAGCTTGGCACGGAATCCCCCATGTCCAGTGAGAAATTGCGACATCCAGTTATCAGGGAGAACCCATTTGACCTTCAATCGTGAATGAACGTTGGGGAAATATTTTCTCTAGTGTCCTCACTCATTATCCCTTTCCATTTCCTTGGATATTCCGCAATCCTCCCTCTGAGATTCTCCGGAAGACCTATTGAGCCTCCACTCTTGAAATCATACTTAGTCAGCTCTTCTTGCAGGAGATGGTCGAGAGGTACGCCTTCCGTTAAGACCTGCACCGTCTCCTGAGCAACAGCTTTATAGGCTTTGGTCACCCGCAGCAGAGCCATTCTGCGTACCTGCTGATCCGATAATTGGATCATGGAATGAATGGAAAAACCTAATAACTCCAACTTTACCGCATCTGATCTATCAGTATTTATATCCATTCTCAATCACTATTACCTGGAAACATATTCGTTGTAGTTCTGATGCTTAATGTAGGTAGTATAACTTATTTTTTCATCAATTTGTAAATTCAATTAATTCACATTGTCCTTTTCAAATTTATTTTAATTATAATAAGTAATTAAGTGTTAATTTTGTATTCTATTTGTTTGTGATTTTTATGTATAGTAAATATTTACTATAAATTTGATGTAAAAAAAACTTTTTTTCACTCTTAGGGCATGAAAATGAGATCAATTATATTTCGAAACGTCGCCAAAATATTTATTTTTTTCAGTTAATAATATCTTATATATTTATTGCTTATATTTTGATTCTCAAAAAACCTATTTATATATATTAAACCCTTAGGTTTATCCGACTGTGTCCGTAGTTTTGAACCACTAAACCCTCATGACTGTTCAGTATTGCGGGTACTGAGATGGGCATGCTCCTTTTCTTCAATTCTGCGTTATACCAATTGAATATTTATGAATATCTGATAGAGAATACCTATAGATAACTTCGTTGTGGTGCCATTAATATATATAATAATTTAATAAATTACGGCTAAATAAATATTAGGTTTTGTATTTTCTCTCGTGATTACAACCGTTTGGATGGAGCCACTCCTCCAGAATATATACAAATTCATAATGTTATGGTTATCTTCATAGTGCAATTCGTGATCTGTTTTCTTGGTCCTTTCTACGTCATCTGTATGGCAGTGCATCTTTTTCGTAATTGCCACTAGGAAAAATATATTAATATTTTGAATATAAATAATATTATTAACTGAATATAAATTAGAGCTAGACCAACTAAAGCAGTAGAACCTCTGTGGTCACTAGGAAGAGCTATAGGAAGGTATCCGGCTGGACTTTGTCTAATTAAATTATTACATCTGCGTTGGTATGGAATTCATGCCGCACTGCGTTTCGCTTTGTATTCAAGGGCCAGTTGTCAGTAGCAGAACTCTTTGCATATCTGATAACGTCCCTTGTTTATACCAATTACTAGGGCAATGTTTTTCCTTCTGGTTTCTTTATTTTGTCTATTATACAGGCCAACCAAAAAAAAATTTTTGAAAACTTTTTTAACTTTAATAGTTGATCTTTTTTAGATTTTTATGTGCTGAATCTACATCTGGCCTTAGTTTTTTTGTATTATCCATAGTTTACCGTAGATTTCAGGCTCATTAAACATACTAACTTTTTAAACTTCTATAACATGTTAGCTACAATAAAAGCATACTCTGGGTCTTTTTCAACAAGAACTTTGTAACGACTTGCGTGAATGATACTCATGCTTCTTCCTCATTTAAGGTCATTGTGGATTCAAAGTTAACATCAAACATCATTTTTCTAATGTCAGGTCCGACAAAGAAGCCTTCTTTTAGTTTAGCTTCTGAAAGGCGTGGAAACTTTTGGCAGAGATACATGAAACATGGTCCATCTTGAGGCAAAGCGTGTACAAATTGTTTCATGAGGACTAACTTTATATGTAGGTCTTCCTTTTTTAGGATGACTGAAAGTTGTTCAATTCTTTAAAAATCGTTTAATTTAATAAATTTAACTATAAAATGTGAAGAAATTGTGAGTGATACAGCTTTTTTAATATCATATTTGGATTCAGCACCCTAAAAACTACTGGAATAAGGTATTTTCAGTACAAAAATGTTTTCATCGTTGGCCTGTGTAAGCTAAGTTTCACGCTTTTACTCAAAAGTGACTTGTTTTTTGACCTAAGGGCTTTTAATCAATTGGTAGGAAAGAACCAGCAATTAGAGATTTGATAAATTAATTGATGTATCACGTCATTTGATATGATCTAATGTCAAGAATTATTTTATTCGTCATTTTATTAGAACGTAATGTATAAAATGTACAGTGTAAAATAAATCACATGTTTTTTTTTCAAATGTTTTTTTTTTCATTTTCTATTTTTAATATAACTATGGCAACAGTTAAATTCATGAGAGATAAATAAATAATAGCAGGGATGGATTAGTACTAGAGATAATAACAGAGCAGTGTGGCAATAATAAATATAGATGTAACATTTTTCTCTCCTAGACGCAGAGGTATAAAACAAAGTTTTTATGGTTAAATTAAATGTATTTATTAACCGACAAAATCAATAGGCCATAGACCTCCTGTTGTATGGAGGTAGTCATAGTATGATATGAATTATGTGGAATAGTGTTGTATAAATAATTCTGATTGTTCTATATATTGTGTGATTTCTGTAGTTTGCAAAAAAAAAGAACACCTTGAGAATGGGGGAATAACCCGAAAAGTTGTTGGAACGACGTAGAAAAAAAGAATAAAGGAATATAAAGAAAGAAATGATTACACTAATATAATACTAGAGTTTTCCTTCTTCCCAATATTTATATAAAATATATGTTATCGGATTATAATATATATCGAAACATTTTACTGTGTTAGACATAGGCGTAGGCAAACTTGTACTTGTAATTTTGTACTTTATTATGAAACAGGGGGAGTCTATAAAGTAAAGTACAAGATGTGATATAGTTGTTATATATTGCTGAAACATTGTTATAATGTTAAAACGCGATAACATTTAATATTTTTATATTAAAAAACAGTAAATTAAAAAAATTAATACAATTATTATTATCTAATGACGGTAAGCAACTTGTAACCTCTCAACACGAACCTTTCTACTTGTACTTTTGTAAATACTTTGTTGTATGTTTTAATTCATGACTTCTTCTTCTTCCTCTACCTCCTTTGTGCCATCTAGCCCACTGGTCCCTGTCCCTGGCTCGTCTTCTCATCTCCGGGATGGTGCGTCCTCTAGCTGCCCCCAGTTTTCCAATGTAATCAGAGTACATGCCTCTGGGTCTGCCACAAGGCCGTCTTCCTTCCGGCCTAGCTTCCAAATACCACCTGGCTTTTCTCGAATCGTCCATTCTACAGACGTGTCCATGCCATTTTAGTTGCCGCTCTTGCATGGTGTCGCGTACTGATTTAACACCTAGATCGTCCCGAACTCTTCCATTTCTGACGCAGTCTCTCCTGGTCTTGCCAACTATTCTACGGAGGAATCTCATTTCTGCAGATGCTATCCCACTTACGTGCTTGTCGAGGGCCGTCCAACTTTCTGATCCATACAGGAGAACTGGGAGGAACACGGATTTAAAAATTCGTATTTTGGCATCTCTACTTACTTCTTGCGTGCCTATAACAGTTTTGGAGATCTGATGGTACACTCCATTGGCCTTCTTCAGTCGATTTAGAACCTCCTGGTCTATTTTACAATCTTTACTTATTATGGTCCCTTGATACGTTTAAGTAATCGTAAGTTCAAGGGGTTCACCATTACACACAATCCTAGGCTCTGTGTTTTCTCTTCCGACGTACATGATTTTACTTTTGTTAGGGTTTATTTGTAAACCTCTAATCTTCAGCTCCTCATTCCATTCCTCCAAGGATGCCTGAAGAGCCCCTTCAGAGTCAGCTATCAGTACGATATCATCCGCGTATATCATCGCTTGAGCCAGTACTGGAGTTAGATTCCAAAATGCTCTTGGGCATCTCCTTTTACACAACTGCCATATTTCATCCATAAGGAGGACAAACAGTAGTGGACTTAGGCTGTCTCCCTGCTTTACTCCCTTAATTCATGACCAGAAAAAAAAACTAAGAGTTTCCAGAATTTTGGGTTTCATTGAAATATCAAAACACACAAAATCTGGGAGGAAAAGAAAAAAAAAATCTCTGAGGATCGCATTTTATTTACTAAATTGTTCTTATATATATTTTTTTTATTTATTTTTTTTCTGTTGGCACTATAGACCAGGAGATCTTTGACCGCGGGATGTGGTATTCTTTTCAGACATTTATTGCTTGCGGGAGCACAGACAGCCTGGAGGGGGTCACCCAACCTCACGTTGCTACGAACCATGGTTTCCATGGTGCAGCGGCAGGCTATCCATAGCTCCATAGCCAGTCCCTTTGGGGCCAGTTCGGCAATGTCCTTCCCACCGACTCAATCGGGTTCAAGGACAGTGACAAACCGGTCAAAATCCTTGGATTATAGCTGTTCGGAGTCAGCAGGCGCACGAGGACCTATATTTCTTTCTCCGAAGCAGACCTTCCATGGACCAAATTTCTGGGCGGCCATTTTACGTCCTGGAAAACCACGACGCGATTCACAATTTAAGTACACGGGGTAGGGTCATCACTCCTACGCCCGGTCTGTGTGAGTTGCCTCCAGTAGGCTGACGGGCCTCACATACCTGAGGGGAGGGGTGATAAATTGCTTGAATTATTAATTAAATTAAATTAAAGTAATGCCGGAACCGGGATTCGAACTCACAACCTTTGGGTTTGTGAGTAGGTGCACTTTTGCAAGCGCGTTATCCCGCTCGGCCACCCTGTTTAATTGTATTGATTTAAAAATTTATTAAAATGAAATTTAGACGGCGGGAATTAATGGAAGTCTTCCATTATTTCATAGCATACTATTATATAAAAGGACGACCCGTTTTTCGTTTGTAAGGGCTAACTGCGAAAAACACACAACCAATCTTAACTAAATTTTATCTATATCTTTATTTATTTATATCATCTTCATGGTTGCTAGATAATTTTGCTATAATAAAATCTAACGATACCGATATAGCGGATGTGCAAAAGCCGAAAAACCACTTCTGCTGGAAAGAATATTTCACTTGCGCATAACTCGGAAAGTATACATTTTTCACCGATTATACGAATGCTCATTTGAATAATAATTAAATTCCCTACGAATTAAAAAAAAAAAAAAATCATCTTAATCGGACTATTGTTAGCAAAGATGCAGTGCATTGAACAGTGTCGCCATGTTTGTATTTTCCTTCCGCTGCAGGTCATAAGCGCATTGTGAAATTTTGTGATATACTCATTTATACTAATTAACTATAGTAATATGATTTCACTTAAGTAAATTCTGAATTCAGACCATATTTCTAATTTACCTCAACTAAGTTAAAAATTATTGATCGTAATCCCATAATTTGACATAATATCTAAATTAATTGCATAATAAGTATGTGATTATGTGTATACACTCATTGCATTATAATAATGCCAATAGTTTTTACCTTAGACAGTTGAGGTAAACTAAAAATATGCTCTAAATTCAGAATTTACTCAGGTAAAAATCTTTCAGAATTGGCCAGGCAATACGCAATAAGCAATACAATTCAGTATGTATCATAAGTAAAATCTACCTACTAGTAAAACAATTCGAATAATTTCTTTTTGTAATTTATGGGTCAGTAAGGTATACTTTTAAAGCACCTTTGCGGGGAGGGGAGGAAAGGGAGGGGGTTCTTCAGATCTTAAAGGGGCCCTGAGGTCACGTCCTTGATTTTTTTCTTCGCACCTCAGGTTCCTGGTTTACAGCCAGCTTAGGTCGCAGCTACGGGAGAAATATGAGGTCGATGCTGGCTGATGGACCGCCAATATGAACCGACTTCTTCACTTTTCTTTACTTAGCCTATGATTTATGGTCCAATGGGGAAGCCTTTCCTCGGCGAAGAATTTCAAGTTCTTCCTCTGGCATTTCGGCTCTCTGCTTTATTCACTTCGCCGGAGGAAGGATAAAGGCGTAGTCATAAGGGAAGTTATTTTTTTTTTTTTTGCTTTTTCAGATATATTTTAGAAATTCGGAATTGAACTGAGCAAATTTTGTGATTAATTTGTAATGCGATTTCATCAAATTTAAAATGATTAGGTATTGGCGAATATTTAATGATTGACATGATATGAAAAGATGGTGTTAAAAGTAATGGGGGCATAATTCATGATTAATCCTTATATTTTTTTGTCATTTATTATCTTTGTTTAACGTCTTTATGTACCCAGCTAGGAAAAGAAAGACGGAAGACAGAATTACCATCATATTCATGCCAGAATGTAAAGATCGAGACTGGGTACTTGGATCTGCCCCGAAATAAAAGTCAATCCGCAGTGTCCGGATTCGAATAAGTTTTTACAGGGATTTTCTTGTTGTAATATAGAAGTCATTCAAGCGTTCTCTGCAACAAGGGCATACGGATAAGCCCATCTAGCAGCTGCAGCCTAAATTCTTTTACTTACAACTAATGTATTATGAAAAAGAACTACTTTTGGGTAATATCTAACCCCATACTTATTGAAGTGCGCATCATTAAATCTTTAAAAATATTAACTCGTTTATTGCTTGGTTGGTTGTTATGCCGTTTAAAGGTGCAAAAACATGACATTAGCGCTAGATCAATGTAATAAAACTGCTAAAATTATTTTTTTTTTAAATGATAAAAATAAATAAATAAGTAAATAAAATAAAATTAAAATAAATAAATAAAATAAAAAAAATAAAATAAATAAGTTATTAATAGTAATAATAATAGTAGTAGCTATAATAGTAGTTATATATAATAATAATAATAGCTTCAGTAAATTTATCTTGATAAGAAATGATATTATTTTATCAGTCCTTATCAGTCTCAGATATTATTTTATCAGTCTAAGGCCATAGAGATATTTTAAGGTAATCCTATTTCTTTTAATTTATTACTGCAGAATGGACACTGGAATGGATGAAATATGTGGCCTATTATTAGGATAATACTACAATTATACTAGGCGAGTCAATCTTGAGTCGGGTATCTTTTCATATATGAAAGAGCCGTTATATATATATTTTTTCCAATGATTAAAAAAAATAATAATAAAAAAAATTAAAGTCAAATGTTTCTTATCATGTATCCTAAGGAGTCAGGAGGAACGGAAATATTTTCGGTAACTTGAGTAAATATAGACCAATTTGAACCTGAGCGATTTAATATTTAGTTGTTGAATCATTTCAGTTGCCAGACAGCGTAGCGTCGTCCAGCTCAGGAATGCCAGTGACTGTCTACTGTAACACGGGTCTGTGGTGAATATTGAAACGGTAAATAAATTGTAAAATTTATTTCCAGTGTTCCTGTTCCAAGATACATGCTGTTTGTACTCAATATGTATTATGTTATTCTGTGTTGTTGGTTGAATTAATTACTTGAATCATAGAGTGTGAGCTCTGCGTCGTGAGTAATTTAATGAATTATTTCTCATAGAAATAAAAAAAAAAAATCAATCTACTGTAATTCTCAAATCCAATTTAATGTCGCTTCTCTGTAGCAGTAAGTTAAAAAATGTTTGTTCTTTTTTTTTTTTCTCCCACTATTTTCAACGAATCGTTTCAAAACTATCTTGCTACTCCCCCCCCCCCTATAAAAAATATATAGTAAGGGTAAGTATTACGATAGTGAAAATTTTTGAATTCGAGTTTTCAACGAAAATACACGTCTTCTGAGTCCAAATAACTAAGTCTCGCAAAAAAATCTGTGTGTGTATGTAAACATCCAAGCTCAAAAACGGAAGGTTGTGCAAAATTGAAATTACGTATTTAAGATGGGTATATTATGCCTATGATGTCATAGCAAATGTTTCGTCAAAATCGACTTCACACTTTTTTACAATTTTTTCGAAAACGGCTCTAACGATTTTGATGAAAAGTATTCTCCTTAAAGCCCTCTAACTTTTCTTGTATGCAGTACATCACCGAGGAAAAAAATTTATCATGAAAAAAATATTTCATTTGCGCATAGCTCAAAAAGTAAGCATTTTATGGTAAATTACGTATACGGTCATATGAAAGGTAATTACATTTTCTAAAAAATAAAAAAAGGAATAATCGAAATTGGACCAGTAGTAGCAAAGATACAGCATACTGGACTAACCGGAAGTGTCAATTATATGTTTGCACTTTTTTACAATTTTCTCGTAAACGGCTCTAACAATTTAAATGAAACTTGCTTAATGCCTTCTTCCTAAAGCCCTTTGACTATTCATGTGTTAAGTACATCATCGAGAAAATTCAGGAAAAAAGTTATAGCCAAAAAGAATTTTCTTTTGCGCATAACTAAATAAGTGTTTTATGGTAAATTATGTAAACAATCATATGATAGGTGATTACATTAACCACCCAAAAAAAAGAAAAGGAAACATCAAAATCTTACTAGTATTAGCAAAAATACAGCGTAGGCTATAAGGATTTCAAGACCCTAGACGAAAAGCCGAGCGCGTCTGATAGGACCGAACTTCCTCCCACCAAGCCGCCTACCTCTTGTCAACTATGATGTAATAATGTCATGTATTGTAAGAATATAAAATTAGAAATTAATAAGTTAATTTATACTTTTATATTATTTACCGAAAACAAATTGAATTTCTGAAACTGAATGGAATTTCTATAGAAAATAATCCGAAAATTTTAAAATTTATTTTCAGTTTAACAAACCTACAAAATATAAAGTACAAAATTGTTTAAAAATTATCTTATTGCACTATGGTGAGATATGAAATGAATGTTGCTGAATTTATTTCTAGTTATGTTTATGTGAACTCTTTGAAATTATGTTAACACGATTATTGTTATAGGGTAGTAAAGGGAAGTTGTTGGATGTGCGTACCGCACCAGATTTTTTTTACTTATTGCTCCTAGTTATTGGTAAATTAGATTGAATTATTTTCGGTTATAAATAAATAATAGAATAAACAAAAGGCTTAGCAAGCCCGAAGGTTCGATACCGATAACACGAGCAGTCCTTACATTTTAACACAATCCTCCCATCTATGTTTCGGTTGAACTTTAGGATGCTTGCCGGTCTGGTCAGCTCCAATTATCCATTTAGTCATTGGCTCGTTATATATACCGAACTTTACACGCTCATTTCATTATTTGTGGTGCTATTAACTCAAATTAATCAAATTGTATTAACTCAAATTGTATTGAGAGGGTGATGTTTATGCAATTCAGCGTTATGTAGCCGCGTTGGCTCATTCTTCTTTGGCTCAAATATTCTACGCTATAATTTATTTTCAAAAACCTTAAAGAGTACTTCTTTTCTTGAAGTAAGAGGCCATCCCGTGATCATTACACAGCTGATTAAACAGAATATATAATTATCTGCCACAGCCGGGCTCAAACCCATAAATAGATAAAATAAAAATATGAATGTCATCTCCCAAATTATTAGCTATATACTCCATTTAACCTATTCATTACCTACACCTATTTACTATTTATCAGCTATATAGCCCTATTTATTATTTATTAGCTATTCTACCCTATTAACTATATAGTTTCATTGAAAATAAAACGCCTTATGAGAATGAAGTGATTACTAACAATTTTGAAAGAATTGAAAGAATATTTTTTTTAAATAACTTTTTTTTGGCCCAAAAGACGCGAATTAAAGAAATAGAATAGTCAAGTAAGATTTTAAAAATATTGTAATTAACTAATCTTCATACTTTTTCTATCCTAAATAGTTTATAATATAAAGTGGCCAAACTGTTTAAGTATTCTTTTTCATCAATAAAAATCCACGTCCTCATATTTGTGAGAGGCTCATTTTTTTTTTCTTTAAGGGAAAATTTTCTCTGAATCACAGATATTTATATTCTGTGGAGTGTTACTGCCCTTCTCTCCCCCCTCCCCCCCTCCAACCCTCCCTAACCATTTTTATATTATTTAAATTTTGTTTATCCAAGGGAAAGGTAAGCTGGAATATGTTTGTTTATTATTGCCAGTATAAATATTGACTCGTGCAGAAGTGGTGGGGGATAGGGAGGCTGTTTGAATAGCAAAAAGCATTTTATATCTTAAGCAAACTCGAGGTCATCGGACGTGTTTGCGAAACGCTTCAAGGCTGAAAACTTCTGGAAAAACCCACTTCTTGGACCTCCTTGAGTTATTTTGCGAAATAGAGAATGATTTATTTTCACAGAGCAAAATATCTATCGATTCTGCCGGGTCGATATGGCTGAGGTAAATGATATTGCTGATATTAATAATTAACGCGCATCAGATCTAAAATTTAGCTCACGATTAAATGACATTCTGAGGGATTGTAAAAAAAAAAAAAAAAGACAGAAGTTATTCAGAAGCCAGGTCCATCCATGCTATCTATCATGGTTTAATTCCAATATACATATCTTTATTATTCCAATTCTCAGTGGCGTACGCAGAAGGGAAGGGATCAGGGTGATACATCTCCCCCCGAAAGTTTCGAAAAAATATAATTTTCAAATAAGTTTTGTATTTTGAGCAATAATTTTTTATCCAATTATCATTCTTATTCTTTGAACTTACGTCTTACTTGGCGAATATTGACACTTTCTGATTCTCTCTCCGCCCAAAAATGTTGAAATCCCCATCTCCCCGAAAATAAATCTAAATCCTCCTCCCCGAACAAATATTTTAACGTCCTTTCCAACTCTAATGATGGCAGACAGGGCAATAAACTAGCTGAATATTAATTAAAACTTTTGTCGGTATTTAGTTATAGTCAATACAATATTGTGCTTAGCAAAATGTCCTTCTTGACAGTGAATTTTAGAAATCAAAGCCCATCACAAAAAAAAAAAAAAAAAAAAACGCATAAATCCGTTGAAAACTGCGCATCGAAAATTTGGCTCGGTTGTAATACTTTTAAATTGGAATATAAAAACATGACTACAAAGATTACAATGATTACGCTGTATCTTTATACGCAGTATAATAGTCATTTTTCAATTTTTGTTTTGTTTTGTAGAGAATTTATCTTTCAAATTATCATATATATATATATATATATAGAAACGTATACTTTTTGATTTTCACACAAATTAAATATTTTCTCCGGTATATTTTTTTTTCTTACGTTTTTTAGGGACAATATTGTATAGATAGTTAAAGGGCTTTTAGGAGAATACTTTAAGCAAGTTTCATCAATATCGTTAGAGCTATTTTGGCATTTCAGTGCATAGAATAAAGAAAGATAAAGAAGTTTTAATAATGGTTTAATTTTCAAAATTTTCGTCTTGTGTACATCTCCACGAAAATACCTATCGAATGATATATTTATTTTGCCCTTACTATATATTTATATATATATATATATATATATATATATATATATATATATATATATATATATACCGGGGGAGTAATTGGTACGACAAAAAAATTCTTGTCTGTTGATTTGTAGATTTAGCATTTCCTATTATGTTGTATGTATTTAATCGTATTTGATATCAATTCCTGTGAAGCATCTGAAAAGAAGATGGCCTTGGGATCGTCTAACACCTAGAGTGCTGCCAATGGATTGTTTCTTTATAATTTGTTGATCTCTCCTTTTTTTAGAGTCTACTAAAAAAAAACATTAAATTTCTGAGTGATAACCTTATTACTCTCGATGTTTAATCTTTATTAAACGTTTTCATAGCTTTCAGATCAACTATAAAAAATTTAGTTTTAATAAGAGAAAATATATATTTAAAGGTAAAGCGTATTACCTAGCGTACACCATTAGCGAAAGATTGGGTCTATTCTTGATCCCTATCGCGCGTCTGTTTTCGTAATATTTCCTTTTCATTAGTATATTCCTACATAAGCTCTTTATCCAATTTACCTCCGTTTGCCGTATCGCTAGTTGAATCTGTTTTCCTCCATTTGATTCTGGATTCCCTAGTAGGTTTTGTCATAAAGGGGGCAAGAGCTGAATTGTGAAATAAGAATCATTTTCCCTAGCATAAGGTTATAAGGGATACTTTTCAATAACAAGACGATCTTCGCAATAGCCAAGATAAGTAACCTCTGTACATCGACTTGAGTTGAATCCTCCAGAAAACGCGTAATCCGATTCTGGACACAATCTGTATCCAGGGTAGATTTCTCTAACAGAATTATTAATAAGATATCCGATGAAACATCAAACTTCTCATTTTAGTGAATATAACAACTATATTATCAACGTTTTTTTATTGTCTTTCATTCAGAAATAATTCGAAAATCTCCAATAATCCTTTTTTTGTCTAACATCCTTTCCGACTCCTTTCAATGTAAACAGGACGGGAATCTCCATTTATCCAACAATCTTTCGACCGGGAACTAATACGACAAGTTACATTCGCGAAGTTGCGTTCTATGATTTTAATCCTTGCATAATGAATACCAAGCTAATTTTGAGTATTTACAAGAAAATTTAATCATAGCCGAACGTTTGTCTAAGGCTCTGAAGGTGACTTCATAAGGCATAGCTTACAAGCGGAGGGCACAATCAATAGGTCACCGATTTTAACTAAATTTTTTAAAATTAGGGATTGATAAATTATTTGCCACTTCTATAATTTTGTATTTATTGAAAACTAGTTTCGAATGTTATACATTCATCTTCAGTTCTAAAAACACACAAAAATTCAAAAATAAGCAATTCAAAATACAGTTTGGTATCATTATACATATTAAATTAAATGTAATATAAATTAGTATTATAAAACATTTATGAATTATGAATATAATTAAGACAAGAAATCAAATACATGTGGGTACTCAACAAGATTTAAGTAGATTATATCAAACAGAATAGTTTGTATTGGTTTGTTCTCGCACTGAACTAGCAATGGAAGAAAGGTGGGGTTTTTATAGGTAAACGGTTTAAGGGTCGGGTTTTTTTCAAGTAATTCCGTTGAGTAATTGTTTTTTCTGTTATAGATGGGAATGATTTTAATATTGGATTGTTGGAGATATTTATTTGGTCATCAATTTTGTGTGTGTCCCGCACATTAGTCCCAGCGTTCATTTCAAGGGGCCCTAGGAGCCGAGTAAATGAATAAAACATGCTGAAACTGCATTATTTTATATATCGAGTTTGGAAGATTATTTTCGATAAAAACATTTGTCTTCTAGAGCAGAAATTCCCAGACCGTCGGCCCAAGCAAGATCCACGTGGCAGACGAACAAGCAAACAAAATCCATCGTTTTTTTTTGTTAAATAAACTTTTGCAAATCAGTTTTTAATTTTTTATGAAGACGAATATTAATAATGATTTCATGAGATGAGGTAGTGTACGCCTAGTTAACTGAAATATACTAAATAATTATACTTTTTGGTCAAATAAGTTTGAAAAAATTGTTTTAGTTATTAAATAAACTAGCCTTATAGACTTTATTTATTTTTTTTATCTTCTCAGAGTGTTCAAAATTTTTAATCCACTATATTCCGTTTTGATTTCAGAACATGATTGAACTGAAACGTCGCCTTGTTAAATAAAAATATCTGATGTGGGCAACACATGACTTCCTTGTACGCCTATTAAATTATAAATCCGTGGCTCAAAAAGTGATACTGAATTTGGTTACTAGTTTCCGAAGATTGCAGTAAAAACGACACTCGGTGTCCCGTCATCCATCTATTGACACACACACAAACACACACTTGTCACTGGAGGTATCATTCCGTTATTATACGTCGTTTTCCTTCAGTAGGCAACTAGTTTCCAAGATATTTCTTCATGTTCTATGACAACAATAAAACTATCAATATCACTGGATAAAGCATTAGAAATGGACAGTTTCGACATATTAAGCGGAAAAACCCACTTAACTAATATCTTATTCGCATGATGAAGACTTGTTGATCTCACAAATGGGGAGGAAAACTAGCATTTTAGACTCAATTTTAAAACTTAAAATAAGTAATAAAACGCTGCAAATTATTACACAATAGTTTATTATTTCCACTTAGTAATATTTAAAAAAATTGTATTCTGTCCAAGTAAAAAAAATTAAGCAGTAGGCACCAAAGGAAAAGAAATTTGAAGCTTTTCAGATGTTGATCGACGTGAGAGTGTAGAACTGGGAGTGTTAATTTAAAAACTCTGTCAATGCAAGTAGGCTGTGATGTAAAATGATACAGAGGAAATATTTGATGTGCACTTCAGGAGGAAACAAAAAAAAATGAAAGACTAAGGAAGCTAAAGGAAGTAAAGAAATAATCCAAGGAAAAATAAAACAGAGAGATACGAGGAAGTCAGAAGCCCAATAGATAAGTCAGGAAGCAGGATGACTAGCCGCCGAGAATCAGTCTCAGAAGTTCCTTACGCAATATCTCAGCTAATAACGGTCCGATTTAAATGATTTTTATTTCGTTTTGTAGAGAATTTCATTGGCTTTCGTTTAAATACAAAGCTCAGCTCAAAAATTTGCTGACGGATTTTTGTCCGTTTTTGTCAAAATGCATATTTCCGTCGAAATCTGAAAACCGAAAATTTTGGCGATTACAATACTTCATTTACTTCGTACAAGGAAGTAAAAAAAAATTTTTGCGGACGGATTTTTTTTATTCGATATTTGGACTCTACTTATCTTGAAACATAAAACCTCAAATTTTGAGGGGGAGGGGTTTCAAAAATTTTCTATTGAAAGTCTAATGTCTGACCTTCAAGTAAAGTACCACTTCCGGTTTTCCAATTTAGACTAAAATCTAGTATGTTATTTAAATCAATATACAAGTTATAAATACTAAATTTGAGAAGTTTTGCATAGTATTTTAATATAATTTTTGATGGAAATCAATTGTGACCTTCAAGTAAAGTACCACTTCCGGTGATCAAGCAGTGACCAAAAAGGGAGGTTCACAACTAGATTTTACAACAATCCTAAATACAAAAGTTCAACTTTCTACGGCAAACCATTTTTGAGTTATGCGAAATACGAACGTACGAACGTACGTACAGACGCCACGACGAAACTAGTCAAAATGGATTCAGGGATGGTCAAAATGGATATTTCCGTCGAAATATCTGAAAACCGAAAATTTTCGCGATTACAATACTTCCTTTACTTCCTACAAGGAAGTAAAAATATACTGTACTAATATACCGCATCCCGATTATTTATTTCATCATAAAAACAGTCGATCAAGTAAGATCAATGCATTAAAAATATTGAACGTGTCCCAGCGTTCATTCCAATGGGGCACAGGAGCCGAGAAAAAAAAATGAAACATGCTGAAACTGCGTGTATATTTTATAACACGAGTATGGAAAATGATATAGACGTGCTATTCCATCAAAACATTTGTCTTTTAAAGTATATTAAATAATCGCTTTTTGGTCAAATAAGTTTAAAAAAAAAATTTAAATTAAGTAAACTAACCTTATAGATTTTTTCACTCCAAAAAATATGGCAGATTTTGATTGGGCGCACCAAAAAACCTTTATGTTGAAAATATCCTCGCAAAAAAAGACTTTTTTTAAGTTCCGAGAATGTTCAAAAAAGTTTAAAACCATTTTTGTCACTGTATTACGTTTTTGAAGCTCAATCTCTCGTCTTCACTTTATTCGATTTCGAAGTTCTTTGGCTCGTTGGAAAGAGGGTAGCTTCTCCTTTCCTCAAATATAAACAGATATAGCATTATCTATAAGGTCTGTGTAAAAATATATGATTACAAAATTAAAACAAAATTTGGGTTTTATCGGTTACAAAACACGTAGGAACACCCCGGTCAAATCATATTGTTATTATTTTATTTATGTATTAATATCAACTTGGATCCGTTGGCTTCTGATTCCATCAAATGATACTCGTTTCATGTCGATTCAAAGGTCTCTGCAATCTGAATCTGAATCCGAGATGTAATGCGAGTTTTTAGGTAAGGAATTAACCACTCGATTTATACAAAGGGGGGGAAAGGGAAATTTTTTTTTTTACTTTTTCGGTTGGGAGCTACCAAAAATTAGTTAACTAATCTTTATAACATTCCAAAAAATATTTATTGAAGTTATCATGACACTTTATTAAGTTATACTTAATAAATTGGACTTTGACCTCACATAACTCCGGGTGATTTATTTATATAAACTCAGTCTCCTGATTCTGTTTTAACAACTAAGCACTCTAAAGTTTCATGTATAACTTCAAACATCGTACTGTGTTTCGAGTTTACACTCACTCTGATTGATATCAGTCTAGATTCGAACTTTTAAATTCCGTAGATAATTTTTGATAATTATATAACAAAATTATTGATAAAAATATAGAGTTTTATTTGAAAACTTTTCGTTTATTTTTTTTTTAATTTAAAATTAAATACCTGATTTGTACATTCCTTAGCGGACCTGAACAGTTTTTTCCCATTTATTTAAAAACCCTTCAATATTTGTTTATACAAATTTGGTGAAACCATTCGAATAATCAAATTAATATATCTACAAAAGGGTGAGTTTATCAGTGAATATTCTTTGAAAATAAAACTGTTTGACCACATACGATTTTACTTCCGAAAATTCCAAGTTTTTGACACTATATGCTCTTTTTTCTCGGAAATCGAAATTGTTATAGGAATAAAATTTTCACGCCTCACTTTTAATGATATTTGAAAGAGACAGATCCAAGGATAATCAATTTGATTACAAATAAATCAATTTCCAATGGAAAATAAAAAGGAAAAATAAATTGGTGTAAAGTTTTTCTTGAGTTCTCAATAAAACCTCCCGTCTATTTCTCTATAGAACTCTTACTGATAATCATAAAAAAAAAAAATTCTGTCTTCCAATTTTCTAGGAAGTTCTCATTAATGTATTAAATAAAGGATAATTCATAACGTCCATTATAATATTTGCTTTAATTCATTTATGTCTACGTTTCGGGGAAATATTTCCGTCTTGTGAACATTTTTTCTAATATCATCAATTATTGCATCATTAATCATAATTTAACTTGTATGAATACATACATACACACTTATCTATATATATATATATATATACACACATATATATATATATATATATATATATATATATATATATATATATATATATATATATATATATATATATAGAATAGAATAGAAGAAGAATTTTATTCTGGGACTAGACCCCTTAAGAATAGCACAATCGATCAAATAAAACAGAAACAGTATCTGGCCATATGATATATATGTATATACATATATACATATATATACAATATCAATAATTTAACATTACCTTCACTTATACTTCTCTCCCGTTGTCAGTTTTACAATAAAATTTCTAATATGTTTTATGAATTAAAACAAATACCATACCTACATACTGCTGGGAGTCTATGTCATCGACTATTGAATCAAGATATATACTTATTTAAATTTCGTATCTATTATCGTATATTTGTCTTTCTATCTTAATATACCATCAAAACTAGTCCAAATCATTAAAATGTGTATAACCAAATCCAAATGCCAGATACGAGTACAATCACACCTTTCAACACCAATCAATACACTTAATGGTCTCAAACAAGGGGATGCCTTGGCATGTCTGCTTTTTAACATCGCACTTGAGGAGGTCATTCGAGATTACAAGATACAGACCAGAGGGCATATCCTTAATAAAGAAACCCAGCTCCTAGCATACGCTGACGATATTGATGTCACAAGTAGAACAAAAAATGGATTAAAAGAAGCATTCACAGCCTTCGAGGTATGTGCTAAACGAATGGGATTGTCGAATAATGAAAATAAGAAGAAGTATATGACTGCAAACAATAACGACAATACAGCATACATTCAGATAAACAATTATAAAGTTAATGGATTTGCATATCTCGAAGCGTACGTTGATTCCGAAAGTAACACTTCCAAAGAAACCGAAAAAAGAATTTTGTCGGCTAATAAGAGTTACTATGGATTAAATAAGCAGTTTAGATCCAAACTAATAACTAAGGAAACAAAAGTAACCCTGTACAAAACCTTAATAAGACCAATATTAACCTATGGTTCAGAAAGCTCGGTTCTAAAGAAGGACGACGAGCAGAGACTGTCGGTGTTTGAAAGGAGGATACTCCGCCGAATTTACGGACTAATTCACGAAAATGGAATATGGAGAAAAAGGCATAATGTGGATTTATACACAAAATTTAATGACATCCCAATCGTGAAATTCATCAAGATCATGAGACTGAGATGGACTGGTCAGAAGATAGGATGCCCAAAAAATTTTGGAATATCCTATGATTGGAAAAAGAAAGAAAGGAAGACCGAAGATAAGATGGACGGACCAGGTTGGCTGCGATGCGGTGAGGTTGGGTGTAGAGAGGTGGTGGATAATGACACAGGACCGAGAACTATGGGGACGATTTCTGACGGAGGCCAGGGCCCGCGAGGGGCTGTAGCGCCCAGGATGTATGTATGTATTTATGTACCTTTCCTGATTATTTATTATTATGACTTTTATTTGGTTTATTTCTATTTCAAGCTATATTTTTTTTTATTTCTACTTTGTAAAAATTATAATAAATTTAATAAATTTAGATGAAATAATAAATTTATTTATTCATATATTTAGAGGGTTTCATTAATCGAATTTACTGTAATATTTATTAAATAATAAGAACATATATCTTAAATAATTAATTTTTATTTAATTTTTCCAGTCCCTCTACATGTTTCTCTATCAGGACTGCCAGAGATCATTCAGATCATAGACCCATCAAGCACTGTCTCATACTGGATGGTTACGAACAAGTATCCATGGAAATAATCTATTGTCTATAAAAACTATTTTTATATTGTCTAATTTTAGGCTTCGAAACACCTGAAAATTAAAATAGTGCTTTACTAGAAGTGATCAACCGGAGCAAATGCTCAACGTTGTCAACCAATTTGTGCTCTCGGGTCTTAACGACCGTTTCAACATTGCGATACAATGATTAGCAAGACAATCAACGATAGATAAATCGCTAGCATCTCGTTCGGGCATCTGGGTTTTGGTATTGTCAAACATGGAGTTGGGGTTGGGGGTATTTGTGGAATATAGATTGTGGTCTTCGGCATTTGAATTGTAGTCTTATCACCACCTCGGTTGTGCTCATGTCTGGAATCTAGGGGTTTTATTTGGTAATATAATGCCATGATAAACATTAGCATTTTTAATGGTTCAGTTAAAGATTTATTATTTATTTTAACAAATTTATTTGAAATAAATTTCGGTATACGTGAAATAGAGAAATTCGTTTCCAACCAGATAAATTTTTCAACAATTTTTTTTTTTTACACCTTTCAAAGAATTTTTTTTTCAACTTGAAATAAATTATTAACATTAATATAACTAAAATTGACCAAGTCAAACTTTACTATTTTGGGAAATAGGCTTTGTATATCAATATGTTAATATTATGTATAAGCAATGTGGTTGATTTAATATTAGTACTTAATGAGAAATACTCTGTAGTTATTTATGCGTTACAGTTTTATGATTATTAATATAAAACTTTAAAATTAATGACTTGGTCAGTTTTAGGTTTATAACGACGATAACTGACAAAGGGCCGTCTAATGGTTCACTGGTAATATAATTTTAATATCTTAATAAATTGGACGCTCTGAAGCCGATGATTGATTCGGATTGATGTGGTTTCTCTTTATAAGCTTCATAACTTATGATGAGAAATTCTCCCTCTTCCACTGCAATACATCAATTTGTTATATATTATGGATTATAATACAATATCTATCCATACAATATAATATGATTCGCCAGTTAATCACCCACCGGGCAGTATAGTCTGCTCATTGAATTTTGCTTGATTTTATCCAATTTGTGACTTCTATGTCATTGAGCAAGACATAAATATCGTTACAGACATAAGTTCTCCATAGCCTTCGAAAGGTTTCTTATCGAATGGAGTGCGTATCATTTACGTTATCATCTTTATCACTTGTCTATGACCCGGCACTGTTTCATACTAAAGTACAAGTACAAGTGGAAAGATACAAGTATAACTACAAATTAAATATCGTTATTAGATAATAATAATTTTATTCATTTTTTTTTAATTTACTGTTTTATAATATAACTATTTTAAATGTTTTCGTGTTTCAACATTATAAACAATGTTTTAACAACATATAACAACTATAAAGGATCTTTTACTTTACTTTATAGACACTAACTGTTTCATAATAAAGTATCAGGTCTTCCAAGATGTAATGTCGGTTTTTAAAAATCTGTCTGGTTATGTTGACATTACTAACCCTCCTTTACAATTGAATTGTGTTATATATATTTAGTTTATTATAGCATAATGTATTCTTTTATTTATCATGTTTTTGTTGGAGAAAGTTGGTTAGCCTGTGCTGAAATTTCACGAGTTAAGAGTCGCTGATTTGCAATAACGGATGAACACTAGTTTTTCTCTTCCGTTTATATCCAGATCCTTATAAAAACAGGATAGTAACTGGTGATGAAAAGTAGGTTTTCTATCGCAGTGTTAGAAGGTCGCGGCAGTGGTTTAGTCCTGGAGAAACATTGAGAACAGAAGCGAGAGAAGGACTTCATCCGAAAAAAGTCATGATGTCTGTTTGGTGGGATATGGAAGAAATCCTTCATCAAGAATTCCTTGATCTTAACCAAACTATCAATAAAGATCTCTACTGTAATCAGCAGTATCGATTGAAGCTGGCAATGAAGGAGAAACGTCCCTCACTTATCAATAGACGAGGCATTTTATTCCTCCAGGACAATGTTAGGCCCCATGTTATAAAACAAACAATACAAAAATTGAAGGACTTTGATGGAAAATTATTCCTCACCCACCATATACTTCTGACTTAGTGCCTTCGGATTATCGCCTATTTCGCAGTCTCTGAACTGAACCTGCATTATCAGGAGCCATGTTATGTGTTTTACGTACCTCTGTGGTTGATCAGATCTATCCAGTTTAGGCTTGTCCAAACCTGGATTGGTTTTTTCCTCAGTACCTTCTTAGCAAACACGTCATACTTACCACTCCAGTATTGCGTCGCAGGACCCCGCCTTCTCACAGAATTTATTTTTAAAATTCCCACATGCTAAATTCATTCGTCAAAACCCTTATGGGATTAATATATATTAGCACCTAATTTCGCATATTTGATCTTAAATCGATTCTTGGCCAAAATTTCGCCTCATTTATAATTTATGTTGGAATTATGTCTATATTTATGAAAACCGTTGAAAGTCCAACGATCCAGCGGAGATTGTGTGCGTGCATGCTACATCCAAAGAGAAGCATGCATGCAGGAAGCTCTCTGGATTTTAATTACAACTATGCCTTAGTTCTCCGCGAAGCACGCTAGCGAAATTGAATCCGCGGGGGTCCGTGTAACTAAAAACAGCCGGCCGATTTTATTACTAGCTCCTCTCCCTCCCCCTCCCCCTCCCCTCTCGTAACATAGAAAAGTTTCCCCATTTACTGTCTACATCCAGTCGAAAAATTCCAAGGTTTGCATGATTTCGTAATTGAAAATTGTTGGGTGAGGTTAATGAATTCGTGACAAGTGGTGTCTCATGGCAGCGAAGAAACAACTTAAAAAAAAAGGCTTGAATAAATTCAATAAAATTTCAAAATAGTATAAATGTATCTTATGTAATCACTTAAATATACATATAAATGTATACGTATTTTTTGTTAAGATAAATTTTTTATTCTATGATTTTTCTTATTTTTCATATAACGATATCTTTAGTCATCTATCTAAATATGAGGATTCTATAAAATGGCAAATTGAAAACAAAAAAATAATGAGTAAATAATTTATTAAATGTTTCTGGACATATTCAATTTATTTGTTGTAGACAAAAATAATAAATAATATTTTGTATTATTTAATCAATGCTTTAAATATAAAATTAGATTACTGTTTTGGTGCATTTTCTCCTATCTCTTCGGGATATTATAGCACATGTATAGAGAAGACTGAGGTAATGATAGTCAAGGGGTAATGGTGATCAATATGATTTCTCATGAAGTTGTAAACGTGCTGTCTACCTCTCTCTTGAACTGCTATAAATTAGTTCGCCGCCTTGGCAGTTGTTTTTGGATGTTGAGAGAGATAAAGTATTTTTCCATTGTTTTTTGTAAGTAAAACTATAGTACAGATCACAATTAATGATTTCCTGCTTCTATTGGTATAATAATCATCACTCTTATACCTACTTTTGTAATAAATATGTTCAAAAGGATTTTAAGCACAGTATTATGTTTTTGTTTTTTTTACTTGAATAAAACTATGGGTTCGAGGTAACGGCAGTCATTATTGTGGTAATGTTGTCTATGTTTATGGACACCATATCTGTGTTGTTTTTATGTTTCAGATAAATATACGAAGAAGACAAAGCTAGATACTAAATGCCTGCAAAAGATTTGAAAAAAAAACGAGCTGTTGTTTTTTCGATGAGATAGCCACCAAAGAAAATATCAACATACACAAAAATCAGTTTTTCAGTTATACAGGGTTATATAATTAAAAAATTCCCATATTCATGGATGTATAGTCAATAAATAATGATTGAAACCACCGACTGTCATTACCCCAAGGTGGGGGTAATATCGGTCAAAGCTGATATTTTACTTTTTTTCGTCATTAAACAAAAAATTATTAATTTTATTGCAATATTAAGTGATTACTGCTCAGGTAAGCGTATAAGTGTCCTTTAGAGATTATAAGGGATTACAGTGTTTCAAACAAATAAAAATTATACTTTTTTTTATAGTTCTTTCTCTATAGTTGACTGTCATTGCCACATTCTCTCCTATATTTAGAAGATATTGTTATTATATTAGTTCCAAGAGTTGACTCTTTTAGGTACGCAGGCGGGTTTTTTCGGGTCGAATTTGAAACCCGGCGGACAGTAAAATTTTTCGGCCCTTCCGCTGATGCAGAGATAATAGGCATGTCTGTCATCGTAGTCCGGTACCATCATCATGTTCTGTTCTCCGCTGCAAGAGTAGGATGCACTTCCTCGATGGACGACGAGGAACAAGAAGCCTACGATGAGCAACGAAACCCGGAAAACTAAAAAAAAAAAAAAACATTTCATCACTTTCATCGTAAAATTGATTGAATATTAGTTATTTAAATATTTTAGATAAATAACTATCATATATGTTTATTGATTTAAGGTGAATGCAGTGTATATATATATATATATATATATATATATATATATATATATATATATATATATATATATATATATATATATATATATATATATATATATATATATATTACACAGAAGTAATTGTAATTCAAAAATTAAAAGGTACAACAAAGCTACTAAATAGTGTGTGCAATTTTAAATCTGATACCAATAGCACATATGCAAACATAATTACTATAATGAAATTTTAATTTATTTAAAAAAATATGTATATTAGACTTTTAAATTAATAGAAGGTATTTTGGGGTTTTTATTGTATGTAACTTAATTACATACATTGCATATTGGTTAATGATTACTTAGTAAATTATTTTAATTGTTATGATTAATTGTAACATAATTAATTGCCTTCTTCTTTGGAGTTTCACCTGCGATTACTGAGATGGCTCCCTAATTTTTAATACTTTTTTAAGTTTGTAATTGTTTTAATGGTCTTAACCTAATGGAAATTTCACATATTGAATTGTTATGAAATTTGATCCTGACCTCAATTTTGTTATAGTTGTTTTTATTATAGTTTTTTTTTTTTTGGACTCTGTATAATTGGACTCGGTCCAGATTGGACTTAATTATGGCATTGTAACACTTTTTGAAGTATGTACATGGTTATATATCAGAAAAAAAATACATTTTACAATTTGCTTTGTTGTAAATTAAACTAAATAAGGGCCATTTACATAGATGCTTGAGGATGGCTTAAAGGCCGAAAATTTACATATAAATAAATAAACGAGGTGAAATAGTACCAGCTTGCATTTATTTTTATAAGTATCTATCATTTGTAGAAAAATCAAAGTAACTAAAGAAATCTGCAAAAAAATGTGTACAATGCGTGGTATGGTGCGTATATGTTTCCATCAAAGCGTTGATCCGTCCGATAAATCATAAAATTATATTATTATTATTTATATTTATATTTATTATATAAATTATATATATATATATATATATATATATATATATATATATATATATATATATATATATATTTATTATTATTATATTACTATTACTTCTTATTATAATAAAAAAAATGTAAATTAAAAAAAAAAACTTTTACCACTATAATAAGGAGACCATATTTTTCTGACCTAAATTCAGGACGCTTTTGAGTATCCCTCCTCTACCATACTAAATACTCTACCATTAATGGTTTTAAGAAAAAGTTTATAACGGAAAGTTTTTTTTTTACTTTCCTACCGCTACTAGGTAAGGAAAGTATTGTAAACGGATTTTCAGCTATTGGTCTGTCTGTGTCTCGATTACCTCTTGAACGGGTTGACCGATTTAAAAAAAATATTTTGAAGTGTTTCTGCACCCTATGCTTGGCACAAAAATCGTGTTTTTCTGCAGACCGTAGTGCCAATAAGGCTCGAGATGAAACTTGCTTAAAGTATTCTCTTCATAGCCCTTTTAATTATTCATACATATAATACATCCCCGATAAAAAGCAGGAGAAAAGATAATTTTATTTGAGTATAACTCGAAAAGTATGCATTTCATGTTAAATTATGTATACAGTGATTTAAAAGGCATTCTTATTTCCTACAAAAAAAAAAAAAAAAAAAAAAAAAAAATCATAGCAATGAAAACCTATGAAACCTGAGACCCTACGGATACCTGGTTAGTTTTTTTTTTTTTACTTTTGGAATAACTGGAATACTGTACATCTCTCAGAGCATTCCACACGCTCATTTGAAAGATAATTAAATGGTCTACAAAAGTAAAATAAAAAAAATTATCGGACCAATACCAGCGAAGATAGAGCAATCAATTGTTGTATAGGACTTTGCGCCCTAAGCGGTATGGGAAGTCGTGTGAATGGGCACACCAGATGTCCGCGAGACCTTCGGAGAGAGAGAGAGAGAGTTCACCGTGAGAGGCCTCTGGTTTTGGTCTCGCGAAACAATACCGAATAGAACGGGGAGCTTTTTGGAAGACCTATGTGCTAATGTTGGGGATATTGCGTTGTTGGCCGAAAATATTATTCTGGACTCCCTGGGGATTATCCACCATCACCTGCATGGTAAGTAGATGGGTTTATTTATCATTTGGGATTTTTTTAAATTTATTTTGTTTGTATATATATATATATATATATATATATATATATATATATATATATATATATATATATATACATTTATTTTTTTTTCCTGTACTGTTGATCTATATATTTGTGCGTTCAAATATTGATGTTTGATTAGTTTCATAAATTTTCCAATTGTCTAGAGTTTGTATAATGGATTAAGAAAGGGTTGATTGTTAACTGGAAGAGAGAATTATGGAGAGGTGAGAAAGTAGTTGGATGGATAAAAATGAATAAAAGATAGAAAAAGAAAAGGAAAATGGTTTGTAATCGAATAAAGACGAAAATGCTATGAATTATGTGTATGAATGAAAAAAAAGAAATAAATGTGAAATGTGTATATATATAAATATTTTATCCACTATTGATTGACCAGTACGCTGTGTATTATAGCAACCCAATGTATTTGGGCAGCACTGATTTTCAATAAATCATTTCTCTCCCTAAGTTGTAGCTAATTTAACCAAGTGACGAGTGGTTAAAGATAATATTCGTTCTTTAAAAAAAATCATAAATTACCGCTCATTCCGCATAATTTTGTTGCTCACACAAACCTTCTCAGTGCCCCTGTATTTTGAAACTCAATCCAAATTATTAAATTCGAACGATATTTTTGTTGCTTTGCTAGAAAATTGTTAAATAGACGAATCATGCTAGACATATTATTAGATATGCTGTGATATAAGGATGGTATAATGGTTCTGACAAAATAACAAATATAAGTTAATATTTTTTTTTTTACTGTAGGTATGATATGATATGATATGATATGATATGATATATTCGAAATCATATGTAACTGAATTTAAAATGAAAAAATTATATTTTTTATCCAAACTTAATCATCATGCGATTTAATTTGGATCGGCTAATGTAAAGATATTCTTAATGGAAACCTTTCTTTTAATTAATTGACATTTCTTTTAATTAACCTTTCTTTAATGCAATTGCCACTCTGACATGAAAAAAATGTCTTTATCATCTTTATCCTCATAAAATAAGGAAAATGTTGAAAGTAATTAAAAATGAACGGTTTTCCTCAGATCGGATTAATAATGTTTCATTAATTTTTTTCCTTATGAATTTCTCCTGTCCTAAAAATTATAAAAAAATTTAAAGAAATTGATTTAAACTATAATGCTTAATTTCTATATTATTATTTTTTTTTAAATTAGCATTTATATGAATACATGTTACATAGTAATAGTGTTTAAAATTTGTATTTAATTCTCTTTTTTTTTAGCTTTATTTTTTGGATTCACTCTGTAAAAAATGTTGACAACCTATGAATCTTAAAGGGTCTTAAATTCAGTTTTATAATTTTTAATTATAATGAGTAAAACAATAAATTGTTGATATTTTCAATTAAAAAATAAACTGATACGATCTATGTTGCTTCAGTATCATTGAGGAGTTTTTTTTATCAAAAGTTAATATATCTATATTATAATATAAGACAAATTTTTATTGAAAATGTTGATGTGTAACACCTATTCGATAGAGTAAAATTTAAGATTTGAAATAAGCTGAATAATTTTTGGGTGTAGAATATTAATTCTTCATAAAAAATCTTTGGTTTTGAGAAGTGAATATATTAACTTTTGATAGAAAACTCCTCAATTATATTTTATATGTAAATTAATTAAAAGTGCTGCTGTCAAAAAGGAAAGCATGGGAAGATTTCGGAAATAAGCTAGAGGAACATACCAAAGGAAACCAGAAGCTCTTCTATAGATGCCTGCGAAACATGCGGAAAGAAATGGAACCGGTCATAAAGAACATTAAAGACCAGGAAGGCAATATTCTTACGAGTACAAAGAGTATAATGAACATATGGGCAGAATACTTTGAGAAAGTGATGAATGACAATACGAGAGGGAGGTCAACGATAGAGCAAAACATACACAACAAGGAATACCATGACGAAGAGAAAGATTTTATAGGGTAAAATGAAATAATAGATACAATAGATAGCCTGAAAATGGGCAAAGCAGCTGGTAAATACGGTATCACCCCCGAAATGCTGAAGAAAATGGGATCAAAAGGTCAAGAAATATGTCAGCACCTACTGAACTTAGTGTGAAAAAAAAAGAAATTCCCAAGAACTGGATATATCAGTCATAATACCGATACACAAGAAAGGAGACTATGGGGACTGACGAAACAATCGAGGCATCTCACTGCTCAGTGTACCTTGTAAGGTTTACTCTAAAATTTTAGAGAAGAGATCAAGGGGATTCATTGAGATGGCGTTAGAAGAAGAACAATATGGTTTTAAGCCACAAAGAAGCGCCCAAGACCTGATCTTCGTTATGAGACAGCTCTCCGAAAACGTCTTGGAAAAGAACCAAGGAGTGTATACTTGTTTTGTAGACCTAATCCAGGCATTCGATAGGGTCAGGAAGACAGACATCGCAAAATAACTAAATGACCAGGAAGTAGATCCAGGACTATCGTGGACCATTCTTAGCCAATACAAGAAGCAAAAAAATGTGGTGAGAGCTAACAATCACACTTCAGAAGAGTTTCAGAGCACCCAGGGAATAAATCAGGGCTGCAGCCTTAGCCCATTATTGTTTGTGATGGTGCTCAACATGGCACTGAAGAAAGCTAAAATGAAAATGAGGCCTTATAGGCTTGGCCACAGAGAATTAACACCAGTTAATACCTTCTAGCTTATGCTGACGAAATCGTTGTATTCCGGAATAATGGAAGAAACCTCCAACACAATCTCCGAGTCCTACAGGAAGAACTAAAGCTGCTAAACATGGAAATAAACAGCAACAAAACTAAAGTAATGAGGATAGGAATAGGAGAGGGGAAGTATGGTCGGGTGCTTCGATTGAGGGAGAAAGAACTGGAGCATGTAAGAAAATTCAAGTATCTGGGGGCTCATCTGAACGAGAACGGCTGGATTGGTGGAGAAATCCGGGAAAGAATAAAACTGGCCAGCAAGTGCTTCCACTCACTTAGGACAGGCTTTCTGGGAAAGAGAGAAGTGTCCAAAAAAGTAAAGAAAGCGGTGTTCAAAAACACATTCATCCCCATCCCTGACCTACGCCAATGAATTCTGGACTACTACCTCAAAGCACCGAAGCCAACTCCAAGCAATGCAGATGCAGTTCATGAGGAGAATAGAGGGAAAAATCAGGAGGAACAAAATCAGAAACACCACAATAAGAAGCAATATCGGAGTGAAGCAAGCTGAAAATATAATAGAAGAAAACAGGCTACGCTGGTTTGGTCATGTCAAAAGAAT
This sequence comes from Rhaphigaster nebulosa, assembly GCA_948150685.1. Lineage (NCBI taxonomy): Eukaryota > Metazoa > Arthropoda > Insecta > Hemiptera > Pentatomidae > Rhaphigaster > Rhaphigaster nebulosa. The sequence goes on along the minus strand of OX411312.1, from coordinate 42,387,621 downwards.
GCAGGAGGGAAGATTAGTCAGAGTAGTGTATGAGGAAAGAGTGGAAGGAAGAAGAGTAAGAGGAAGGTCCAGAAACACATGGCAAGGCGACGTCAGAACAGCGTTCGAGAGAATAGACATGGACTGGAGCAGGCGACGTCAGCTGGTCCAGGACCGGACTATAAAAACGGGATCCTCAACACTGAACTACGGTAGAAGAGGACAGGATAACGAAGAAGAAGAATATGCACATTAATTTACTTGTAAGTTCTTACTTTTTATTAACATGAACAGTTGAATAGCAATAGTGCGGCACATCTTAATATATTCACATATGAACTTACAATATTGGCTTACAACTACATAATTGGTTTGTATATACTATGTTTCTATTTCTACTAGTATATATTATGTAAGTCATTATTCCTTGATCATGCAAAATGCTAAATAAAAATGTCGTTTATATAAAATTTTACTTATATTCATGAATCCCCAACTAGCATAAATCATACTATGGTATTCATGGAATAGAATTAGTTATTTTTTAGTTATAACAATACATATTATAATGTTAACTTTAATAGACCATTTCGTAGTCCAATAGTTATCATTATTATTTTTTTTTTAATAGCTTTTCCAGTAAATTAGTCTTATTTTACCTTCTTATTCTTATTATAGTTGTATACCCTATTTATTTAATGCCCATAAGGTGAGTGGTCCCAATAAGGACGTTACTTTTTTTGTGATGTCGCATAGGAATTAACTGAAAATATTAATACGTCTAAATAACATCAATTCAAAACGTTAATGAACGCAAGAGGTATGCTATTAAGATTAAATTTTTTTTATCCAATTGGAACTATATTGGGAAAGATACAGAGTGTTGGACTTTGCAACCATGTTAAAGTATTCGTTCTGCGCATATTCTTTCTGAATAAATCGAAAACTATACATCTCCTAGAAAATTTCAGATGCTTATTCGAAAGATGATTAAATGGTCTACAAAAATAAAAAATTAAAATAATAAACTAAGTAATCAAAACTATTAATTGAACTAATATTAGCAAAGATACAACAATTTTTGTTTAGATTTTTCACCCAAAGAAAAGTCATGTGAGTTTCATAACAGTTTTTTTAGTTATATTCCGAATTTGCTTCACATTACTTGTGTAGAGATATTATTTATTAGTCGGTAAAAAAAAAAAGAACAAACAAAAAAATAAGAACAAGAGTAAAAATAATTGTTTACCTCTCAGAATTGCTAAGAAATAATACATAATCATTATCAGAATTCAGTTCAGCGAAATCATGGTTTGCATTGTACTGTTGCAACTATTAGTAAGTTTAACTTGGTTTTGAATATTCAGGGCAAAAGGGACAAAGTTTAATAAACTAATAAACAACTTGAAAGCTCGCTGCTTCTCTCTCAGCTAAGTTGAATTTGATTGGTTGAGAATGGAGAGGAAAATGTAGGCTTTGTGAGAAAACTTGCTTAGATTGCAATTATTGTATTAATGTAATTTTAATTTTTATTATGTATTCCGTTTTGTATACGATACGCCACTAAAAGAATTATTTAATAAAAATAAATTAAAAATTGATCAGCTGCTACAATTTCTGGTGCATTGTTTAATTATATAATGATATAAAATTTGCATTGTTGTTGTGTGCATTGTTTAATTTTATAATAACTAGTATACCCGAGCGAGAACTCTCGCATTAGATATCTTCTAATCCCTAATTGCAAGTATAAGCGATATTAGGTAAACATATTAATTCGTATAAACAATATAATATAATCAAGAAAGTTTATTTAACACACACACATTTGGTGAAGCTACGTAGTTTGTAATGACTATGTTGAAGTTGCAGTACATACTTAATAAATAATTAGCTTACCCCACTGGAAAACATCTCTTCAATTTAGCAGTTAGGCAATTGGATCCAGCTATAACATTTTCTATGTGTAGTATTCATATTTAACAGTGCCCTTTAGGGTTGGACATGGGAAACAATATATAATTTCCCACTCATTAAAAGTTTTTGTAAACAGACTCAAATTGATATAAAGTTGCCATGACAACAACACTTACGCAAGATGGCACCGAGCCCCGTGCGGACCTATATCATGCATTATCTCGAAAACGGTAGGTTTTAAGGCTTTAAAATGCTCGTCCTAAGGTTTTGATGCCCGCGTCAAAATCTTTAAAACCCAACTCATCCCGTCTCGATCCGCTGACTCTCAGTCGTCAAATTTGTGAAACCTCCCAGTTTTTTCACCACTTTTATTTAAGCCCTAGTAAGAATTTAAGAAACGAAATTGGCATTCGTCACTTCTTTATGAAATTCCCTTTCTTTTGATACCTCATTCATCAAAATCCATCGCTCCTGAGAGCCGGAAAAGGGATCTATACTACCGTAATAATATATAGTAGTGATACATGTTTTATAATTTTTCGAATGAATGGGGATGGATTCCTCCGACCATTTTAATTACTGGCAAAAAATAATAAATAATATAAATAAAATATAAAACAATATAAAAATAATAAAAATAAAATATATTATATATATATATATATATATATATATATATATATATATATATATTACATGTAATATTACGAATGGAACAATGGAGTTTTTCCGCTAGTTCTATGTTCGACAACTTGTTTGCTCCCTCTATTGGTATATATTCCCCTAAGTATTTAAATTCTTCGACTATTTGTATGGATCCTTATATCGCATATAAGGTTTGTACATTGTTGGTATGTCGTTCCTTGTATCGAGTCTTCTCATAAAATATCTGTAAACCTAATTATAGCAGCTATTTCATGAAATCGCTCCATTGTTCCATTCGTAATATTCCATGTAATATATATATATATATATATATATATATATATATATATATATATATATATATATATATATATATATATGCATAAAATATTCTTTTTCGACAATTTTAGTCTTTTTTGAAATAATTATCTCACAGCATCTGCTATTTTAGTCTAAAAAAATATTTATTCAATTTATTATTATACTAAATTTAATGATATTTCGTGATGTTTTTATTAATGGAACAGGGATATAAAAATCATCTAAAGTTTAAATGAAAAATATATTAAAAATCTAAAGGTATCTTTTTTGGATAACTTATTGAAATCTTTATTTGAATCCAATGGTACTTTTTGAAAATTTGAATAAATTATTTTTAAAAAAGGAGTGAAGATGAAAAATGTAATTAATTTAGGGTATAATGATGTCGACGCACGTACATATCATTCTGAATATTTTTATTTACACATATTTTTTAGTTATCAATGCCAGGTCAGTAATTATCTACTAATTAACGTAGGACTTCTCTTCAAAAATGGAAAACAAACAAAATGTCCCCAGAAGCGTCGCAAAAAGTTTATTTTAAATTCTGTGTACGAACAACTAAATATCAGATTCTCCCAGATAATCTCGTTTATTTGTAGGCCAGATCACTGTTATATAATCAATAAAAACATGCAATCCAATATTGTTTCTGGTAGTCTAAAAGAAATATTCCATTATTTATTAAAAACATTCTATATGACGGAAATTACGAGATCATTATTGTTGGCTATACAGTAGAACGCAATTTAATATACAACGCTATATAAATAAATTAAATTAATAATTAAAGTAGAAAGAGAATAATTTTTTGTTTTTTAAGATGGTTAAGATGCCAAATTTTAAGAAAACTAAATGCGTATTGATATATAGTTTTATTTAAAAAAAAAAATAAACATAATTATATGAATACAAATTAAAAAAATATATATTAATATACAATGCTATATAAATCAATTTAATTATTTAATTGATGATTAAAATGCCAAATTTTAAGAAAACTAAGTGCGTATTGTTAATTATATTAATCTTTAACATTATTTACTAATATAGTTTTATTTAAAAAACATCTGGTGCGGTGCGCACATCACACAACTTTCCCTTACCGCCCCAAAATAATTATCTTTTTAATATAATTCTAAAGAGTTCACATAAACAATAGTTGAAATAAACTCAGCAGCATTCAATTCTTCTCCCACTTAAGTATAATAAAATAGTTTTTAAAACAATTTTAGTACAACAATTCTGTATACTACCTCTATATCTTAAATTTGTCAAGTTGCAAATATATTTTAAAAGTTTCTGGTTTAGTTTCTATGGAAAAATTTTCTTTCCATTAAATAATGTGAAAGTAGAAATTATTAAGTTAATTTCCGTTTTTTTATTCTTAAATTACTTTGTTACAGAGCATATTGTTTGCAACAGATTGGCGGATTGGTGGGAGGAGGTTCGGTCGCTTCTATCTCCTTTCGGATGCGCTTGGTTGGTTATCCATCTATTTTATGCTCCTCATAAAATACACTGTATCTTTGCTAATACTTGTCCGATTTTGATAAATTTTTTTTTAGATGATTTAATTACCTTTCATAAAAGTCTATAGATAAATTACCGTAAAATGCATACTTTTTAAGCTATGCACAAATAAAATATTCATTTCATCATAACTTTTTTCCTTGCAATTCCTCGGTGATTTACTTTATAAATGAAAAGTTAAAAACCTTTATGAAGAATAATTTAGGCAAGTGTCATCAAAATCGTTAGAGCCGTTTTCGAGAAAATTGTAAAAAAGCGTAAAATCCATGATATAATAGCTATTTCCGGTTAGTCCGATGTGCTGTATCTTTGATATTATTGGTCCGATTTTGATGATTCTTTTATTGTTTTTTAGATAATTTAATTATCTTTCATACAAGTCTATGATGATTTACCATAAATTGCACGCTTTTGAAGTTATGCGTAAATAAAATATTCTTTTCATCATAACTTTTTTCCCTCCAATTCCTCGGTGATGTACCTTATATATGAAAAGTTAAAGGTCTTTATGAAGAATAATTTAGGCAAATTTCATCAAAATCGTTAGAGCCGTTTTCGAGAAAATTGTAAACAATTCTAATATCCATGATATAATTACCATTTCCGGTTAGTCCGATGCGCTGTATCTTTGCTATTATTGGTCCAATGTTGATGATTCTTTTATTCTTTTTTAGATGATTTAATTACCTTTCATAAAAGTCCATAGATAAATTACCATAAATTGCACGCTTTTGAAGTTATGCGTAAATAAAATATTCTTTTCATCATAACTTTTTTCCCTGCAATTCCTCGGTGATATACCATATATATGAAAAGTTAAAGATCTTTATGAAGAATAATTTAGGCAAGTTTCATCAAAATCGTTAGAGCCGTTTTCGAGAAAATTGTGAAAATGTGTAAAATCGATTATATAAAGTGGCACTTCCGGTTAGTCGATTTTGACGAAAATGTTGCTGTAACATCACATGCATGTGCTAACCTTAAATATGTAATTTCAGTATCGTACAGCTTTCCGTTTTTGAGCTAGACTGATCACATACACACAGACACACAGACCATTTTGCGAGACTTGGTCATTTGGACTCAGGGGACCTTAAAACATGTATTTCCGTTGAAAACTCGAATTCGAAAATTTTCACGATCGCAATACTTCCCCTTACTATATACTTCGTATATAGGTAAGGGAAAGTAAAAAAGAAACATAATTAGATGAATAAAAATTAAAAAATGTGAATATAATAACATTCATGATTTTCGGACAATTAAAAATTAATATAACTATATTATTATACTATAGTTTAATTGTGCATATATCAATATAGGAAACTATATATTACTATTTGAGTCAGAGAAATGCAATAAACCTCTTAATTACAGTGAAATGTTATGTGGAAAAAAAAAATTAAAAAAACGCCTGTTTAGTCTAAACTAAAAAAAAAAAAATATAATTTTTTAACATAAATTCTTACTTCTATTTCATCATTACATTTGACAGTAATATTTTTTTATAATTTAATTTAAAGAATTTTTATTTATCATGTTTTGTATCACATTAATTTATTACAATATATACACAGTTTCAGAATGCACTGCATTTAGCTGAAAGCCAAATATCAAGCCCATATTATTTTTATAAATAAATTGTTTTTATTATGACCTTATTATGACCTTAAATTGTTTTTATTATTAAATATATTATATTTTGGTGTATCTGTTCAAGATTGCAAATAAACTAATAATAAATGTATTACTAGTAATATTGTTTTAGGAAAACGGAAACAAGTCAAAAAAAATTTTATACTGATACCCTACATTGATAACATTTCTATCATAAAAAATACTACCAAAATCCAGCATGTCAATTTTTGCCTGAATAAATATTGATTATAATACAATGTCAATATGCACAGAAATAATTTACGTAATAATTACTCGTATGTGCATTTATTTCATTTAGAATATATTATGATTTTGATAATTAGCGTTCACCTAATTATATTTTCAGGGATGAATGTTTCGTAAATGTTTGATATTATTTTAAAATATGTGAGTTGAATTCAATATAATTATTAGCATTTAAGCCTCATATATAACTGTTTATATACGTGCATGCTAATCCGGTTAATATAATTTAACGATGTAACATTGATTGTATATTTAGATGGATGGTTGTACATATTATCGACTGCTAAATGTCAGATTGGGAAACTGATGCATTGCTTGTCGGACATAGCTATGTCAAGCAGGTACAACTATGTCATGCGGTACATCCATGCTGGTGCATTTCCCAATTCGGTACATTCAGTGGGATCCGAATCAAAATTTCAGACTATATTTTATAGATCCTTTTATCATATAAAAATTTATATTTAGTATTTAATATATACTCGTATTTAGAAGAAAAATACTTCTTAAAAATAGAAAACGCAAACCTCCCAATTTGATATACTTATACTTTTCTTTTTTTTTTTTATAAACAGTATTAATATAATAAAAATAAGGTTAAGCATTTTTATGACTTAATGATTCAATATTAATATATTAAACAAAAATAGGCCAAACCATTTAATTCCAAAACAATAAGTTTTAATTTTCTACTTTAACTTATCCCTATTCTTCGTTGAGCTATAAATCAAGGTAATATTAATTGTAAACCAAAATCAAAGTAAACAGTTATGCTTTGTGATATTTAAAAAAATTGAAAAATTAAATTTATAATTTATTTTAGGAGTTAGTTTAAATAAAATAATTTAGTTTGGTTATAAATATTTTTTTCCCTGTAGATCAGTATTTTCCATTTCGTCAAATTGAAGACTAAAAAAGAGGGAGGATTATTGAATTTCACTTTTAAAAAAAAACTTTTATTTTTCCTCTTTTTAGTTTCTTATTTCTCGAACGTAAGTAGCAGATTCTCGCCCATTTGAAAAACTAATTCATCCAAGTTCCACATTTCTCAAGTTTATTTTTTACTTAAAGCATTGATTTACTTAATAATTACAAATACAAATATAATCAAAAGCATTTGTATTTGGAAAAACACCTACTAATGTAATGTAAATACATTTATTTAGTATTAAAATACACATAATTGTATTTGCAACAGCTCTGGTTACATTTAGTAAATATTGGAGTCAGAGAAAGGCAATAAACTTCTTAATTGGGACAATAAGTATTTTGAAACAAAAATTAAAAAAATAATTAAAATGATATCTGAACTAAGCTAAAAATATTGTTTTTTAAGTTGATTAAGATGACAAATTGAAAGAAAACTATGTGCGTACTGTTAATTATATTGATCGTGAAACTAATTTATAAATATATATTTTTATTTTATTATTTTTTTATCTATATTTAGAAATATAAGTTGATGAAATTGCAATCACTCCTATTTCAAAGGTTAATTTTATAGATTGCAACATGAGTAACAGTGTGTAAAGTAGATATCGACGTCATTTTTTAAAAAAGGCTTAGGCGCCAAAATTTCGAAATTTAGGTTTCAATTTATTATGGGCCGTAAAAACCACCTCTATCGATTTCCGCCCAGGGCAAATAAAAAAAAAACACGTAGATTGTCTAAAAATCTACTATTGATGACGTAAACTCCAACTACTGACGACTCTCACTCTGGCCTTTACCAATGCTAGAATCCTTTCTAATATTAATTATTAAGGTTTTGCCACCTTAATAACCTCCTACCATAATAAAGAATAAAATTAAGAAAATATTTATTGCTTTTTGTGGAAAAACGATTCGTATGTTTCCTGTAAAGTTTGCTAAATGACGCTTACTTCTTTTTACAAAAAACGACGTCTGTGTGTTTGTGCCTGTGTGTATGTTTAAACACATACACCTATAAAAATAACAAATTAAGAACCTTATATTTTCTTAAAATCATGATTAATAAGTTTAAAAAAAATGCACTTGTCCAGAGCATTCACTGTTTCCATGAATAAAAAGAAGCCCAGAAGGGTCATAAGTTATTAATCAATGAGGCAGTATTGTATCTTCACCAGCGGTTATACGAAGATGCGATGTGGTCACTCATTCTCAAATGCCAGACTTTCTCTCAATCCATACGAAGGGTCACGTATCCACATTTTAGATTAGAGTCTATCTCAGGAAGGCCTCCCGATCTCAGAGTAGATACACGGCTGATAGTACTGAAAATAAATTTTCTCTGGGGCTCTGACTTTGGACCCGTGAGTTGGGAATGTTCCCACTTCTTCCATATCAATTATACCATTTCTTCTGTATATAAAAAAATAATTTATAACTTTCGTATATAATTATGATTGGTTTACCAATTTAAATAATTGGTGTGCCCACTCAAACGAATTAAGTTACCACTTTGGGGGGGGGGAGAGAGGGAGGGGAGGGGAAGAATTATTTATAAATTATATGCACTCTTCTGTATAGAAGGACTTTTAGTTGAAGCATATGTCTGTAAATCTATAGCTCTCCCACGATTCGATGGCATTCCGAGGGCGAACTCATTCGTTACTAATTTGAAACTGACGTTTTTTTCCTCACCCTCCAACTTTATTTCAAATTACATCTCCCTCCTCCCCTCCCCCGGTCAAAAAAATCGCAGCACCTATAAATCTTATGATTTTTTTTTTAGTTCTGGAGCCTAGCCCACGTTTTATTTTATTAATAATAATAGAATTAGTTAAGTTAGAGACATTAAGAAAAAGTCATATTATTGTTTCTCTTAATTTACCCACAAACAAAAGATTAAATGTTTTTCTTCGTTGATTTCAATTCCATCTTTAATCTGTTTTTACTTTTTGTTTGTCCCGTACACCAAATTCTCTCTTTTCTCTGTATTCTGTGTTTTATTCGTATTAAGAAGGATAATCTTCGCTTTTCGGCCAAGCATTCCTTACTATACAGTTTCAAGAATCGTGGATAGGTACAGAGAGGCTGGGAGTCATTCAAGATTACCAAATTCAGGAAGTCAAAAAGTCACCAATGCTCATAGACGACCTTTTTATTAAAATGCAAGCACTCAGGAAACTCAATTAAATAGCTTCTGTGATGAGAAACTTGGTTGCTGGTATTTGGAGGATATCAATCTCACAATCAACCCTTAGAAGAAGACCGAGAGAGCCAAACCTTGGCTCAAAAAGGACTGCGAAAAAGCAACTTTTTTCTGTAAAACACCGTAAACAGAGACTAAATTTGCAAGAGATCACCAATCTTGGGCTGAGGAGGACTGGATAGATGGCCTATTCACCGAAGAGATAAGAGTAGCCCTTAACAGTCCAGATGATCGTATAAGAGTCTGAAGAAGACCTGAAGAACAGTAAAGAGTCAGGAATTGTAGAATTTGGAGGAGGCTCTATCATGTGTCTGGATGGCGTTTCTTGGGAGGCACCGAGTTAGTCCCAGTCCAAACAGGGTCCTTGAATGTTTAAATATGTGGAGATGAGTTTATAAGATCATGCATACATGTGGTTGGTGCTGAATCATTGCTTAAGCATGATAATGGTCGGTCTCATAAGGCAAAATGTGTTTCTGATTAACTAAAAACAGCTTGGTATCTATCTAGAGTGGTCTGCAATAATGACCTTTATCTGTCTGCAATAATCGAACATGTGTGGGACAAACTTAAAAGGAATTTTCGGTCGCGGGTTCCTCCTCCTACCATGTTTGAAATGCTAACGACGGCTGCATAGGAGGAGTGGCACCATACCTCAATATTATACTAAAAAAAATTGTGAATATGTAAAAAAAAATGGATACAATTATTAAAGTTATAGCAGGCAATACTTCTTAATGAATGTCATCATAAAATTTAAATATTATTAAAAAAAAAAATTAATTATTATTTTTTTTAAGAAACATCTTATTTTTATTACATATTCGTTCAATTTTAATATTTTATTTGATAAAGTTGTTTATTTTGAATTTATAATATTAAACCTGCTGTTCACCTGAAACTAAAAGAATTCCAGGTGTTGCGATTTCTTTGACGGGGAGTGCATTTACAAGCTTATACACATTAGTATAAGATTGCAATATCATTTTGTAGTATGAGTATAAATTTCTGAATATTTTGCGAATAAAATCGGAGAATACGGCAAAAACAACTAAATTAGTTTCAACTTATAATTAGTGCCTTATGAGTTCGCCCTCGAATACGACCGAATCGTGGGTGAGCTGTAATTACCATGGCAAGATAATATTGTATGTAATTACGTTATGTAATGTAATTAATGTATGTAATTACATATCATGTAATTGCCATGAGTCTAATATTTAAATTTTTAAGGCTAAAATTGACTATTGATCTTTACAAGGCATATTTTTAAATGTCAATAGTTCCCAGATATCACCACATTTTTTTTTAAATTTTAGAATAAAATTGAAACTTCAAAAGTTTGCCTTCTGAAATTGGTCAGTAGTTTGAGAATCACCCATATATTTTTTGTTTATTTTCGTTTCATATACGAATTATTTCTACGTTGCTATAATATTTATGTCCCATCTAAGGTTTTGTAAATAGATTTATATTTTTTTTATTTTTATCTTTACAGCAGAATCATGTACATATAAATCAGATTAAATATAAATAGATCATATATGTTTTTTTTCTAGTAATGTTTTTTTTTCTGCTGGCCTATTAGAATGATTTTTCCTTGGCCTTTTAGATGGATTTTTTTTTCTTTTTTTATATGTATTGTTTTCCTTTTGATGGATATACTTATGTTGTGTTTTTTTTTTTTTAATTTATTATATTATATGTCTTATGGCCAGAAACAATGATTATATTTTTGTTCATGTTTGTAATTCTAATGGGACTTCGCCTCAAAATTAATTTCCGTCCTACCTAATTATAAGGCTTATCGAACCCGAGGGTTCGATCCCGAAGCCAGTCAATCGTTGCATCTGTACTAACCAAACTCTGTCATATGCTGGATTTAAAATGTCAGCCTTGACCCGTTCAAAAGTCCGTTAAACGCAAATTAACTATTCCAACCATTAATATGATATTAATAAAACTTTATTGAAACCTCTATTCCGTATTTATTAAATTGTTCAATTTAACTATCTTCGAGCTAAATATTCTACTCAACGCTCTATTGAATTTAAATGAATACCATTCCATATTCACAGAATGTCATTATGTAGCCAAAAAATGTCATAAAATCACTGTGATCTCGCTAATTTTTATGTAAATATAAACAAAAAAAATGATGTAACAAAGTAAATTAAACCGGTAAATCAGCATCTAATTAGATTATAAAAAAAGAAATCATTTTTAAGCTATTAACCTTAAAAGGGAATTCTCTTTTTTTATGGCAGTATAAAACAGCTTATTACAGTTAATAGCCAAATAAACCCTTAATTACGAGATGGGAAGGCTATGTTTTATTAATCAGATTTCATTAAAGTAATAAAATCTTCTACAATTGGTTTTTCTTATAACAATATTTTTTTTTCTTGCATAGTCTCCTGTAAACAAACATGTATATATGTTTGTAATATATTAGCATGTTTATTTCATCTAAACTAATATAAATATATATATATATATATATATATATATATATATATATATATATATATATATATATATATATATATACACATACACATCATAAAGAGGACGCTAAACCTTATGGAAAACATTAATAATATAAAAACATGACAAAACATGGATTTATCTGTTCATGTATCTCTCCACGATGATATAAAAAGAAGCATCAACAAACAAATCGAAAATATTTAAAATATAACGAAACATTTTTGCAGTATTTTGAGCTCAAATTGTTATAAAACACTCACATGTAATTCACCATGTAATTTGAACCAATAAACTTAATAATCAGTCGTACAGTTGGCTAAAAAAATCGTTTCATACCACCATATATATATATATATATATATATATATATATATATACATGTATATTATTAAATATATATATTAATTACTTTTATAAGATAGCAACTTCCAAATGGGCATAGGGACCGAAACGCTGATGTTTTGGGGAGGTTTTAATTATAATTTGAATTTAAAAGGGATATTTTAAGTGATTTTCCTACAGGCTTAAAAATTAACCTTATGAATAAATTTAAATTGTAATAATTATACATAAGTCATTGATAAATTTAAAGAATATCCATTTTTGCCTGGAGGCGAATAAAGGCCCATTCGCCTCCAGGCAAAAATGGATATTCTTTAAAGTTATCAATGACTTGTGTATAATTATTACAATTTAAATTTATTCATAAGGTTAATCTTTAAGCCTGTAGGAAAATCACTTATAATATTGTATATAATGTATATTGGAATGTATGTACACAAACATAAACCCCCAAACAAATTCTGAATAATTATAAATTTTAATATTCTTTATGCACATAAATCATCGTCAAGCTTTGTTTGCTCATTTAGTCAATTTCAAGAGTTCGTTAATTATTCTATAGTTGCTAAGCAAATTTTTTTTTAGAATCGCAGATTAAATATTTAAAAAAAAAATTGTAATCCTGACTGCAAATATTTTTATTTCGAATTTTCGATCTAAATTAAATTCATTATAAAGTGTAAGTTGAAAACAAGGGACAATATAAAGAAACAATATAAAGGAGTAAATTAAAATAATAATTTATTCAAATTCTATTTTGTATATATCAGAAGTCGTATTTAAAAATAAATACCTTTGTAAGGTACCTATATATTAAAAATAAAAATAGAGTTTGCACCAGAGGTGTCAAAATTAAGAAAAGAATTTTCCTATTATACATTTTTTTCTCGATTAAATGATTGTTTATCAATACAATGATTATATACTATAAATATTTCAGAAAAATATGATAATAATTAACTTTGAATAATCCACTCACCAGACATTGTAGGAGTAAAAAGCAGTTTATTCTTGGAATGCCTTGTTGACACTGAAAACCAAATGCCCCTACGTCGATAAGAATTATCTCCCGAAGATAGTAGCTTGTAAACATATGTTTTAGAATATTCCTTTGATTTTATATATAATAATAAATATTCAAAACTATTTAAATATTTATAGTTGTATTGTTTTTAAATTTCAGAGTTAAAAATCTTAAATGCCCGTTGATGGGGACTTGAAATTAAAAAAATCTTTCTGATTTTTGGGATATTTTTCCTAAATATTATGAGCTGCCAAATACCAGGATTTTATTCTAAAATAGATTCTGACGTCATATGTCTTGAGGTTTGAATTACCTTATTTAAGACAACACCCTTCGATAAGGTACTCATGGGTCCTAGTGTGTCCGATCCTAAGGCGGCTAATAATAGTTCTCGGTAGTTCCCTTTTATCTCTGGGAATAGTCGAGAGTCTTCGTAGATCTTCTTCATCTTGTTATTGTTTGAAACCTTAGATCAAAAGTAATACCAGGGTTCTTGGTACTGGCTCAATACTGGTGGTTCAATGGTTCAGTATTGAAGTCATGCAGTACCGTGTTGATGTTGGGCAAAGGAAGAATAACACTTGTTTCTTTGGTACCTGTGTCAGCCATATCATTACCTGTTATTCCAACTTGCCTTGGAAAATTTATTATTATTTTGTTTGTTTAATGAATTATTTTTATGATGGAAAATGCAAAAGGTTATTAGAAAAGTTTTGGATTGCCTTGAGTGCTGAGTGAGAGACGCTGCAAATTAAAATGTTTTATTTATTTCACCGGTTAAGATTATGAATAAGCAAATGCCGAAGGACTCAGAGGTCAATACTGAATAACTGGTAGGAAATGGTACCGGATAATCCCCGGAAATGGTAACGGATAATCCCCGTAGGCATCACTACCGAACACCGAACGTGTTGTTTGTGAAACACTGAAACGTTTTTTTGAACCTTCAAAAAACTTTGTTTTAAAACTTCTGGAGGATTTGTTTATCTTTAATCTTTGGGTTACTAAACCTTTTAAAATTTTGTAGAGCAGTCTCTCTTCCAACGTTTTGTCTGTGTCTACGCACTACTTTAGAATTTAGATTGTGTTAATGGAAGCATTCTAATTATTCATTTTAAAAAATGTTAATGGTTATGCTCAGTTTCAACCCATTTTAATTCTGTATTTCATTTTCCTCATACTTAAATATATCCAATAACAATTGGTGTCAATCCGAATAAAGGTTTTTAATAACAGGCATGAAGAAAATATTTAAAAAAATAATTTAATATAATCTCAAATTCAATAATGTTCATATGCAAAAGAACTTAGTGATATATGACATGGTTTGATTCATGTTCAATTGCTCTAAACCTTGAGTAATAGCGAAGTGACGATCAATTATCATCAAACGTTGCTAATGTGATTGTATGCAATTACGAACCACCATTCTCATAGCAACCTATAGATTCCTCAATTGTATTGGATAAGTTGAGATACGTTCCGGGAAACCGTTTGAGTAGCAACTAACTCTCTAAGACAAAGGCAGCTCAGCGCAAAGTGTATTTAGTTGGAAACTCTAGAACTATCGCCGCCAGATCTAATTGCTATGTTCGCTGCCTCATGGCTCGCTGAATCTTGCAACTTTTCTCGGCAAATGTTTCAAACAGCAAATCGACAAAGTCTGTGGGATTTGCAAATTGACAAATATTGACGTTCAGACTTGATTTTAACCGAAAATCTAATAGAAAAAAATACTGTGTCTTATAAATTGTTTAAGCTTCAGTTTAATACAAAGCTATTCATTATGACTGGAAAAAGCTACTTTTAAAAATATACACGATTAACTCAAACAGAAATCAGTCACTCGGTGAAAGACATGGAAGTTACTGAAGGAATTGTTCTCATATCTAACTCATCTGTAAGGAAATAATAGTTTATCTATACTGAACTTCGTACGTTCGTATTTCGCATAACTCAAAAACGGTTAGCTGTAGAAAGTTATAATTTTGTATTTAGGTTTGCTCTAAAATGTAGTTGTGAACCTCCCTTTTTGGTCACTGCTTGATTACCGGAAGTGGTACTTTACTTGAAGGTCATAAATGATTTCCATCAAAAATTATATTAAAATATTATATAAATCTTCTCAAATTTAGTATTTATAATTTATATATTGATTTAAATAACATACTAGATTTTGGTCTAAATTGTAAAACCTGAAGCGGTACTTTACTTGAAGGTCATATTAGACTTTCATCAACAATTATATTAAAGTATAATGTAAAACATCTCAAATTTGGCAAATAGGACTTTTATATCGATATAAATGTCTTTAATAGATTTTGGTTAAAATTCGTGTGCCGAAAAGAGTACTTTACTTGAAGGTCATAATAAGCTTACATCAAAAATTATATGTAAATTAAAAGAGAAATCATATGTTTCAGTAATAAAGGTTACTAACGCAATTTGGTTTCCAATCCAATTAAACATTTTTATTACTTGTTTTAAATGTTAAGACAGAATGTAAAATACTGGTTTTCCTCCCCATTTTTTATTATTTTCACGGAAAATGGAGAAATATCTTGGAAAATAGTAACCTACTGAAGGAAAACGACATATAATAACGGAATGAGACCTCCAGTAACAAGAGTGTGTTGTTTTGTGTGTGTGTGTCAATTATCGGAAACTAGTAACCAAATTCAGTACAACTTTTTGAGCCACGGATTTATAATTTAATAGGCGTACAAGGAAGTCATGTGTTGTCCACATCAGATATTTTTTAAAACTTATTTTCTTTCTAAGTAATTGTACGAATCTACTGATTTATTTGTTTTAGTATAATTTTATCACTTTATTTAATGCTTAATATTCTTTATATCTATAAAAATATTAGTAATAATCCTACTTGTTTATTCAAAATATATTATTTTATTTTTTCTATTCTTGTTTCGTTGATTTTATTTTTTTTTATCTTTTAATTTATAAGTATATTTCACATTACTATAACGCATTAATATAATTTATACGTAAAATGTGAACTGAACATCTTATACATATATTATGCTGTTTTACATGGATTATTTATACTTAGTAAATAAACTCCTCTTGCAATAGGGTTACAATTCGAGAAATATATATATATATATATATATATATATATATATATATATATATATATATATAGGCGTTAAATTTATAGCAAATTCAAAGAAGAAGAGTGAGAAACCTTCCAATTTTTCCAAATTGTTCAACAATTCGGAGCAACAAATAACAAATAACCAAAAGTGTATGTCCTGTAGATGTTACTTCCGCTATGTTGTTTTTTTTTAGTACTTACGTATTTCGCGGTAGACCGGCATTGCTGTATAACCTACCCTGTTGCTTTTTTATAACTTATGCTTTATTAACATTATTTCTAAAGTAATATTATTGATTTGTTTTTTAAAGTGTGGTATATTTTGAGATGTTTATTTTTATCAGTTTTGTTTTGTTTTGACGTCCGCATGACGGTATAGAAGAATCAATCTAATTAGGGATTGATAAATTATTTGTCACTTCTATAATTTTGTTTTTATTGAAAACTAGTTTCGAAGGTTGTACATTCATCTTCAGTTCTAAAAACACACAAAAAAATTCAAAAATAAGCAATTCAAAACATAGTTTGGTATTGTTATACATATTATATTAGATGTAATATAAATCAGTATTATAAAACATTTATGAATTATGAATTTAATTAAGACAAGAAATCAAATAAAATATTGTAATGATTGTGCAACCAAATACACGGGAAGAACTGGAAGATCGCTAAATCAGATATTAAAGGAACATATACGTGCAATTCATTTAAATGAAAGAAACCATAAATTCATCAGAGACTCAGGAGTTAAATTAATACATCACGTTGAAAACAGCCTCAAATTAAATATATATGAAGCACTTGAAATAATAAAATCCTTTAAATCCAATCCAGATTTTTACTTAAATGACCAAATAAATATCTCCAATAGTCCAATCTTAAATTTATTCCCATCTATAACAGAAAAACCAATTACTCACCGGCATCACTGAAAAAAACCCGACCCTTAAACCCGTTTACTTACCTATAACTATATCACCTTTCTTTCATGGTTAGTTCAGTGCGAGAAGAAACCAGTACAAACTTTTCTGTTTGATATAATCCATTTAAACCTTGGTGAGTACCAACATGTATTTGATTTCTTGTCTTAATTAAATTCATAATTTTTTTATAATACTGATTTATGTTACATCTAATTTAATATGTATAATGATAACAAACTATATTTTGAATTGCTTATTTTTGAATTTTGGTGTGTTTTTAGAACTGAAGATGAATGTATAACATTGGAAACTAGTTTTCAATAAAACAAAATTATAGAAGTGGTAAATAATTTATCAATCCCTAATTATTTGTGAAGACACTAATTAGGTTTTGACAATAAGTGTTGTTGTTTTTTTTATATTTTATTTTCATTTGTGAATTGTCACACACTGATTGTAGTGTTTGACAATAATTATTATTATTTAAAAAAAGTTAAAAGAATCATGGAGAAAAAGTACCGTTTCCATGTGGAAAGCGATGTCTGGCTACTATATATTATTACACGGAAATACGCAATATAAAATTAGCAATTGAGTAAAGTAACCAAGAAGCTTCTGAATATTTTCGAAACTTGAACCCACTTGTTACGTCGCGGCTGTCACTCGGACATTTTTCTGGCTGGGAGACAATATTCGCCAGGGCCAGAGAAAAATGGGAATAATTTGGGTCGTCGCTCTAAAGGGAGGGGAGATGGATGCGACCCTTAGACAAATTCCTCCCCCTTCCCTTCCCCTGAAAAATAGATAACTCAATTGAAGACAGGCAAGTTGGGGGGCCTGGGTGACACCTCAGTGCTTCTTAATAAAGTTCCCAAGACCCCGCCAGAAATCTACCACCACATTTCTCATATCACTGTCGTGTGTGGCAGCGACAGATTGAACAACTTTAACACTTTGGAAGACCTCATTAGCTGGAATTGCAACTTTCTCAGGGCAGAAGAGAACTGCTTAATCTATATATACAGGACTTCAACTTATCTTACGAAACCTCAAAACTTTATTCGCTTATATCAGCTACTTAAGGTGTTCTCAATGTTAAAATCTTAGTGTTCAGCAGGTTGGTTGTTCGTATTAAAATATAAATTTTAAACCCTTAATCATTGTCATATTATAAATTACAATGTTTTTTTTTTTTTTTTACTTCCTTGTACGCAGTAAAGGAAGTATTGTAATCGCGAAAATTTTCGGTTTTCAGTTTTCAACGGAAATATCCATATTGACCATCCCTGAATCCATTTTGACTAGTTTCGTCGTGACGTCTGTACGTACGTTCGTACGTATCTCGCGTAACTCAAAAACGGTTAGCCGTAGAAAGTTAAAATTTCGTATTTAGGATTATAGTATAATCTTTTTGGTCACTGCATGATTACCGGAAGTGGTACTTTACATGTAGATCATTACTGATTTTCATCAAAAATTATATTAAAATATTAAGAAAAACTTCTCAAATTTCGTATTTAAGACTCACATATTAATATAAACAACATAATAAATTTTGGTAAACATTGGCAAACCGGAAAGTTGTACTTTACTTGAAGATCATATTAGACTTTCATCAAAAAGTATATTAAAATATTATGTAAAGCATCTCAAATTTGGCAAATTAGACACTTATATCAATATAAGTAATTTAATTGATTTTGGCAGAAATTGAAGATCCGAGAGGGGTACTTTACTTGAAGTGCATAAGAAACTTACATCAAAAGGTATATTGAAATTTATTACAGAGATCATATATTTCGGTGATAAAGGTTATAAAAGCATTTTTTTTTTCCACTCTAATTAAATAATTTTATTACTTGTTTTAAGTGTTAAAATTGATTGTAAAATACTGGTTTTCCACCCCATTTGTGAGATGAACAATTCTGCAGCAGGATAATAAGATATATGCTAAGCGAGTTTTTTCCGCTTATAATGTCGAAACTGTCGATTTGCAATGCTTTCTCTAGTGATATTGGCAGTTTAAATGTCACGGAACACGAAGAAATCTCTTGGAAATTTCAGTTATCAGACCTCCAGAAACAAGAGTATGTCTGTGTGTGTGTATATATGTGTATGTTCGCGTGTGCGTCTGTGTTTGAGTCAATAGATGGATGGTCGTGTCGTTTTTTGAGATACTGTAATCTTCGGAAACTAGTAACCAAATTCAGGATCACTTTTTTTACAAGGAAGTCATGTGTTGTCCACATCCGATATTTTTTACAACAATTAGCAATTGTGATGTTCCATAAATTTTATTCTTCTTATATTACATGCACTTTCCACTTGACCACAACTGTATCCACGTTTCGAGATTGTTTCCCCATCTTCAGGATTACTTTCTAAAAAATTAACAATATAATGAAATAAAAACCATATATATATATATATATATATATATATATATATATATATATATATATATATATTATAAATATATATAAATATATATATATTATATACTTATCGTACTGAAAATATAGAATGGAATCAATTATGTTAAGAATTATATGTTTCAAATAATTATTCGATTGATGTATAATAATTATGCAACGACCAAACGAACACATGCCTCTATAATTCGATGACAGAAACCCAAATTTTTATAAACCTATATATATATATATATATATATATATATATATATATATATATATATATATATATATATGATACTGCATTTGTCTAAAATTTTACAAAATCCTGTATACAATATCATGCTGGTTAAAAGTTACAATAATAAGGTATAGAACAGTCTCTGAAGGTCCCACTTACCAGAGTTTGCTTTTAAAGAATAAGGCCTTCTTTGGCTGGTAGATGAACATCGATACAGTTGTACTGCAAAAGATGAAAGACACAATTTTATCAGCAGGCAGGAAATAATATTTTTACAACTTGTTATACTTCACCTTAGCGCACTTTCGCGGCTGATTTTTGATACAGCAGTGTTTAGTCTTCATGCTCCAGAATCTAGTTATTAGATAATTTATTATTGGGGGTAAACAAATTCTTTTTGAGGTCCTTTTTAATTACTAAGGAGCCTTTAAAACTAAAGTGAGGTTTTTGATAACTGAAATGATAAGCAAAAACTGCTTCGCAAATGTTTTAAATCCCTTGAGAAACCTACTCATGTCGTATCATATTTCGTTGTTGATTGAGGTGGAGAATTATTTGTTAAATTCAATTTTTATCTTTAAGAAAATCGATTATAACTGCTTTGAAAATATGTTTTATGCCAAAGTTTATTAATATGCAACATATCGCACTTGTTCATTAAAAACTATTTACTATATAAGTATATACATTCTCAAATTAACTCTCACTTTGACTGTACTGAAGTTTCTAGAAGCATTTTTCATCTTTTTCAAGCCCTCAATCAGCAGTTCGTCATATTTCAATTGTTGTAAAATCTAGTTGTGAACCTCCCTTTCTGGTCACTGCATGATCACCGGAAGTGGTACTGTACTAGCAGGTCATAATTGATTTCCATCAAAAATTAACATAGTAGATTTTGTTGTAAATTGGGTTACCAGAAGCAGTTTACTTGAAGGTCATAGAAAACATTCATAAAAAATTATGTAATAAAATATAATGTAAAACATCTCAAATTTGATATATAAGACTTTAATATAAATATAAATAATAAACTAGATTTTGGTTAAAATTGGTGAGCCGAAAGGGGTACTTTAATTGGAGGTCATAATAAACTTATATAAAAAAATTAAATACAGAGATCATAAAGGTTACAAACGCGATTTTTTTCAACTCTTATTTTTATTACTCGTTTTAAGTTTTAAAATTGAGTGTTAAATTCTTGTTTTCCTCCCCATTTGTGAGCTGAACAAGTCTGCAGCCGGAGAATGAGATATAAGCTATCTGGGTTCTTCTGATTAAAATTTCGGAATCTTTGATTTTCTATATTTTATCTAGTGACATTGACAGTTCTAATGTTGTCACGGAACACGAAGAAATCTCCTGGGAGCTTGTTACCTACTGAAAGAAAACGACATTTTATAGCTGAATGAGACCTCCAGAAACAAGAGCTTATTTATGTGTGACAATAGATATGGATGTCGCGACGCCGAGTGTCGTTTTTACTGCAATCTTCGGAAAATAGTAACCAAATTCAGGATTACTTTTTGAGCCACGGATTTATAGTTTAATAAGCGTGCAAGGAAGTCATGTGTTGTCCACATCAGATATTTTTTATTTGTGCAAATATTTTTAAGTATACAATTGTATTTTCCATATTTGATGTTTCATTTTTTATTATTTTATTTTTCACATTTCATAAATACATATTTTTACTATATTTTTTTTAATACTATTATATTTTCGTATTCCCCCTTGTCATTCTACTATATTTATTCATCTCTTTTCTATAATTCCTGTGCCCAGCTTTGCTTAGTCCTGATGAAGATCCTACAACTTGGTCAATACGTTGGCACACATCAATGAATTCGATTAAATAATCTTCTTAATTATTTAAATAGGAATATAAACCTGATAAAAATAATAAGGATAGAGAAGAATAAGGACAAATAAAACAGTATAAGAAAGACTTGCGTAAGGGGAAGAGAGGGGACAAGCATGTGTTACCGTTCCGAGCCTCGAATAAAATAGAAAAGTTATCATCGAGGAACATCTTGCATGCATAAAGAGACACCCGCGTATCGTAACAAGCTGCCGGGCGAAGCACATTTGCTCAAATATAAGATTATAAAATTTACTAGCGAAAAAGGGAAGAAGGTATATAAAGAAAGCTGATTGCTTCGGGAGTGTCTGGGAGATATCGCGGGTCACTTGGGAACATCTGCATCTTCCCAGAGCTCCTCTTGTTCATAAAAGCTAACGTCCTTCCGACTCCTTGCAGGGAGGAACCACTCCACTCCTGAGTCTAATGCTCCTCGGCCAGTTTGCATAAACTCAGCTCCGTAGAAAGCTCTTGAGTAAATAAAGAAATGGTTATGGTCTCCCAGGGACGTCAACATTACGCCGAATTTCCAGCGCCCGTTTTACCCCGAAGTCGGAAGCAGGGAGTTAAATTTTCATTACAAGGATGAATAAATTTTTATTGCAGTTTTTATTCGTGGCGGTATTTCCTCTATTGAAATAAAATTTATTCATTTTTCCAGGAAATTTTTTTATTTTCCTCCTGGTGACCCTGTGAAAGGGGAATCACAATTTTAATCCATTTCAATTTATATATATCAGTTATCGTTAATATTGCTTCAATAACTGCCTAAGTGCAGTCAAACCTAAGTAAATCGAATTCCCGTATAGGAGAAATCTCTATTTATCGAACTTTATTCAGGAACCTTGAATTTTTGAAAGCAAAAAATATTCTATATATTGAACAAATA
Organism: Rhaphigaster nebulosa; assembly: GCA_948150685.1. NCBI lineage: Eukaryota > Metazoa > Arthropoda > Insecta > Hemiptera > Pentatomidae > Rhaphigaster > Rhaphigaster nebulosa. The sequence continues at coordinate 42,364,886 of OX411312.1, read as the reverse complement.
AAAAATGTAACTGTCATCATAAAGAACCCTTAGATTACGTTCATAAGAATGGATAGTAATTTAATAAGAAAAAACATGTTCCACTGTTTCGCAAAAAATGGAAATTTGAGAAGGCCTTGTTTCAGAAGTAGCAATTACGATAACCATAGGAGTGGGAGTCTTTGAATTCCTTTCCTAACAGAGTGAAATTTTGAATTTAAATTCAGTTTGACTTGGTCTTTCTTGTTGTAAACTTGCCTCAAGTTAAGCATAAAGTTAAACATAACTTTGGTGATCAATTATACACAAAAAGCTACCAGGAACTATACTACTTGCGCGAAAGTAAAAATAAATATATTTTTATATACGTAAACATATTTTAATACTTGTTCTTATTAATCACCTACATAATATACACGTACATATAGTTCCTCGAATTTTATATATGTATAAAAAAATCTGCAATCTCTTATGTAATTTGTATGTTTTTTCTAATAAATGTTTTTGATCATTCTTTTTCTTTTCTTTAATCCTACAATAGTGTCTTTTCTACTTCTTTAACTCTTAAAAATAACAACATGTTTTTGTAAGACGAGGAAAAAAAAATTGCAATATTTTTATACATCGAAATTTCCATACATCAGTTTTTTTTTCGAGGAACCTTTATGTTCGATACATAGAGATTCGACTGTATTGAAGACCACAAAAAAAGTGTTTGACATTGTAGAGATCTTGCTTTTATGAAACTGAATAGAATAATATTCTTATTAACAAAATGATGTAAATACATTGCTCGTTATAAACATTATTAGTGCTTGGTGTTTGATCATCAGCTCATTCTAAACTACGTTTGTTTATATTGTTGGCCTTGGTTGCAATTCAAGAAGTTGGTGGGGGAAAGGTCGAAGAAGAAAGCACATACTTGAGTGTAAACTTATTTTTCAATGTGTGCCTTTTACATTAAGGCACACATTACATTAAGGCAAGTAAGTTTATACTTACCTGTGTGCTTTCTTCTTTGACCACACCTTCCAACCAATTCCTTTGATGTACAAATAAGGTTGTTGTATGCTTGCTTCGTTTTTTTTTTGTTTTTTTTATTCGGTTAGTCCTGGAAAGAAGTTACATAATTGAACTCTCAGCTAGAAATTTCTAATAGCTCGGCAAAAACGTGGAAAATCTTTAAATTGAAATAATTAATGTTTACGGTATTTGTTCATTTTTTTTTTTTTTTTAATCTTTTGAGATAGAATTACATTCCTCCATCAGGAGTATTAGGACAGAAAAATTTTCATACTATTTTGGTTTCATTTTTTAACGCTCATAGCTCCGCTTCTATAAATGTTAGAAAGAAATGTTTAGTATCATTTGACAGAGAAAATGTGCCATTAGATATTGTAAAAAGAATTTTTTGGTTTGGAATTAAGTTAGAAGTCTACGGCATGCGAGTAAAGTTCACCGGTTATGAGTGTTGAGGTTATCGCTCACAACAACGAAATTTCCTACATATAACTTTTTTTTTTTAGGGAACGCCTCAACCGATTTTCAAGTTGGATGGCTCAAATTATTCGCTCTGATCCGTGAAGGTTTTGAAACATGTTGAGCTCAAAATACTGAAGAAATGTTGTATTTATTTTATTTGATCTGTCCGTTTGAGGGTATCCAACGATTTTTTGAGAGAAAGGCTAAACCGATTTTCAAGTTTGATGGCACATAGTTCGTAGTTTGAAGTTTTGAAACATCCAACTTCTACCTATGTTTCAGTTAGTACTTTACCTTGCTGGTGTTATTTTGTCAGTGAACTTAGTTTACTGTTTTATTGTTAATTTACAATTTAAGGACAAGTTCCCCCACTTTAGAGACGGATATTACTTATAGAGATATGTAATTACTCCGTCTGTAGGACTAAAATTACTTTAAATTTTTGTATTTATATTCGCCCGTTAGAGGCACATTATTCTAAATGTTTGTATTTATTATTACTCCAAAAGTATTAGTTTTACGTACGCATCGGTATTTCTTGTTCCCTATTGTGATTTGTCGTATTTTCTTTACAGATCTAAAATTATAGAAAAATATACAAATGAACTGTAGATACTTTTCCAGTACCTCTATACAAAAAATAGAATGACGAACTCCAAATTACTTGGAGCTTTCCAAAAAAATATGTGATATGTTTGCAAAAAAAAAAATTTTTTATCTGTTATAGTTAGTTTTGAATCAAGTATATATTTGCAATTTGTTCAATTTTTTCTTTATTCCATTATTTTATTGTTCAAACGTTTGACTATATTTCATAGATTTAATTTCATTAAGCTACTCTAAATAATATTTTTTGAGAGAAAGGCTAAACCGATTTTCAAGTTTGATGAATCAAATTACTCAGTGAATTCTCATGAATGTTTTGAAATATTGTGAGCTCCAAATACTGAAAAAATATTTCACTACATTTTGAGTTTTTTTTTTTTTTATATTTCATATAATATCATTTGTATGGTAAGTTCATGATCATATGACAATACATTAGAAACAGCCTATACTTTAAAAATAAAAACGTCCAAAAAAAATTAATTAAATAAAAAAAACCTACTACGGAAATAACTTTTAAATCTTACAACCCTTTTGTCCTAAGGGACGGAATTTAGTTAAATATCTACAATGGGTTGTTAGTGAAGATGACACCACTGGATATTTAACCTTGGTGTAGTAGTTAGATGCCTTCCACTAAACATTACAGCTCCTTGCAAGTACATTACGTCCCGCTCATATGTGCATGTCAAAATACAGAAAGCTTCTAGCATCTATGCATGTAAATATACAGAAATCAAATTAAGGCATTGATGAAACTAGTGACGTAATCGTACATATGACGAAATTTATTTACGAGATTGCTATTTTTTAATTATATATTCTTCTTTGCAATTTCTCATTACTTGCACTCTAAATAGTTCTACGTCTTTAAAACCCCGCGTTTGCGTGATAAACACTGTCTCTATACGACTTTTTTCGTTTATAAAACTTTGAATTAATTGGATTAAATTTCATCATTATTTGAACACACCAACCACGTCTTCCTTCAGAACTATTTATTTAAACAATTTACAATTCTAAATATTAAAAAATCATATACACTTTTTTTAGGTATATGAAATTTCTTTTTAATAAGCAGACGAAGGAAGTGCACATCTAAAAGCATGCACGCGTTTATTTTAAGATAGTTTATTAATAAAAAGTTCGACAAAGTGTAACGGGAGCTGACTTTGGATGAGTAGCGCAGGTAACTTGATAAGTTGACCCAACTTAATTATGGTTAGTAATTAAAAGTTGCACCGAAGTGAAGTTGGATTGTAGTTTGCTTACTCCTGGCTTCAGCTGTTCGTTCTGGAGAATATTCTCGGCTTAGGAACACGTTCTTCGACAAGCAGTTTATACGATTATTCAAACAGACGCAAATTATCACAATAAAATTAACTATTAACTATTTTAATGGCAATTTTAGTGAATTTTATGGTATTGTGAGGATATTAAAAATATACCATGCATTATTCTGGTTAGAAGCATTAGAACCATTGAAACACTTCTGGGACGTTAAATTATTTATTTTTATACATGCAATTTTATATATTTTATTTTATATATTAATTTTATTTATCCAATTTTATCCTTTATTAACTTATATATATATATATATATATATATATATATATATATATATATATATATTCAAGTAAATTAGTTTCTAGTCCCCCCTTAGCACGAAGAGTTGCCAGTAATTTCTTATGAGATGGGAGATTTTGGCATAAAATAATCATAAAAAAATTAACCTCTCTCTCAAAATGAAATCGAATACAATTATAAAAAATCCACCGGGCAATCCCAGGTTGGTCCTCGGAACTCTACATTTCCATCGGCTAATTCTTTTCGAAATGGTGGCCGATTGAAGGTTCAATACGTCCATACATCGTACATTTTTGAAGCTAGAGGAAAAAAATATGAAAAAAAAACAATTTTTAAAATGAAAATATAAAAGATATTCAATCCAAATAGATTTTGGATATACGAGGGTTTGAGAGAAAAAGTGGCCTAACTCACATTTAGACCACTTTTTCATTTCGACTAAAAATAGAATTATTTTGATAGGCCAAATACTTATATATATATATATATATATATATATATATATATATATATATATATATATATATATATATATATATATATATATATCGGTATATTTAAAAAAATAGGTTTGCAAGGGTATCAAACATCTATAGAGTGCACTATATGAACCAAAAATTTCAATATTGGAGTTTTTATGACTTTGTGGGTCAGGCCACTTTTGCTCACTGAGCATATATTTTGGAATAATTTTTATCTCGGTAATTTATGAAGATAGTAGAACAGTATAAAGTATTTTGGAATCATTAAACAAAAATATATATATATATATATATATATATATATATATATATATATATATATATATAGATAAAAGTTATTTTCTTTTTTGAGAATTTAAATAATACTTTTTAACAGGAAAAAGGATTTTAAAAATCAGATTAATTTTTAAAAAATCATCTTTTTAAGCTAGGAATATTTTTTACGGGCGAAATTTTATTAATATATTTATTTGGAATCGCAGAAATTGGACAGACCAATTATATGGAAATTGGAGAAATAACCGCTTTTAATTCTATTACAAACAGAATACGAGGGGTTTATATATGGAATAACATAATGGGATGAGACAGTTATAGTGGTTTCAAGTTTATTTTCCACTGTTTTAATTAAAGAAATTACTTTAATTTGTTCTGCATTATATCAGTTATCGGATGTGTATGGATTGATGCATCTGTGTATATATATATATATATATATATATATATATATATATATATATAAGTGTTGTTTTGCTATTTCTTTTAATGGATACCCATAAAAGGACCGTTTATTAGAATTCTTGTAATATTTTGTGCAATATAGAAATAACTACCATATGAAATAATAAAACAATTGGAAGCGATAAAAATTAACAATCAAAATACGCAATAAAATGAAGCTATAAAATATATTATGTTATGTATAAATCACTTATGAAATAAAAGAGGTCTGGCCAAACCGAATGGTTTTACCGGGCACTTTGATGGCTCGTAACGTAAAAAAAAAATATCAAAAATTATTTTTATACTACGATTCAACAAAATTTGCTCTCAAATATTAATTAATGTAATACTTGTTTATTTTTTCTTTCAATTAATTTTTTCGATTCTTTCAGTAACATACGGCGTTCGTGGACATGAAGTACAGAACTGAAGTTTGTAGCTTCCCTTGCGCATTGTAACAATGATACATGCAAATTTTAATTTATTTAATATTTTTTGCATCAATACAATGAAGAATAAATGCTTCAAAAGAAATATAAAATCATCCTGCAGGCCGCGTGTTGGCCAGGACTGAAAAAAAAATATATAAAGCATGAAAGTAACAAAGTAAAATAGCATTAACACGCTAAAGGTGAATTTACGAGAGCGGGTTTTTCACTCTCGAAAGTGGTAGATATACTTCCAAGAGTAAAACTCGCAAGTGTAAATTAAGGATGTTGTAAAAATATCGATATTTCGATATTTTTGTTATAGAGTTTTTATCCGATATATCGTAGTATCGATATTAAAATTTAAGTATCAAAAGCCGATATTTTTTCCAAAAAAATATATATAAAGAACGGCGAGTTCGACAAACAAAGTACCCAAAAACTCGTGGTGTAGTGTGTTCCTGTTACTATCTATAATTTCAATTCTGTCGTTATTTCAAGTCTGCCATCAGAACATTTTCTGGATATGGATGTAAATATCGAACATAAATATCGGTATACATCTTATCCAGAGTTTTTAAATATATCGAAACAGTAGTTCGATCGAATATATCAATGAAAAATATTTATATTTCGATATGCCGGGCCTCTAAGTTTTAATTTTTGAATGTAGAAGAAGAGGGTTTATTACATTGAATTGAAAGATCGAGTAATATAAAAAAAACAAATCCTAGAATTATATAGCTTTAACAGCAATAATTAAAAAATCATAAATAGCTCATCATAAAGAAAATGTATTAATTCATAGACACTTGTCATTAAAAAAAAAATTATATACTAGAAATTAGAGGAAACAACCGAATTGCTTAAACATAAAAAAAAATAAAAATAAATCCATAAATAAATTTAAAAAATAATGAAGAAAACCACAATCGAATTTATAATGATTGAAACCTATCTAATAGACCTTGTAGACATTAATTAATTACTTCCTCGTACGCAGTAATGAAAGTATTATAATCGCGAAAATTTTCGGTTTTCAGATTTCAACGGAAATATCCATTTTGACCATCCCTGAATTTATTTTGACTAGTTTCGACGTGATGTCAGTACGTATATTCCTGCATATCTCGCAAGTGTGTGTCCCAAGCACATTTTCAAAATAATTTTATTTGATTTCCTCGACTACCCAATGTAAAGAATTAAATCAGGAGCAAAAAAAAAAAAAAAAAAAAAAAAAGAAAAAATATAACACTAATACAGACCAAAGACAGTACATCCCACATCAACAGCCAAAAAGGACCCTCCGCCAGAGATAGGATACCACCCCAAGAAGAAATAAGCATAATCATAATCAACACTAAAGATTACGATTAGTATTTTTATATTCTCATTAGATTGTGGGTATGCATTTAGGCTTTTTTTGATTGTCATACTCTCATAATATTCACACATGTTTATAATCATTATAAAATATTATTTAGTGTAGTTTAATGAAATTATTTCTATGAAATATAGTCAAACGTTTGAACAATAAAAAAAATGGAATAAAGAAAAAAATTGCAAATATATACATGATTCAAAACTAACTATAACAGATAAAATTTATTTTTTTTTTGCAAACATATCACATATTTTTTTGGAACACTCCAAGTAATTTGGAGTTCGTCATTCTATTTTTACTTCCTTGTACGAAGTAAAGGAAGTATTGTAATCGCGAAAATATAAAAAACGGTTAGCCGTAGAAAGTTGAAAGTTTGGATTTGGGGTTATTCTAAAATCTGGTTGTGAGCTTCTCTTTTTGGTCACTACATGATTACCGGAAGTGATACTTTACTTGAAGGTCATAATTGATTTTCATAAAAAAATATATTAAGATATTATGGAAAACTTCTCAAATTTGGTAAATTAGACTTTTATGTCAATATAACTAATATAATAGAGTTTGGTTGAAATTGAAGAGGCTAAAGAGTTACTTTACTTGAAGGTCATAATAAACACATCAAAAGGTTTATTGACATTTAATACAGACATATGGTTCGGTGATAAAGATTATAAACGCGTTTTTTTTTCACTTTAATTAAATAATTTTATTACTTGATTAAGTGTTAAAATTGAGTGTAAAATACTTTTTTTTTTCCTCCCCATTTGTGAGCTGAACGAGTCTGCTGCAGGAGAACAAGATATAAGTTAAGCGTGTTCTTCCGGTTAAAATGTTGAAACCATCGATTTCCAATGCTTTATCTAGTGACATAGACAGTTCTAATGTTGCCAAGGAACGCAAAGAAATCTCTTGGGAACTGGTTACCAACTGAAAGAAAACGACATATAATAATGGAGTAAGACCTCCAGAAACAAGAGCTTATGTGCGTGTGTCAATAAATAGACGCCGCGACGCCGAAATTGTTTTTGAGATATTGCAATCTTCGGAAACTAGTAACCGAATACAGGGCCACTTTTTGAGCCACCGATTTATAGCTTAATAGTCATACAAGGAAGTCATGGGGTGTCCACATCAGATATATTTTTTTTAATTAATTTAAATATTTTTGGAAACATTTTGATTACCGATACTAAAATTAAATATAAATATTACGATATATCGAGTTTTAATTATAGTACAAACATGATTTATTACTTTTAAAATATAGATATTTTTCCGACATCCCTAAAGCACCCTCCTTTTAAAGAGGATTATAATTTTTAAATGGTTAAAACAGCGAAACTAGATATATCGCAATATCGATTGTATTTTTCGATATATCGAACTAATATTTCGATATATTTGAAAACTATCGATATGATACATATCGACTTTTTTTCGATATTCACAATCCGAGTGTGAGCTCTCCGAGAGTTGTATTGTCACGTCACGGTAGGTGTAAACGTTTCCTCCTTCTCCTCGGAGAGTACCCTCAGGAAATTCAAACCTGTTTTGAATGATTGAAAATACTCCCCCAATATTATAATTATGGACTTGTGACCTTTCTTAAATAGACGATTCAATTATAATTTTATGATATAATTTATTTCTATCAATAATATTATATTATAATTTTTACTCTATTATGATGAATTATTTAATAAACACTGATGTCTTTTAGCTCATTGATTGTTTACGAATTCATGAGGTAAATGCATTGATTTTATTCAGACATTGATAAATTACCAGTTTAGCTTTGTGTTCCTCGGAACCGTCCTCTTTCATAAGCTGGCAGGTATGTTGGCATGAGGGGATAGTTGGCAATAAGTTGTGTTCTGTTTGATATTCTTGGAAGGGGCTGGAGGGGTTTGCCCATGCTTGGTGCTGTAACACCCTCCAGCAAGGAATCTTGTGTCTCAGTGACTATTTCTTTCCTCATTCCGCCTATTGGACTCTACCAGGAAGAAATCCTATTGAATCGCCGGAAGCGAATCCCCGATTGATCTTCGCAAGATTAAAACATTATTCTAGTTTAATTTTTATTTATTTTTTATAGAGAAAAAAAATATTAGTTGATATCCGCATGATGGTATAGAAGGATCAATCTAATTAGGGATTGATAAATTATTTGCCACTTCTATAAATTCATTTTATTAAAAACTATTTTCGTATATTATACATTCATCCTCAGTTCTAAGAACACACAAAAAATTCAAAAATAAGCAATTCAAAATATAGTTGGTATTATTATACATATTAAATTAGATTAATATAAATCAGTATCATAAAACATTTATGAATTATGAATTCAATTAAGACAAGAAATCAAATACATGTTGGTACTCACCAAGGTTTAAATGGATTATATCAAACAGAGAAAAGTTTGTACTAGTTTCTTCTCGCATTGTACTAATAATGAACGAGAGGTAAGCAGGATGGTTTTAGGTAAACGGTTTAAGGGTCAGGGTTTTTCCAGTAATGCCGGTGAGTAATTGTTTTTTTCTGTTATAGATGGGAAAACATTTAAGATTGGAGTATTGGAGATATTTACTTGGTCATTTAAGCAAAAATCTGGATTTAATTTGAAGGATTTTATTATTTCAAGCGCTTTATATATTTTTAATTTGAGACACTTTTCAACGTGATGTATTAATTCAACTGCTGAGTCTTTGATGAATTTATGATTATTTTTATTTAAATGAATTGCAAAGTTGGAACTATCTGTCTTATTATTATATGCACGTATATGTTCCTTTAATCTCTGATTTAGCGATCTTCCAGTTTTTCCCGTGTATTTTGCTGCACAATCATTACAACGAACTAAATTGTAATGATTTATTGTTAGAATATAATAGGAAGGTTCCAAGAACAATATATTAATCCGGAAATTATAATATACGTCTGTGGGATTACAACTCACACGAAAGGTTCGTTGTTTTGGAACATCCAACTTCTAGCTATGTTTCAGTTAGTACTTTACCTTGCTGGTGTTATTTTATCCGTGAACTTGGTTTACTGTTTTATCATTAATTTAGAATTTAAGGACAAGTCCCCCCACTTTAGAGACGGATATTACTTACAAAGGTATATAATTACTCCGTCTGTAGGACTAAAAATTACTTTAAATTTTTGTATTTATATCCGCCCGTTAGAGGCACATTATTCTAAATGTTTGTATTAATTATTACTCCAATAGTATTATTTTTACGTACGCATCGGTATTTCTTGTTCCCTATTGTGGTTTGTCGTATTTTCTTTACAGATCTAAAATGAAAGAAAAACGTATAAATGAACTGTAGATACTTTTCCAATACCTCTATACAAAATATCTGATGTGGACCACACACGACTTCCTTGTACGCCTATTAAATTATAAATCCGTATCACTTTTTGATACTGAATTTGGTTACTAGTTGCCGAAGATTGACACTCGGGGTCCCGACATCCATCTATTGACACACACACACAGACAAATTCTTGTTTCTGAAGGTCTCATTCCGTTATTATATGTCGTTTTCCTGGAGTAGATAACTAGTTTCCAAGAGATTTCTTCGTGTTCCGTGACAACATTAAAACTGTCAATATCACGAGATAAATCATTGGAAATCGACAGTTTCGACATTTTAAGCGGAAAAATCCACTTAACTAATATCTTATTCTCATGCAGCAGACTTATTGATCTCACAAATGGGGAGGAAAACCAGTATTTTACACTCAATTTTAATACTTAAAACAAGTAATAAAAATGTTTAATTGGATTGGAAACCAAATTGCGTTTGTAATATTTATTACCGAAACATATTATTTATGAATTTAATTTTAATGTAATTTTCTATATAGTTTATTATGACCTTCAAGTAATGTACCCTTTTCGGCTCACTAATTTTAACCAAAATCTATTAAATACATTTATATCGATATAAAAGTCCTATTTACCAAATTTGAGATGTTTTACATTATATTTTAATATAATTTTTGATGAAAGTCTAATATGACCTTCAAGTAAAGTGCCGCTTCCGGTTTTCCAATTTAGATCAAAATCTAGTATGTTATTTAAATCAATATATAAATTACAAATACTAAATTTGAGAAGTTTTGTATTATATTTTAATACAATTTTTGATGGAAATCAATTAATACCTTCAAGTAGAGTACCACTTCCGGTAATCAAGCAGTGACCAAAAAGAGAGGTTCACAACTAGATTTTAGAATAATCCTAAATACAAAATTACAACTTTCTACAGCAAACTGATTTTATATTTTCGCGATTACGGTACTTCCTTTACTTCGTACAAGTAAGTAAAAATAGAATGACGAACTCCAAATTACTTGGAGTGTTCCAAAAAAATATGTGATATGTTTGAAAAAAAAATTAAATTTTATCTGTTATAGTTAGTTTTGAATCATGTATATATTTGCAATTTTTTTCTTTATTCCATTTTTTTATTGTTTAAACGTTTGAATATATTCCATAGATTTAATTTCGTTAAACTACACTAAATAATATTTTATAATGATTATAAACATGTGTGAATATTGTATGTCAATCAAAAAAAGCCTAAATGCATACTCACAATCTAATGAGAATATAAAAATTATGTGAGTGATAAAAACAAAATAAATATAAATTTTAAATGAAAGGGAGTCGCAGGCTTTGCGCTGTGTAGTCACGTGTACGATGTGATCATGAATATATGGTAATGATTACAGTGATTATGACTACATGATTACATGCTCCGGGATTACGATTGCATTCGTGTAATCAAGCAATTACATTCTAATCGTAATCTTAAGTGTTGATTATGATTATGCTCATTTCTTCTTGGAGTGGTATCCTATCTCTGGCGGAGGGTCCTTTTTGGCTGTTGATGTGGGATGTGCTGTCTTTGGTCTGTATTAGTGTTATTTTTTTCTTTTTTTTTTTGATCCTGATGATACCTGAATCATTGAAACGATAATTCTTTACATTGGGTAGTCGAGGAAATCAACTGAAATTATTTTGAAAATGTGGTTGGGACACACAGTGCTGACCAAAATTTAAAGATAAATTTTAAGTTTTTAAATTATGCCTAATTATTTAGTTAAATTAAGCTATCTTATATTTGATTAATTAGGTAAATATATATATTAAAGCTATATTACTTATTTACAAGATATCGATAAATTTAATAGTTTTACTAAATGGGTTTTAAACTACAACATGGTTGTACAGACTAGAGAAAGAATATATATTTTCGCAGGAGGTCTACCAGCCAATTTGTAGTTGCTAACAGAGTTAAGGCTGTGTTAACAGGAAAAGCACTTGTTCACTTAATGTTCTCTTAACCTCTTATCAAAACACAACATCCCTCGTCTTCATCACAATTACGATTGGATCCTGCTTATAACCTAAAAAAAAAAAAAAATATATATATATATATATATATATATATATATATGTTTTATAATATTAATACTGCTTAATGTCTATGTATTGCATAATTCTTAAAAATCATTTACGCTCTTTAAATTTCATTCTTTATTTCCTAAACAGGCCAACGGTTCCATTCTTAATTTAACGTTCTTTAAAATTGGTAATGGCACATTTTCACGTTAAATACACTCGAAGCGGGTAACTAAGGAATAATTGGAAAAAGTGCTTTTTCTTAACGGTTTTTTCAAGATGGCGGAAACGCACAAGAAGAAGAAGGTTGAAAAGTTGGATATTTAAGGAGAGGGGAGATATACTCGTATAATACATACCTAAAAACCAAACTCTCTACGGAATCTACCATTAATAATAAATACATTTATGCCGTATTCACTCCAATTTACGAAACATTATCATTTAATTTAAGTAATTGAGAAAAGCCAAATTATATTTTTATTATTATTAATCTTGCCTATTTACTATTACTAGGATCGACCAGTGGAAGAATTCGACGAGAAAACAATATTATTTATTAAATTTATTTAAATTAAAATGAGCAGAAACCATTTTTTTTTTTGTTCAAATTTAAATCTTATTATCCACAACGGCCAATCAATCTGCCGAAAAGATATAAAAATGTTCATCGGGATTTATTCTGGGGTAATGGGGGTAAATACTCAAACGTGATGCCTTTGTCTCCTATTATCAGAAATATAAAATTGCAGCCCATTAACAGAACGAACCCTATTTTTAGAATTTTATTGTTGATGACAAAGGTCCATTTTTGTAAATAATAAACCAAAATTGACTAATTTATATCTACTAAAACTTTGTGGATAGCGTCATAGAACTCAGCTGAAATAGGTTTACTTTTTATAAGTAGGTAATTAAAAACAGTGCATTTTTCCCTTTTATTCCATAAAAAAATAATTCTTTAAAAAACATCTCCTAAATCAATCTTGTTCCCTTATGATTTAGGTACGTATTTTAAATTTAGTTTATACTTTTTTTAGTATAACGATAGGCCTAACCAATTTTTGTAAAATTTAAGAAATGGCAGAAATATACGTTTGAAATCGTGTTATTGGTATTTAAAAAAAAAAAACATTTTAACGGCAATAACACGCAAAATAAGAGATCGAATATTTAATATTTTCTGTAAAATATTTTATCACTATTGCGTATAATGGGAGAAGTATTTTTTTGTAAATTAACAAATATATGCATGCATATATTGCCTGAGAGGGCAGCAAACCTATCTGAAGGAGAAAGGCTGGGACGACAATAGGACGAAGCCTTATGACCCCGGTTGATTTGAGATGCCGTTGCAAGAGAACCTTATTGGAACAGTGGCAAATATAGGGGAATGAATCCCTCAGCAAGTTTCAAGATATAAAACGATATTTTGCCGTGGAAAACCTCTTCTGATCCGGATCAGAAGAAGTAATCCGCAGCAGACTTTGAAGTAGACCTGCATTCAATGCTGAGAAGGAAGGCCTGGAACCACCACTCTTTGAAACAAGCAGCGTACTCTGACTTAAGAACCTTCCGCTACATCTGAAGCACATGAAGACAATATCAAAATGATGATTCAGTTCATGATAACCGTTAAAATTTTCTTTGTCACTTGATATTTCTAATTTATTCAGTTTGGGCGTATGTGGATTGTTATAAAATAAATTAATTAACAAGAATTGAAGAGCCTACCTGATGAAGATTCAAATTTTTTTTTCGAAATGTACGTCAATATGTACATATCAGCGAGTAGAATAAGATAGTGAAAAGAAATAGCGGAATTGTTGATGGCCCGTTTATTAGAAGTGTTTGAAGATTAACCATACATGGAAGACGGGGGATGTAAAAAAACAAAAAACAAATATATATATATATATATATATATATATATATATATATATATATATATATATATATATATATATATATATTTAACAAAGCAAAAAAGGCGAATAGTCGTAGTAGAAAGCATTATTTTGTTTTATTTTTTAAAGTTAATCCTTTGTTAGGTTTTTCTTTCCCTCTCCTAGTACAATTTCAGTTTTATTTTCTGCTCATATGAGTTGAAAATATATCCTTTATTCAGTTTTCTTATTCAGTGTTTCGTGTTAATATTTGGATTATACAGAGTCGGAAAATCCGTAAAATACTTACCAAATGGACAATTATTTTCTACCTTGGAAGCTGTATAATAGTGAGCGAACCTTATTAAAAAGTATACCAGGTGTTATTATTAAGTAAATCATTTTTAATGTTTTATTTATTTTTTATTTAAGCTCGTTGCCGATCAGTATAGAAAAATGTCAAGACCTAGAAGCTTTTAAAAGAGTTCATGGGCCTTTTTAGGAGTTTTTAGATTCATGTAGAAAATAAAAAGAAAAAAACATAATTTGTACAATTACATTGAATTTTTATTTTTTTTTAAATATTCAAAATCTCATTTCTTGCAGGATTTATAAAAAAAAAATGTGGTAACTACTATTAAATTTTCACATTGTATCATTCAAAGAGGAATGAAAGTGGAGAAATCCGCGACTCTCCCTTTTCATTTGTGTTTGATATGAATTTTCTTCATTAAAACATTTTTTTGAGTACTTAGATATATTATTATGATATGAAAAACATATTACTAAATGAAATACAAAAAAAAAAAAAAACTCAAACTTTAAAACTAATTTTCTCGAAATGCATTTCGAATGACTCTGCCCCTTTCTATCGTGGGTTCTTCAATTATATTTCATTAATTAATATTTATTAATACAATGACAATTTGTTTAGTTTTTTTTTTTTTTTTTTAAGGAATTTTATAAATATTTGTGAAGATATCTATGAATATAGCTTCACATCCTGATCTACTCGAAGCTATTTCTGCTGTAAATTGCCGAAAAAATAGGAATGCCATACAACTAAGGCTGGTAGCGATATTTGAAATATTTCCTGTGCCAAAGGTGGGGGAGGGGCGGGGAGGGGAGGATATTATCAAGAGGTTGAGGTAAGAAAGTTGTTCGGACCAGTCGAGTAGATGGTTGGGTCTGCTGGCCAATTCTCTCGCTCTAAAAGGGAAACAGTCTAAGTATCGGTTAAGTGGGGTCAAATGGTTCGGAAAACTTTTACTCCGATAGCTTACTGAAAAAATATATATATATTTATTTAACGGTACCGCCTCTTATTTTAAAGTAATTATAGCCATTAAGGCCATAAATTAATTTTATGCTCGACCTAAAGCAAGCAATCGAAAAATGAAACATAAAAATACTTATTAATGAACGTTCTTATATATATATATATATATATATATATATATATATATATATATATATATATATAACTTGTTTTCAAATTTGAATCTGATTATATTTATGAATGATACATAGATGAAAACATACAAATGTCACGATTTATATAAAAACTAAAAAAAAAATGATTGTAAACAAAATAATAAGTGATGGAATTTTGTAGTTATGGATTTAACTTTACCTAAACTTATTTCCTTAGAGATTATCTCTTCTTCCCTCTGATTAATTGTATTTATTTATTGTTTTTTAGCTTTCGAAAATTACCCAATGTGGGGCCCTCATTTTCTTTGTATATATAATAGGAACTAATATGACATATTTAGTATCAGTGAGGAGGACGTGACGGCCGAGTACGTTGGGGCGAGGGTCCCAGAGTGCCCGGTTCGGAACGTTGTGGGTTCGATTCCCACCTGGGTCGGTTAATATTTATTTCGTGGCGATCCCGCGAAATGGATCTTGACACTCCCACTCTGGTTAGTACGCGGCGGTGACGTAAAAGTAGCCGTCAGGGGTTGGCAAAAAGGACCATAAGGCCCACTTGCCGGACTAGTTCCCCCCACCAATACCAGTGCCAGTAGTATCAGTGAGAATTAAATTTTAACCATGATATAGATTTTTTTTTCTCTTTGATAAAAAAAAAATTACATCTATAATTTGAAATAACAGAATATTATATCATAAAATTATATTTTATATAGGAAATTGATTATAAATCATCGCAATGACGTGTTATTAACTATATAAAAGAATGTATAAAATAAAATTTGGGTCTATGTTATCCATGAATATTTATTGGTGCTTAGACTAAAATTATATTAATTTATTATCTGAAAACTATTTAATGGTACATGGGATCAAGCTTGAACTGAATCAAAACTTCTTATATATTTATTTTTGGAAAAATAGAAATTAAATTATTCAAACACAATGGTGTATTCAATCTTTCTTGAAATATCAGTATATTTTATAATAGGAAAGTGTTTTATTTATTATTAAAAAAGAATGTATATATATATATATATATATATATATATATATATATATATATATATATATATATATATATATATATATATATATATATATATATATATATATATATATTAGAAGCAAATATACAGAGCTCCATCCAACTGTTAGCTTTAAAATATCTGATGTGGAAACTCCATGATTTCCTTGTACACCTATTAAACTATAAATCGGTGGCTCAAAATATGGTTACTACCCTGAATAAGGTTACTAGTTTCCGAAGATAGCAGTATCTTAAAAACGATAGCATCGCGACATCTGTCCATTTATTGGCACAAACTATTCGTATATCAAAAATGTATTTTGTCGCTTATTTTAAACTTCGCTCAGGATAAACAAGTTTTGGATTAGTCTTAATCATGGGCTCACACTAATTGGAACCTGTTTATTCCGAAATTTACTAATAGGTTAAGGTAGGCTTGGTCAACAAAACAAAAATTTAGGTCCAAAATTTCGTTTAATTTTTTTATATATATATATATATATATATATATATATATATATATATATATATATATATTCAGTACTATATATATATATATATATATATATATATATATATATATATATATATATATATATATATATATATATATATATATATATATATATTCAGTACTAATATATATATTCAGTACTAATATATATATATATATATATATATATATATATGTATATATATATACTATCAATTCATCCCTGTGAGGTAACCAGAGTAACCAGTTCTGGATATACTCAAGGATTTATCCCATATATCCTCTGGCTAAAATTTGGAATTGCCTGTTTGGCGGGAGTTGGGGCCTACTCATCAGTCCCATTGACCAGTGGATTAATATTGGTTCCGCCAGGTAGGACCCTTCCGTAGTAATATCCGAAACCGTCTTCATATTGATCACTGTTTGACTTAGTTCAACAATGGGTCCCGTGATTCGGAGCAGGTTAGCTCTAATTGGACCTAATTATTACCCTATGATTAAACTATGTTTCAACAAATAAGTCAAAATGATTATTATATTTGTGGTAAGGTAAAGAATACTTAAAATTTTACTAAGGATTATGGATTGTAAGGAATTTGGTCAAGTGGAGCCTAATGTCTGATTTTAGTCGTGAATCATTTGCAATTAATTGGAAGTTTATAGCCTTTGTGCATTAAATGTTAAAGTGGTCAGAAACGACGTAATATTTTCATACCATTAATTTTGCGATTGCTCTGGTAGAAGTCCGGATTTAACTGAATTAATTAAGAATATTTTGATTATTTTAGTTGTCTGCAAGCTCCCTTCCCATTTATATATATATATATATATATATATATATATATATATATATATATATATATATATATATATATATATAATATATATATATAAATATATAAATATATTTATATATATAATAATAATAATAATAATATATATAATATATAAATATATATAAATATATATATATATTTATATATATATATATATATATATATATATATATATATATATATATATATATATATATATATATATATTAGATTGTTATTATAATGTGCATGAACACAACTCTTAATTCCAACTCTCTTTATTATCCTATAAGAATGTTTTTGTTTCTACTATTTATGTCATTGACTAATTTACTTTGATTAATCCTTTAATTCCTTGTGACATGAGTTGGCTTTATGGGGTAAATTAAGTTTTTAAATCACACGTGCAATCTAAGAAGAAAAAATTGTGATTCGCAGTCTTTTGAGGCATTACTGGAAAAAAAGGTTTAAGCTCAAAGGCAGCCGCCGAAGAAATTTGTGCCATAGAAGGAGAGTCAATTATGCATCGAAATTCTGGCACACAACCCAGATCAGGTCGCCCATCGGTCGTTGATAACGACATTATTCTTGGATGAATGAACCAGGATCCACAAGCAACTACTCGTGGTTTATCGGCCGTAGTAGGGTCTCAAAACTTTACTGTGAACAGCTGGACAGAGTTTATGCAGTTTTGAGTGCAAAGTACCCGGCTTTGGTCAACAGGGGCCGAGCCATTTTGCAACAAGACAATGCTCCTGCACATCGTTCTCGTTTGGCCAAGGAAAAATTATCGGAACTGCAAGGATTGTTTTGCCTCATCCAGCGTGCAGCCTAGATATTGCACCATCAGATTATGGTTTTTTTAGATCAATGGCTCATTTTTTAAAAGGACGGATCTTTGATAATTACGAGGACGTACAAATTCGATGTGAATAGTTTTTTGCCTCATAAGGTGGTACCGGCATCAAATCCAATTACTGGCAGAAAGATGGGTGAAAGTAGTTGAAAAAAATGGGCTTTACTTTGAAGAGTAGAATTCAATAATGCTTAAAATATTTAATCTGAAATAAAGCTATACTAATGCACAAGGAAGAAGCGAATGAAATGAACGCTTTAATTTTACAAATTCTCAAACATTAAAATAAAATAATACATAAATTCAAATTAATCTGAAAACATAATTTCAATTTTAGTTATTTTTTCAAGCAATTTTTAACTCTTTGGCTATAAACTTTAACTTCACACATCACATTAAAATATTATAATAATTAACCACAGATTAGTAAACTATAAGAGACATGAAAACTGAAATTATTTCTTGATCATATACATGTGTATATGATCAAGAAATAATTTCAGTGACATGCGTCACATGAATATGAAATATGACATACACAGTGCATCTCTATTTCAGTTTCTTCATGCGGATTCACGTTTCAAATGAAACTAATATTTAGACATCATATTTATATATATATAATAAAACTTCCTGAGCCCTGCTGCGATGATTCGGTAGTATACCGACCGAATTCGGCATCCCGATTTACCGATGCGATATACCGATTGCGATCTTACCGTAGCTCTAGGGATCCCGTCTCTAAATGACCGCGTTGAAATATCACCATTAAATTACATATAGTACCGGATAGATATGGAGAAAAAGTACTCTGGATAATGAGTATTTTACCTGAACTCTCTCTTGTTACATAAATAACAAAAATTAATTTTTTTTTTTCATTTTAATGGATCGGCGCCGAGATAGATTAGTCCAGCCGCAATAATTTATTTTTTTTAAATAAATTACCACGGGACTTTCTCAACTTGATAATTAGGAGGAAAATAGTTGAGACAAATTTTATATGCTTTAGATAAAATCGGTATGTAGCAACATGGTGAAAGAAAAATTCATAAAGTTGCCGAAAAATGTTTTTTTTCACGATTAAGAAGTAAAACAATTTGTTTAAGAAAAATAAAAACAATACTAGTGATAGGGCTTAAAATACAGAAAAGTAGAATTTTAAACAATTGAAGTCGGTCAACAACTTATCGCAAAAACAATTAAAAACTCCGAAATATGGCTATCATTTTATTACAGGGCTTTTAACTATCGCAGAAATTTGTTTTGAGGCTTAAATTGTGGCTTTTTTTAAGGCCTATCTATAATAAAAACTTTACGCAAAAAGTAATTAATTTTTTTCCGGAAATTGAGAAATTGTAAAAACAGGTGATCTCGAAAAAACGATTTGAACAAGGGCCAAAGTGGTTCCAGAGATATTTTTCAAAGCGCTATTTGTTTCCGAAGAGTTTATCTTCAGCCCTAATTTTATGAAATATATGTGCGTTTGAACATAGGCCTGTTTCTCGCAACCGGCACTGAATGTGAGGCAGCAGAGGAGAAATGAAGAAGAGGGATATTCCCCCGCTCTTCTTCGTATCCCCTCCGCAATCTCACCTTCAGTGACTGTTGCAAGAAATAGGTCTACCTTCGCGTTTTTTAGGTATTTAATAGAACCTCACATATATTTCATGAAAATAGCAAAGCTTTTGTTTTTAAATTATGTTAAATTGTATCACTGTTATATGGCTTTGTTGTTAGTTATAGATATGGATCAATTAAAATACTGAATTAAAAGCATACCTTTGAACGAATCTCTATAATTTAAATACAATACTATGATTAGTCCCCAGGATCAATGGAGCTTGAAATCTTTCAAGCAAATTAAAAGAAACCACCACTTTCTACCTCTTTCACTAGGTTACTTAATGTGTGGAGGATGGAAGCTACTGTGTCATAGATGAAATTTCTACCATGGAGTTATGGGGTAAATAAATACCCACGGAACCGTACTGTTTGCTCCAAGAGACCAAACGCAAGTACTTAAGGATTAAATACAAACCTAATGAATAACACACAATTCTAACACATCTATACATAAACACGTTTTAAACTTAAACTCACAGCTTGCATAAATATTTTGAATGCGGTTTGGTCTAGGTTAATGTCAAGCAAGCAAGTCCCATTGAAGCAAAAAATCGATGTTTTTAAATCCACAGTAACAGCAGCATTGTGCTATGGTGCGCAGGTATGGGGATACGAAAACTTAGATTCAGTGGAGAAACTGCAACGTTATTTTGTAAAAATAATACCCGTTAATACGCCTAACTATATGCTGTATCTGAAGACAAAATTAAATCCTCTATATATCGATACGCATAAATTATCTTATAAAGATATCACGACTGAAAAATAATCAGTTACAAAGAATAATAGCGCTTAAAACGATCGAAAAAAATTTAACTAGGGTGAGTGCATTGAGAAGAATAGGCAGGAGTGTTGGTATAGAATTTTCAGCCGAGGGGTTACTAGGCCAACTAGTAACACACAAAACTACCTTCATGTCCAGATTAAATGAACAAGCAAGAGATGGATTTATCGAACAAGCTATGGAGTGCAGAGCATCATATAATGTACAGTAAATTAAATTATGATGTCACCTATTTTGAGTCAGGAAAATACATACATTACATTAGGCTAGGATAGACTTATGTAATTTAAACTACCAACCTTGGTCGAATAAAATAAATAATTGTTCATAGCGCAATTTCATCTCTATCTGCCCGATGCTCTCTCAATTTAGGATGATTTTCGTAGAAAAACAGGTATTCAATCCAAATGAAACATTGCAATTAGTGAATGGTCTGGATTATGACAAATTATATTTATATCTTAAACAAGCAAATTCATACCGAAATGAACTAGTTAAAAAATTTAATTACTAATTAATTATTTATATCGAAAAATTTGGAGCTATTTGTAAAAAAACAACCTAAAATGTGATGTATTATTTTATTTTTATTGTATTAATAAAGAATGAAGAAACCTCGACAGACGAACTCTGTTCATTGTCTAAAATAGGTTGTACATAAAAAGCATATCTATAAATACTTGTAAATAAACGTATTCATCTATCTATCTATCTACAAACCTAATATACAAGTTATAGAGTAACTTGGGGCAAGTGGGCACATATTACAAAACTTGACATAACGGGACTCTACAATTTTTGTTTTTCCTTTTCTTTTTTTTAAATGTTCATTAGACGATTATGTTTATCTTTACTACATTCAAGGCTACGTTTCAAACACGTTCATTTATATGAGATTGATAATTTAATTGAATAGTAATTAGTACGCCCTTGTCCCTGCCTTTTGGGGTAAGTGCGTACAAGCTATCTCGAAGACTCATTATTCAAGCAGGAGCGGTTATGGGGCAAGTGAATAGTTCGGTTTCCGGAGGATTACTATACAGGTGTAATCATCGAAAATTAAAGACTGTCCGAGATTCGCATTTTACAATCTTCATTGAGTTATGAAAGTGGGATGTGAGGAATACAATTGAATAATTGAATAGAACCATTTTTGTTGTAATTCGCTATTCCGTAGTTACCTCGACAAAATAGAGGTCTACACTTGCTCCTACTCTCATGTTTTGCTGGATGACTGCGGAAAAGCTCTTGATAAATAAAACTGTCAAGGAGAAATGTAAGTCACGAAGTATTTTGAAGCTGCAGTAGGTTATGCATAAGGCAAAAAAAAATCTGGTGCGGTGCGCGCATCACACAACTTTCCCTTACCGCCCTACAATAATTATCTTTTTAATATAATTCTTAAGAGTTCACATAAACAATACTTGAAATAAACTCAGCAGCATTCAATTCTTCTCCCACTTAAGTACAATAAAATAGTTTTTAAAACAATTTTAGTACAACAATTTTAGTACAAACAATTAGTACAACTACCTCTATATTTTAACTTTGTCAAGTTGCAAATATATTTTAAAAGTTGCTGGTTTAGTTTCTATGGAAACATTTTCTTTCCATTAAATAATGTGATAGTAGAAATTATTAAGTTAATTTCCGTTTTTGTATTCTTAAATTACTTTGTTACAGAGCGAATTGTTTACAACAGATTGGCGGATTGGTGGGATGAGGTTCGGTCGCATCTATCTCCTTTCGGATGCGCTCGGTTATCCATCTATTTTATGCTCCTCATAAAATGCACTGTATCTAATGCTGGTCCGATTTCGATGATTTTTTTTTTTTTAGATACTTTAATAACCTTTCATATCATTCTGTACATAATTTACTATAAATTGCATACTTTTTAAGCCATGTGAAAATAAAATATTCTTTTCTTCATAACTTTTTTTCCTGCGTTTTCTTGGTGATTTACTACATAAATGAAAAGTTAAAGGCCTTTATGAAGAATAATTTTGGCAAGTTTCATCAAAATCGTTAGAGCCGTTTTTGCGAAAAATATAAAACAGTGTAAAATCCATCATATAATAGCTATTTCCGGTTAGTCTGATGCGCTGCATCTTTGCTATTATTGGTCCGATTTTGATGATTCTTTTATTGTTTTTTAAATAATTTAATTATCTTTCATACAAGTCTATAGATAATTTACCATAAATTGCACGCTTTTGAAGTTATGCGCAAATAAAATATTCTTTTCATCATAACTTTTTTCCCTGCAATTCCTCGGTGATGTACCACATATATGAAAAGTTAAAGGTCTTTATGAAGAATAATTTAGGCAAGTTTAATCAAAATCGTTAGAGCCGTTTTCGAGAAAATTGTAAAAAAGTGTAATATCCCTAATATAATAGCTATTTCCGGTTAGTCCGATGCGCTGTATCTTTGCTATTATTGGTCCGATTTCGATGATTTTTTTTTTTTAGATACTTTAATAACCTTTCATATCATTCTGTACATAATTTACTATAAATTGCATACTTTTTAAGCCATGTGAAAATAAAATATTCTTTTCTTCATGACTTTTTTTCCTGCGTTTTCTCGGTGATTTACTACATAAATGAAAAGTTAAAGGCCTTTATGAAGAATAATTTAGGCAAGTTTAATCAAAATCGTTAGAGCCGTTTTCGAGAAAATTGTAAAAATGTGTATAATCGATTATATAAAGTGGCACTTCCGGTTAGTCGATTTTGACGAAAATGTTGCTGTAACATCACATGCATGTGCTAACCTTAAATATGTAATTTCAGTATCGTACAGCTTTCCGTTTTTGAGCTAGACTGATCACATACACACAGACACACAGACCATTTTGCGAGACTTGGTCATTTGGACTCAGGGGACCTTAAAACATGTATTTCCGTTGAAAACTCGAATTCGAAAATTTTCACGATCGCAATACTTCCCCTTACTATATACTTCGTATATAGGTAAGGGAAAGTAAAAAAGAGAAAGATATTAAATAAAATAAAGCCCACTGGTAGATAAACACCGATACAGCTATACTGCAAAAGTTGAAAGGCACAACTTTATCAACAGGTTGGAATTAATATTTTTAGAATTCGTTATAATTCACCTAAGCGAACCTTCGTGGCTGATTTATGTTGCATCAGTGCTTAGGCTTCGTGCTAAGTAAAGTGCAGGTGGTAAAACCTCTTACCAGTTGAGGGTTTGGATTAAACGAGACAATTATGCTCTTACCCGAAACCGCACACCACCCTAACATTGCTGACTTGAACTCCGCAAAGGCGCTTTTTTTCAGACTTCGAAGGGGCCTAATTCAATATTACTGTTTATTTACACTAAATATCTGAGTACTTGAGACTGTTGATTGCTTAAACCACGTCAAGGTTTCACTTCGGGATTCTAGTTGAATTAATCAAGGGAACTAGTCCCGGTGGTATCACAATTAACATAAGGTGAAAACCGCAGCAGTCTCAGCCCGGTACCGCTGGGAAATTTAGGCGGACTGGCACAGTACTCTAAGACCGCCCTGGTGCTTTGTTGGTTTAAAGGTCAGGGTAGGAAGTTAAGCATAAGAAGAAGAAAATAAAAAATCTGGTGCGGTGCGCGCATCATACTACTTTACCAACCTATAATAATAATCTTTGATATTATTTTAAAGAGTTCACATAAACATTACTCGAAATAAATTCAGTAGAATGCACTTTAAGTCTTTTCTCACAAAAGTATAATAAATTATTTTTTTAAATAACTTTAGTACTACAATTCTGTACACTAAATATTACTTCCTTGTGCGCAATAAAGGAAGTATTGTAATCGCGAAAATTTTCCTAAATCCATTTTGACTAGTTTCGTCATGACATCTGTACGTACGTTCGTATGTTCGTACGTATCTCGCATAACTCAAAAACGGTTAGCCGTAGAAAGTTAAAATTTCGTATTTAGGATTATCATATAATCTAATTGTGAACCTCCACTTTTGGTCACTGTATGATTACCGGTAGTGGTACTTTACTTAAAGGTCATATTAGACTTTCATCAAAAAGTATATTAAAATATAATGTAAAACATCTCAAATTTGGTAAATTAGACTCTTATATCAATATAAGTAATTTAATAGATTTTGGCTGAAATGGAAGATTTGAAAGGGGTACTTTACTTGAAGGGCATAAGAAACACATTAAAAGGTATATTGACATTTATTACAGAGATCATATGTTTCGGTGATAAAGGTTATAAACGCATTTTTTTTCCACTCTAATTAAATAATTTTATTACTTGTTTTAAGTGTTAAAATTGATTGTAAAATACTGGTTTTCCATCCCATTTGTGAGATGAACAAGTCTGCAGCAGGAAAATAAGATACAAGTTAAGTGGGTTTTTCCCGCTAAAAATGTCGAAACTGTCAATTTCCAATGCTTTATGTAGTGATATTGACAGTTTAAATGTTTTCACGGAACACGAAGAAATCTCTTGGAAATTTCAGTTACCATGAGACCTCCAGAAACAAGTGTGTGATGGATGTCGCGACGCCTAGTATCGTTTTTGAGATACTGCAATATTCGGAAACTAGTAAGCAAATTCAGGATTATTTTTTGAGCCAACGACTTATAGTTTAATACAAGGAAGCCATGTGTTGTGCACATAAGATATTTTTTGGTTTGTCAAGCTGATAATATATTTTAATAGTTTCGGATTAATTTCCATGGTAATTCCATTTAGTTTCCGTGGAATCATTTTGTTTCCATCAAATAATATAAAAGTAGAAATTATTAAGTTAATTTTTACTTTTATGTTATTACAATACATTGTTACAGAGCGTTTTGTTAACAGCAGGTTGGCGGCTTGGTGGGAGGGGGTTCGGTTGCATTCGTCTCTTTCCGGACGCGCTCGGTTTTCAATCTAGGGTCTAGGTAGTCCTTATGAGATACCCTGTATCTTTATTAATACAGGCCCAATTTAAATAATTTTTTTTTTTGTTTTTTAGGGAATTTAATTACCTTTCATATGATTTCATACAAAATTGCCTATAAAATTTTGCTAAACCTTTTTCATCTGCATTTTCTCGTTGATATACTTAGAAAGTTAAAGGGCTTTAAGGAGAAGACATTTGGCAAATTTCATCAAAATCTTAATCTTACCGTTTACGAGAAAATTGTATAACAGTGTAAAATTGGTGAAATGATTGCCACTTCCGGTTAGTCCCGATGTGCTGTATCATTGCTAATACTGCTCCGATTTTGATGATTATTTTTTTTGTTTTTTAGCTAGTTTAATTACTTTTCATACAAATCTATACATAATTCACCAAAAAATGCATACTTTTTATGTTATGCGTAAATAAAATATTCTTTTCATCATAACCTTTTTTCCTTCATTTCCTTGGCGATGAACTACCTAAATGAAAAGTTAAAGAACTTTAAGGAGAATACTTTCAGCAATTTTTATCAAAATCAAAAAATGTTTTAACAAAAAAGAGCCGTTTTCGGAAAAAAAATTGTAAAGAAGTGTAAAATCGATTATATAGAGTGGCACTTCCGGTCAGCCGATTTTGACGTAAAACTTGCTGTAACATCCCATGAATATACCTACCTTAAATTCGTAGTTTCAGTTTCGTACCACTTTTCGGTTTTCAGCTAGGCTGTTCAAATACACACAGACCATCTTTCGAGACTTGGTTATCTGGACTCAGAGGACCTTAAAACATGTATTTGCGTTGAAAACGGGAATTCGAAAATTTTCACGATCGCAATACTTCCCCTTACTGTATATTTCATATATAGATAAGGGAAAGTAAAAATTCTTTTCTGTCTATTCCTCGACAGAGAGGGTAAAAGTAAACAGGTGAAAGAAGAAGGGGCCGTACGATGGTCCTTAGAGCTAAGTGGCCATTACTGGCTCAGAGAGCAACAACCTGTGGGCGCTCCCCCACTTCCCATTCTTAACATATCAAGTACAATTTACCTTTTGAACAAGGCGCCTTAATGAGTTATGCTAATTCTCGTTGGAGATTCTGAAAAAAAAAAAAAAATATATCAAATCGTTAAAATTTGTACTGCCAACTATTCCAGGAGTTATCTTGATAAACTAAATTAAATGTATCATTCTTAAGTCCAGACCCTCGATTGGCTATTCTAGGACTTAAATGTTCATTCTAAATAAAAATCTATCGGGGTTAAGACAGGTAAAAATATAATTAACGACAAAATAAACAAGTTGTTATTACCTCCTTGTACGTAGTATAGTATTGTAATCCCGAAAATTTTCGGTTTTTATATTTCAACGGAAATATTCATTTTGATCATCACTGAAACCATTTTGACTTGTTTCATCGTGATGTCTGTATGTACGTTCTTAAGTTCGTTCGTATCTCGTCGCATAACTCAAAAACGGTCTGCCGTAGAAAGTTAAAATTTTGCATTTGGGATTGTTTTAAACATCTAGTTGTGAACATCCGTTTTTAGTCGCTACATAAATACCAGAAGTGATAGTTTACTTGAACGTCATAACAGATTTTCATCAATAATTATATTAAAATATAATGAAAAACCTTTAAAGTTCTGTATATAAGACTCGCATGTTAATAAAAATAACATACATTATTTTGGTTGAAATAAGAAAGCCGAAAGTGGTACTTTATTTAAAGGTCATATTAGACTATCATTAGAAAAATTGTATTAAAATATAATGCAGAATATCTGAAATTAAGTATATAAGAATTTTACTTCAGCGTAAGTAAAATACTAGATTTCGGTAAAAATTGGCAAACCAGAAGGGAAACTTTACATAAAGGTCATCATAAACATTATTCAAAAATTATATTAAATTGTGAAGCAAAACATTTAAAAATTTTTATATAAGATTAATGGCGCTACTTTTCAAGACAATAATAGTGTAGACACCGATAGCACAAAAAATTAATAATAAACATTGATAATCTTATATTATACTATATTATATATTATACTGTGTAAGGATGCAATTGTGATATAGGATTTTTTTGTTGTAGTTTTTGCTCTTCTATATTGCACAATTTATTCAATTAACTAACCTCGAGTCAGCCACATGTTATTAATTAATCTATTTACTCCTATGTAATAATTATAGTTATTGTTCAGTTATATGTTGCTTAATTATAGAGTTTGTTAGAGATTTAACCCTTTTCATGACAGTGCATCACTTGGGATACCATCACTTTAAAGGCTATTTACTTTAAAATCGATTGCATGATTTTTGATTTTGTAAATTTTTATCGTTATTCCACTACCAAAGTGCAACACTGACTAGTGCGGAAGGTTTTCTTTTGGTTTTTCCAACGTTAAACAGCAGTTTTATGCTAGTTTTTTAAGTGAAGTACCACCAATGGCATCATAACATAAGATGGCAACTTATGCATTTTTTTACTTCCTTGCACGAAGTAAAGGAAGTATTGTAATCGCGAAAATTTTCGGTTTTCAGATTTCAACGGAAATATCAATTTTGACCATCCCTGAATCCATTTTGATTCCAGTTTCGTCGTGGCGTCTGTACGTACGTACGTTCGTAGGTATCTCGCATAACTCAAAAGCGATTAACCGTAGAAAGTTGAAATTTTGTATTTAGGATTATTGTAAAATCTAGTTGTGAACCTCTCTTTTTGGTCACTGCTTGATCACCGGAAGTGGTACTTTACTTGAAGGTCATAATTGATTTTCATCAAAAATTGTATTAAAATACTATGCAAAACTTCTCAAATTTAGTATTTACGACTTATATATTGATTTAAATAATATAATAAATTTTGGTTAACCTAACCGGAAATGGTACTTTACTTGAAGGTCATATTAGACTTTCATCAAAAATTATATTAAAATATAATGTAAAACATATCAAATTTGGTAAATTAGACTCTTATATCATTATGAATGTATTTACTAGATTTTGGTTAAAGTTGGTGATCCGAAAAGGGTACTTTACTTGAAGGTCATAATAAGCTTAGATCAAAAATTATATTTAAATTAAATACATAAATCATATGTTTCGGTAACAATCGCAATTTGGTTTCCAATCCAATTAAACATTTTTATTACTTGTTTTAAGTGTTAAAATTTAGTGTAAAATGCTGGCTTTCCTCCCTAATTGTATGTGTGTGTGTGTCAATATATGGATGTCGCGATGCCGAGTGTTGTTTTTGAGATACTGCGATCTTCGGAAACTATTAGCCAAATTCAGGATCACTTTTTGAGCCACCGATTTATAGTTTAATAGGCGTATAAGGAAGTCATGTTTTGTCCACATCAGATATTTTTCAGATGTTTTTGGGTTCGAAAAATCACAATTGTTCTCTCAAAACATAAGATTACAATTACAACAGTTGTTTAAATAAACACATCTTATTATATCGTTTTAGAACAATATAAGTAAAAGTATCTCCTCAGATACATTGCCAAGATAAAGTTGTGATTTTTCAGATTTTTTTCCGTACATTTTTTCAACCTCACGAGTTTGGGGATACGGTGTAGTCCTTTTGTCATCAGACCCGCCTTGTAAATCAATCTACGAATAATTTTGAAAATTGGAAGGATCTCTGATTTTTTTATTAACTAGTTGATAACGTTGATTAAGCGGAGCTTATATCGTTTTAAGTGTAAGTTCTTAAAAACTTAAAGTAATTTTACCGTAGATTATTGAGGAAGTAAAAGGTGGATATTAAGTCCGATCTGCTAAAATACATTGACCTGCTGAGCGGTTGAATATGTGGTGGCGATAGACTAAGCCCGAGCAGGAGCCGTTAAAGAATAAAGAGTGATGGATGACCGAGTTTGTAATAAAGGTTGAATAAATCTCCTTTATATTATTAATTACCGAATCCCTAGATAATTGAACTCGAAGGGGCTTGATAAATGATATCCTCCGGTATAATGCAGCACTGTGGAAAAAGGGCCCACTTTTATACTTATTAAAGCAAGATAAGATTGGAAGTAGTTTGTCATTACCGTTATGGAGAAGGAGTTATCCAACTCTGGAGGCTCCAGAGATATGTAAAGGCTTTTCTGAAACGGGAAAAAGCATCGATTCATTACTTACTTACTAACTGTTTCGTTAGCAAGCCTTGACTAAGTTGCCGCTATCATGATTGCAACTTTCTCAGCTTAAGACTTCTCCGAGTTATGAGATTCTTCCACTTATTTATGCATTCAAAGATTTAACGAAGCTCAACATCCTCAATACTGGCTATTTGTACTCCCAAGATAACTTAGTCTTTTTTCTCTGTATTTTTATTTTCTTACGATCATTAAATTAAATATTAAATTTAAAAATTGTACTTTTTGCACACTATACATAGTTTTATCTCTTATTTTCAGTCAGCATTTATAATTTTTCACCAATGTGCTACCTTTTATAATTTTATTATTTTTTTTTATTGTGCGATTTCGTTACGAATAATGCTGAAATATTAAAGAGAACAAAATAAGTTTTACAACACTAACAACAAATAAAAATACGAAATATAATTAAAAATAAAATATCAATAAAATATCTCTCATCAGATTATGATTCATTGCTGTAACTGTTTTAATTTTTCTATCTTACTAATTTAGCCCTGATGACGACCTGCAATGTGAGTCGAAACGTTGGCTTTCAATAAATAGTTTTTACTACTGAAAAACTCTTTTCTTGACTGCCACCTATATTATCCTTTATTATCTATACGGTTAAATATTCAATAGAATTTAGTATGCATATATATATATATTGTAGAATGTCCATTTTTTTAAAATTTAAATAGATTTTAGAAACCTTCTCCTTATATCATTTTAAGTTTCTTGATTTTACATAAAAAAATGAATTACTCTTAATCACTTAATAGTCAGTGAAAATAAAACTTCCAGGTTCGAAATACAATTTTTACAAACAAATTTAATACAAGTTATAAATTATATACATTAAAAATTTAAAAGAAAAATATTTGTTCATTCGTGAAAAAATAAAAATTGGACTGATCAATGCTTATGAAATATCTGAACCCTCGAAATCTTATATGTAATACATATGAAACATGTTAGATGTCTTATTTATTCGGATACTTTCTGTATTATCCATAATCTTCATTATCTTGAAGAAAATCACGGTTGTAAAGTCAATAAGAATATAATCCATAAGGGTAGAATATGATTTAATATATGAAGTTGTTTATTGTTTACAATACACTTTTAGCGGTATCGTATATCAACAGATATATGTACAAGAAACATTTCGGCTAAACATTAAGCGTCATATGCCATGCCAGGAGTAATTATTAATCCAATAATGATCGCATGACCCAAGTTATTTCAAGTGGTAAATAAACTTATTTAGCCACAGTATAATGGTCTGATAATTTTTTTTTCCCGATCCAGATATAGTTGCTCGCGTTGATATGGTAATGGGGCGAAGAGAGGCGAGGAAGAACATCGAAAGATATGGTATTATTCAGCCGAGTGCCAAAGGTGTGCCCCCCTTGTCTCAGACCCCCTCCCTTTGCCTCCCCCCTTTGTGGGGGTAAAATATTTGAGCCAACAACGAGAAGGTGCAGTTAGCGTGCTCCGCCTCCATTAGGCTACTCAGCCATGAAACCAGATTATCATAATCTCAACTCAAACTGAAGATTAACTCGTTCCGCTGCCTACAACATCACAATTCTCTCTCTCTTCTCATTTTTTTTTTTTTTGGTTTATAGCCCTAATGAAACCGTTTCTGAAATATCTTCCGGCTTAGGCTGGCCTAATGCAGAGGTTGGGTCTGTTCCCGGTAAATAGTTTTAAATTCGAATTAAAAACGCACTATCGGATCATTGATGAAATCGCGAATTCTCTCTACCGGAAAGCAGCTGGGTTTGTTTTACGTTTCAGAGAACTGTCCTTTGAATACTGATTTTCAAACATAATACATAATTCACGTGAGCCTAAAACCTTTTTGAAACCATCATTACTATAATACCGACAGTTGGATCCAAAGAGTTTAAAATGAAAAAAAAAATCATGAAGCTACATTCTAAAAAAAAAAAATGAGGAAAAAAATATAATGCTATTTCCAAATAATAGAGTTCACTTTATTCTTGTTAACATAAAAGCATGCTCTCAGATTTTTCACGAAATCCATTACCGGTAGATAATCAGTCAGGATAAATCCCAACCTTTCCTGGATTGGTGAAAAGGCTTGTTGTTCTCGGAAAAAAATCGTATAAAAAAAAAAAAAAAAATTTAACAAGGCTAGGCAATTAGAAATAAATAAATTCATGTTAAAGAATTTAGATTCATCACTCACGCAGAGTAGAACGTTAATCCCTTTATAATGCAAAATTATTCAGCATTGCAAACATTTTTTAAATAATATTGATTTATTGAAACTTGCAAACATTTTTATTGCCTTTATCTTCTATTACAACTCCATTGACCCTCTTCTACAACATTTAAGCTTTAACGTTTCAGTTAAATGCAACATTGCAACATAATGACATGCTCCTAGAATTCAGTGAAAACAAAACAATGATTATTTTATAATTAGACAAAATAACAATGGTTATGGATTGATTATGGACATTGTAGGATTCAACTTTGTCATATTCTTGAAGATGCGGCAATATTCCGAAACGTTGAAGCTGAAAAATATAGGTCAGTGGAGCTGTAATGGAAGATAAAGGAAATAAAAATATTCACAAGTTTTAATAATTAATAATTTTAAAGTCTTCCAGTTTATAGTTTTTTAGGCTACGAAATCCTTCAACGCCCAATCTATAGTCTTCAATTTTATAGTCTGTTTCTATGATAAATAATAATAATATTAATAATAAAAAAAGTTAATCCGAATAAATGTTTATTCATTTTTTTTAGATATACCTATATAACTATTTATAACTCATAAATCATTGTGTAATTATTTGCTGCGTTTTGGTAATGTTCTTATATTGCATGGGGCTGTTCATGCTTAAGTGTTACCATGTTTGTATCATAGTAGTATGTGTGCTGCAGTATAATTTAGTTTAATTGTCTAGCAGTATGCAGTTTATTTATATATGCACGATAATGATTATTTATCCGCAGTATGCATGAATTAGGTAGTTAGTATATAGCATGAATTTTGACCTGACATTCACCGATTAATTACACAGGCCAACGATGAAAAAACTTTTCTACTGAAAATACCTTATTCCTATAGTTTTTAGGATGCTGAATCCAAGCATGATATTAAAAAAGCTGTATCGCCCACGATTTTAACAATTAAAGCTGTTCAATTCTTTAAAAATCGCTTAATTTAATAAATTTAACTATAAAATGTGAAGAAATTGTGGGTGATACAGCTTTTCTAATATCATATTTGGATTCAGCACCCTAAAAACTATAGGAATAACGCATTTTCAGTACAAAAGTTTTTTCATCGTTGGCCTGTGAATTCAGAAAAAAAAATTGGCCTGTGAATGAAGAATTCCAATGTTTTACAGAAAATGTAGAGCCTAAACTGTTTACTCAAATCGAGCTTAACGACTTGGTTAGGGACTATAACCATGCTTATGATGTTACATAGAGTTTACTTAATTCCCCCGTATACCGTATAGGGGTTTAGATAGGGGTTTATACTATATAATACGAAGCATATTGCTGTAAAACTATGGGTGATACAAAAAACTAAGGCCAGATTTAGATTCAGTGCATAAAAATCTATAAAGATCAACTACTAAAGTTAAAAAAGTTTTCAACAAATTTTTTTTTGTTGACCTGTGTTACAGGTGTTAATCTAATAATAATAAATTGATTATATAACGTATTCTTCAAATTTTTCTGTAATTAACCTCCTCTTAGGATTAATAATCACTTCCTGGTACCAAACCTCATCCAGCTTCCATATTAACCATCTCCAGCCTGCCGTTTTTTAAAATTTTTTTTGCTAATATTTCAAAGATATTTTGGCTGATATTATATTTTCTTCTTGTATGACATGCTGTTCATTCCATACACATATGTCATAATGAACATTGTTCTATATCATCCCTTCAACCCAAAATTCAAACAATATAATCGTTTGTTCCAGTCTGTTCAAAGCCTTTGAAAAGAAAATGTCAAAATGATTTATACCAATTTAATCTAGGTTTATTGACGGTATTATCGACTACGGCTTTCTCAATAGAGGCGATACCATCACTATCACTATCACAAGTACTGTCAAGAAATTAATGTCATGCACGGGAAGCTGTCCAGCATTCATTAATCCTCTACGGTAATGTCTGGCCACACGTTGCACAGCCACCGCTGCGATGAGTGCACGAGTTTGGCTACGAAATCCTTCAACACCCACCCAATTCGCATGACCTCTTCTCTACTTCCACTGGGCCCTATTTAATAATAAAGTAAAAAAGTACAAGTAAAAGTGGAAAGTTTCGTGTCGAGAGGTTACAAGTTACTTATCGTCATTAGATAATAATAATTGTATTCATTTTTTTTTAATATACTGTTTTTCAATATAACTATTTTAAATTTTATCGTGCTTCAACATTATAACAATGTTTTAAGAATACATAACATCTTGTACTTTACTTGATAGACACCCCAAGTTTCATTATAAATTACAAAAGTATAAGTTAGGCTATGATTCACTACGCCTATGAATAACACTGTAAAATGTTAAAATACCATGGTTATATTTAAAATAGTAAATTAAAAAAAAATGAATAAAATTATTATTATCTAAAGACGATAAGTAACCTGTAGCCTATAAAAAAATCTTTCCACTAGCATTTTTACCACTTATAATTGCAATTTTGTATTTCATTATGACATACGGCCCTGGAAAACTTTTTACGAAAGAAAAACTTTCAAAGCCACGTTGTTATTGCCTTGATTTTCGGGAGTTAATTTTTTCAGGGATCTAAATTTCTTTTCTTCTGCAATAAATAACGTTGTATTTTGGTAAATGTGTCTGGATTCTGATGGAAATTATTTTGAATAAATGTATATATATATATATATATATATATATATATATATATATGTATATATATATATATATATATATATATATATATATATATGTATATATATATATATATATATATATATATATATATATATATATATATATATATATATATATATTGTTAGGAGCGGAATAGCTCAGTGCTAAGGCACTGTGTTACCATGCTCCCGGTGTCAGGTTCGAGACCCGCTGTGGCAGATAATGTGGCAGCTGTTATCAGCCGTGGATCGAACTTGTGGAATCGGCAGACCCTCCCGGGAATCACCCAGCCTCTATAAAGTGGGTACCGTTAATTGGGGGAATAAACCTGGCGGTTGAACATGATCTCGGCCAAATCACTTCCTTGCACATCCTTTGGCTTAGAAACAGTACGGTTCTTTTCAATTACTGAACTCAAGACCCTTCGAGGGTTGTAGTGATACAGTGATATATATATATATATATATATATATATATATATATATATATTTTGTTAAAGTAAATATACAGGATATTTTCAATAAACATAAATATGTGTACTGAGACGTTTTATTATCATTTGGCCCGAGGAAAGCAACATTATTGATATTCAATATGAAATCCGCACGTCTTTTTTGTCTCACAGACTAATGTATCCCTAATCTGTGAAATTTCAAGGGCGTAATAATCCGTAAGATCTTCCTTTCAACTGCATATATCAAGAGAATACTAGATATACTAGAGAATAGATTAATCAATGCCGCGAAAGATTGATTTAGAAACTTCTTTCCCCTGTTCAATTAATATCCGATTGGGAACAATAAGCAAGGATTGCGGAGGCTGGAGCAGATGTGGAATTGAGAATCCTAAGCCGCGGTCTGGCCAAGCTGACTCCCCCAAGTTGGGCCAAGTTCTCGACCAAGAGTAAACAGGGAGCTTATCGCTCTCCGAATAGCTCTCGCTATATCGCCATCTCCTTCCTAATTCTCCCTCTCCTCCCCCCCTAATTCGACCCCCACCCACCCTCTTGTGTTCTCTGTTTTCTGCTTGATCCTCTATCTCCCTTCTCTAGTCCATTTATCCTCTTGTAGTAGTTACTTCTGTCTCAATACCAAGTATTACACTGAAACCTTTAAGTTATATCGCCCAAAACCTATTATTTGTGGCAATATTGTTACGGTTTTCTCTGGCGAGATAACTTCATTCGTTGGTACTACAACAATAAAGAAATCTGGGAAATATGCGTCCTATGAATGGATTTCTAATACATCAGAAAAGAATTATTAAAAACGCTTAAAATATAAAAAGGATTGATAAATAAAGAACTAAAAATTTTTGTTTTTTAAATTCACTTTACACCTTAAATAGCAAATAAGTGAACCTGTAGGTTTTCGTATCATTAGAACAGGATATTTTGTTACTTTAGTAGTAATTCACTTTTGCTATAACAAATATCTAAAATAATATATAGATGTGCTTTGTTACAGAGCTGGATCTAGAGTGGCTCACAAAAATATTCTTTATTTTTCTATTTCTGTTTTCAATTTATATCCAGTTCTAAATATTATTAATAAATGACTTAAATTAATTGGTTTTAATTTTATTTTAAAAAGATACACCATTTTTCAATAAAATAATATAACACTTATTGACCCATAAACAATTTTATCAAATTCATAAATAAATTCAAGTCACAAAATTATTTATAATTTTTAGTACTATTTAATAATATTGATCATTTAAAATAATTTGTAGGACGGTCCTTGTTGTGAAGAACAACTCTGAGAATATTAGACATAGATTTAATCATGAACGCGTCTTTCTTGCACGCTCCACTATCCTCTGGAATTCCCTCCCTTCTAGTATCCGTCATACGTCTTCTCTTTCCTCGTTCAAATTCCACCTTTTCCAACATATCCTCATTCCCCAAAATGATGCTGTATAAGCAAAAAAAAAATTTAATTTAAGGTAAACAATGTATCAAAAGTTTATGATGGTTAAGTGGACATTTATTCATAATTTTCATTTTTCTCACGTTTTTTCATTTTTCCAGGGCGTTCGGTGGTCAATGAGAAAAGATTGTGACTATTTGACCGTACAATAGAAAATATCTACGAGTTTTTATTTGGTTGGATAATGATTTATTTAATTAGTTGGACTAGCCCAGAATTTAACAGTTGTGAAATTCTTTTTTATATTTATTTTGGTTCCATCGTTGGCATGTTAATTTAAATATAAGTAAAAAAGAAGATGAGGCCCGTATGTTGCTAAAAAAAAATTATCTTCATTTTTTCATGAAATTTCCATTATAGATAGATAGATAGATAGAAGATTTGCTTTATTCTGGGACTAGGTCCCTTCAGAATAACATTAATTGAACAAATATAAAGTAAACCAAATCTGGCCAAAAAACAACAATAATAAAAGTAGATAAGTTTGATGTAAATCAATAGTAATAAAAATAAGTAAACAAAAAATTAGTTCTTCACAAAAATATACAAGTATTAAAAAAAAAAATGAAAAAGAAGAAAAGAAAAAAAAAGTAAAAACCTGAGAAAAATGAAAATTATGAATAAATGTCCACTTAAACATCATAAACTTTCGATCACATTGTTTACCTTAAAGTAAATTTTTTTTTTTTTTGCTTATACAGCATCTTTTTGTGAAGTGAGGATATATTGGAAAAGGTGGAATTTGAACGAGGAAAGAGAAGAAGCATGAGGGATACTAGAAGGGAGGGGGAATTCCAGAGGATAGTGGAGGGGGCAAGAAAGGAACGTTCGAATGTTTTGGTTCTGTGGGAGGGGTATAGAGGTCAGAAAGGCACGTTCTTGGTTAAATCTATGCCTAATATTTTCACGGTTGTTCTTTACAACAAGGACCGCCCTGCAAATTATTTTAAATGATCAAAAATTCATTTATATTCACTTATATTCATTTATGAATTTGAGAAAAATTTTTACGTGTCAATTAACGTTATATTATTTTATTGAAAAGTGTTGTGTCTATTTAAAATATAATTAAAACAAATTAATTTGATTCATTTATTAATAATGTTTAGAACTGGACATAAATTGAAAATAGAAATAGAAAAATTAAGAATATTTTTGTGAGCCACTCTGTAACAAAGCACAATCTAAATATTATTATAGATATTTGTTATAGCAAAAGTGAATTACTAATATAGTAACAAAAATATCGTGTTCTATTGATACGAAAACCTAAAGTTTCAAAAACCTAAAGTTTTACTGCTTTCACATTCAAGCTATAAATTAACTTTTAAAATAAATTTCTATTTAATTTTTTATTTAACAACCCTTTTCTGTTTTTAGCATCTTAATTTCTTCCTTTTATAATCAATTGGAAATAGATTTATTTAAATATTAACAATTCATACAGATAAATAACAGATAGCTTCCCTACTTTGAACCTTCTATGCACGTTGTACATTCTGCCAGTATAGATTCAACTCTGTAACGGAGCACATCTGTGTATATCATTAGAGATGTTAGTAATAGCATAGGTGAATTACTATTAAATAAATTAAAATATTGTGTCCTAATGATACGAAAACCTACAGTATCACTGCTTTGATATTTAATGTGTAAAGTGAATATTAAAATAAATTCACTTTTATTTCTTTATTAACCATTTTTTTTTTTTTACTATTTTAAGCAACTTTAATACTTCTTTTATGACCTAATGAAAACAGATTCATTAAAATAATATTAATTCGTAAAGATACATAACCAATACCCTCTCTACTTCGAATATCGGACTCTGTGCACGTGGTACATTCTGCCTGTCTAGATTCAGCTCTGTAACGAAGCACATCTATATATTATTATAGATATTGCTTGAAGAAAAAGTGAATTATTGTAATAGTAACTAAAATAGAGTGTTTAAATGATACAAAAACTACACTTTCACTGCTGTTATATGTAAGGCTTAAAGTGAATTTAAAAATAAATTAATTTTTATTTCTTCATTAATCAATTATTTTTGGTTCTGAGCATTATTTATTCTTCTTATATAATCTGTTGGAAATATACTCATTAAAATAATATTAATCCATATCGATACATAACCGATACCCCCTCCATTTAGAACATTGGACTCTGAACATGTGGTACATTCTGCCAGTCTAGATTCAGCTCTGTAACGAAGCACATCTATATATTATTATAGATAAGAAAAAGTGAACTACTGTTATAGTAACTAAAATATAGTTTTCTAATGATACGAAAACCTATAGTCTCACTGCTGTTATATGTCAGGTTTAAAGTGAATTTTAAAATAAATTCATTTTTATTTCTTCATTAGTCAATTATTTTTGGTACTTCTTATATAATCTATTAAAAATAGATTCATTAAAATAATATCAATTCGTATATGTACATATCCGAAGCCGAGCACACCTACATATTATTATTGATATTGGTTATAGAAAATGTGAATTACTGTTAAAGTAACTATAATATCGTGTTCTAATCTAAAATACTTTTCTATTTTAAACAACATTAATTCTTCTGTTATAAACTATTGACAATAGTTTCATTAAAATAATATCAATTCGTGGGATACATAACCGATACCCCCTCTTATTATTGATATTGGTTTTTAGAAAAAGTGAATTACTGTCAAAGTAACTCTAATATCGAGTCCTGATGATGCGAAAATATAATTTTACTGATTAGAAATTTAAGGTATATAGTGAATATTAAAATAAATTCACTTTTATTTCTTTATTCACCAATTTTTTTACTATTTTAAGCAATTTTAATACTTCTTTTCTAATCTATTGAAAATAGATTCATTATAATAATATCAATTCATACGGATACATAAGAAATAGCCCTTTACTTTGAACATTGGACTCTAAGCACGTGGTACATTATGCCAGTCTAGATTAAGCTCTCTAACGAAGCACATCTATATATTATTATAGATATTGTTTAAAGGAAAAGTGCATTACTGTTGTAGTAACTAAAATATAGTGTTCTAATTGTACGAAAACCTACAGTTTCACTGTTGTGATATGTAAGGTTTAAAGTGAATTTTAAAATTAAATCCTTTTTATTTTTGCATTAGTCAATTATTTGCGGTTCTGAGCATTATTTATTCTTCTTATATAACATGTTGAGAACAGATTTATTAAAATATTATGAATTCATGTAGATATATAACAAATAGCCCTTTGAACATTGGACTCTAAGCACGTGGAACATTCTGCCAGTCTACATTCAGCTCTGTAACGAAGCACATCTATATACAGTTAGTGACAGTCATATTCATACACCATGATTTTAGTATTTTGTTCTCCCCTCCACAGTTAATTTTTCAAGTTAAGGCGAAAATGAAAACAAGCGTATTTTAGAAAAACGTTTTTATTTCGATTGACAACATTATAAATATTTATAAATTACATGTAATAACAATTAATTAATAATATGTTAACAAAACTATTAATTTATGCAACTTTCATTTTCGTACACTTCATAATTTAACATTTTTAACAGAAAAAAAAATTGTCTAATATTGTGTTGGATATCCTTTCCTCTTAATTACCTCAAGAAGCCTCTTCGGCATTGATTGAACAAGTTTTGTGTTGTTTCTGGTGTGATCTTGCTCCATTCCTCTTGTATTTTTTCTTTAAGCTCAGTAGCATTTTTTATTTTGTGTTTTTTTAAATTTTATTTTAAAGTTTCCCATAAATTCTGGATAGGATTAATGTCTGAAGACTGTAAGGGTGTTTCCATAACTTTTGGGCAGTTATATAGAAGCCACTCTCTTGATTTCAGTGCTTTGTGCTTCGGATCATTATCTTGATAAAATGTAAACGTTCTTTCAATACCTAATTTTTTAACAGATTCATTTAAATTTTCTTTTAGAATATTCACATATGCTTCAGCATTCATTATACCATCAATAAATATAATTTTCCCAACTCCTCCAACTGAGAAACACCCTCACAGCATCACAGAACTACCTCAAAATTTTACAGTTGATTGCAAGTTCTGTACGGAAAGGCTTTCATTTCTTTTTCTCCATATTTCGCAATTTCCATCTGATTGATAAATATTTATTTTTTTCTCGTCTATAAATGAAACATTTTTCCAGAAATCAAATTGTTTATTTTTGTATAAATTAGCAAATTCAAGCCGTTTTTTTCTATTTTTTATACTCACGAATGGTTTCTTCCTTGCAGTTCTGGAGTAATACAAGTTTCTTTGTAGTGCTCTACGAATAGTGACTGCTGTAATATTCTCCCCTAGTATAGAAGTCATCTCTATAGCTAATTTTGGTGCACTAATTTTTGGATTATCCCTCACTTTTCTTATTAAAGATCTTTCATCACTTTCACTTAGCACCCTTCTATTCCAATTTCTGGCCTTATTAACGATTCGTTTTTCACTTGTGAACCTTTTAATGATGCTTTGCACCGTAGTATGACTTCTATTTACTATTTTTCCTATTTCTCGATAACTTTTATCTTTTTGCCAGTTTTTTATTATTATTTCTCAAACATCATTTGCGGTGTCTTTATTCCTTCCCATTTGTTTAAAACTTGCAGTACGACACTTTAATATTGAAAGAAAACATTAAACTGAATATATTTTGACCCATGAACATCTTTAAAGATAGGTAAATAAACAATTATTATTATTTATTATGAGTGTACGAATACGAAGGTCACATCAGTTTGTTACTTTATTTTCATACATGGATTATTTTACTTATTCTCTTTATTGATTATTTCTTTTTCTAATCAACAATTAACAATCCCTTTCAGATCTTTAATTTCATATATAATATAAAATATATGTATTTATAATAAGGAGGAAAGAAAAGGTGCAATAATTAGAAACGTACTGTACGAATATGACTGTCACTAACTGTATTATTATAGATATTGTTTAAAGGAAAAGTGCATTACTGTTGTAGTAACTAAAATATAGTGTTCTAATGGTACGAAAACCTACAGTTTCACTGTTGTGATTTATAAGGTATAAAGTGAATTTTAAAATAATTCCTTTTTATTTTTGCATTAGTCAATCCTTTTTTGTTCTGAGCATTATTTGTTCTGCTTATATAATTTATTGACAATAGATTTATTAAAATAATATCAATCAATTCCTACAGATACGTAACCGATATGCTCTCTACTTTGAACATTGGACTCCAAGCACGTGGTACATTCTGCCAGTCTAGATTCAGCTCTGTATCGGAGCACATCTATCGATATGTTAATATTGATATAGGTTTTAGAAAAAGTGAATTACCGTTAAATTAACTCTAATATCCTGTCCTAATTATACGAAAACCTTGCCTTACTGCTTTGATATGTAAGGTTTAAAGTGAATTTTAAAATATATTCATTTTTATTTTTTCATTAGTCAATTATTTTTTCTTGTTATATAACCTGTTGAGAATAGATTGATTAAAATAATATCAATTCCTACAGATACGTAACCGATATCCCCTCTACTTTGAACATTGGACTCTAAGCACGTGGTACATTCTGCCAGTCTAGATTCAGCTCTGTACCGGAGCACATCTATCGATATGTTATTATTGATATAGGTTTTAGAAAAAGTGAATTATCGTTAAATTAACTCTAATATCCTGCCCTAATTATACGAAAACCTTGCTTTACTGCTTTGATATGTAAGGTTTAAAGTGAATTTTAAAATATATTCATTTTTATTTTTTCATTAGTCAATTATTTTTTCTTGTTATATAACCTGTTGAGAATAGATTGATTAAAATAATATCAATTCCTACAGATACGTAACCGATATCCCCTCTACTTTGAACATTGGACTCCAAGCACGTGGTACATTCTGCCAGTATAGATTCAGCACTGTACCGAAGCACATCTATCGATATATTAATATTGATATAGATTTTAGAAAAAGTGAATTACTGTTAAAGTAATTCTAATATCCTGTCCTAATGATACGAAAACCTGATTTCACTGCTTTGATATTTAAGGTATAAAGTGAATATTAAAATAAATTCACTGTTATTTCTTTATTTACCAATCATTTTCTATTTTAAGCAACTTTTTTACTTCTTTTACAACTTAATGAAAATAGATTCATTAAAATTTTTTCGATTCATATAGATACATAACAAATACCCTCTTTACTTTGAACATTGGATTCTGAGCACGTGGTGCATAGTGCCGGCCTAGATTCAGCTCTCTAACGTATGTAGCTCACACATTATTACATATATTGGTTAAATGAAATGTTAATTACAACTAAAAGAAATAAAATATCGTATTGTAATGATACGAAAACCAACAGGTTCATTTGTTTGCTATTTAAGGTATATAAATAATTTAATAAACAGATCCTTTTTAATTCTTTATTTATCAATCCTTTCTATTTTAAGCATCTTTAATAATTCTTTTTATAATATATTGGAAATAGATTCATTAAAATAATATCAACTCATACAGATCCATAATCGATACCCGCTGTATATATATATATCCTTTTTAATTCTTATATATATATATATATATATATATATATATATATATATATATATATATATATATATATATATATCAATATATACCTTAGTTTTTATATAACCAATATCTATAATAATATGAAGCTGAATCTAACCAGATATCTAATAATAATTATAATATATATATATATATATATATATATATATATATATATATATATATATATATATATATACAGCGGGTATCGATTATGTATCTGAATGAGTTGATATTATTTTAATGAATCTATTTCCAATATATTATAAAAAGAAGTATTAAAGATGCTTAAAATAGAAAGGCTTGATAAATAAAGAATTAAAAAGGATATATATATATATATATATATACATACATACATACATACATATATATATATATATATATATATATATATATATTATTATTTTTATTATTAGATATCTGGTTAGATTCAGCTTTATATTATTATAGATATTGGTTATAGAAAAACTGAGGTTATATAAAAGAAACTAAAATATCATAATCTAATGATATGAAAACCTACAGTTTCACTAATTTAATATTTAAGGTATAAAGTAGGTTTTGAAATAAATTCCTTTTTATTTCAT
Source organism: Rhaphigaster nebulosa (assembly GCA_948150685.1). Lineage (NCBI taxonomy): Eukaryota > Metazoa > Arthropoda > Insecta > Hemiptera > Pentatomidae > Rhaphigaster > Rhaphigaster nebulosa. The sequence goes on along the minus strand of OX411312.1, from coordinate 42,320,796 downwards.
TATTTTCCAATCCTTTTCTCTTTTTAGTGCTTTTAATACTTCTTTTATAATCTATTAAAAATAGATCCATTAAAATAATATCAAAACACTCTACCCCCTCTACTTTGAGCATTGGACTCTGTGCACGTGGAACATCTAGATTCAGTCTAGATTCAGTTCTGTAGCGAAGTGCATCTATATCTTACTATGGGTATTGATTATACCGAAAGTAAATTACTGGTAAAGAAGCATAAATATTGTGTTTTAATGATATATTATGCCAGTATAGATTCTGCTCTGTAACGAAGAACATGTACATATTATTATCGATATTAATTATAGAGAACGTAAATTACTGGTAAAATAACTTATACGTAAACACGGGCTACTTGAGCCCTAGGTGCTTACTTGAGCCCAAAACAGAAAAACAGTTTTCTGGGTACTCCCAATATCAGTATCAGTACCCGAAAAGGTTGGAGGTGGCCCAAAAACAAGGATGTCTTGTTGTATAAATTTGAAGATGTGGTAATGAAAATACAACCCCCAAAACTAATAAAAACAGGTTTGTTTTCTTTAACTGGACTCTAAACATTGTTGTATGCCTAACTACTTTTGTTTGTACAATATCTAAAAAGTGTTGTTCAAAATTAATATATTCTTATAAAATAAACGTTTGGAAGTTCACTGGTTGTTCAGAAATTATTTTATTCTAATAACCATTAACCTCCTTGAACCCAAACTGCCTTCAAATGGTAATATCTATGGGAATAACAGTCTGGGTCAAGTAATCCAAGATTATGGTTAACTTGAGCCCAAACAAAACAATAAAATAAAAATATTTACTACGTCACAAACAATACCTATTGTACGTTAAAGTATCCATAACAAACTATAGTTTAATAATATAAGGTGCTTATGTCAAAGAAAAAAAGTTTAAAAAAATAAAAAACTTTCAAAATCTGGGCTGGGCTCAAGTAGCCCGTGTTTACGTATATTGTTTTTTAATGATATATTGTACCAGCCTAGATTCAGCTCTATAACGAAGCACACTTTATATTATTATAGATATTGGTTACAGCGAAAGTAAATTACTGGTAAAAAAAACCTTAAATATGTTGAATGATACGAAGATCTGTGCAGTTACTCTGCTTTTATATGTAAGGTATGAATTGGATTTTAAAATAAATTCCATTTTATTTCATGATTAACCAATTAATGTATATTTTAAATATATTTCATACAAATTTATATCACTAATTTTCGGAAATAAGAGAAGTAAGAGGGAGTACTTTCCAGTAGGGCAAGTTAATTACATATTAAGTATTAACTATTACTTGAACATAGTCGTTATAAACAATTATAAAGCTTCACCAAATGTGTGTGTTAAATAAACTTTCTTGATAATATTATATTGTTTATCGCTTATACTTCGATTCCATTAAGGATTCATTAAGATATGTAATGCGAGAGTTCTCGCTCGGGTATACTAGTCACTACTATATATTATTACGGTAGTATAGATCCCTTTTCCGGCTCTCAGGAACGATAGATGTTGATGAGTGAGGTATCAAAAGAAAGTGAATTTTACGGAGAAGTGACGAATCCTAATCTCCATTCTCAAATTCTTACTAGGGCTTAAATAAAAGTCATGAAAAAACTGGGAGGTTTCAAATCTTTGACGACTGAGAGTCGGCGGATCGAGACGGAATAAGTTGGATTTTAAAGATTTTGACGGGGGCATCAAAACCACATACATTCCATATATGGAACGTATTGGTCCAGCGTTTTAAAGCCCAAAAATCTACCGTTTTTGAGATAACGCACGGTATAGGTCCGCACGTACCCTATGCCATCTTGCGAACGTGCCATTGTCATGGCAACTTTATATCACTCTGAGTCTGTTTAAAAAATATCTGATGTGGGCAACACATGACTTCCTTGTACGCCTATTAAATTTTAAATCCGTGACTCAAAAAGTGATACTGAATTTGGTTACTAGTTTCCGAAGATTGACACTCGGCGTCCCGACATTCATCTATTGACACACACACACACAAACACACACTCTTGTTATTGGAGGTCTCATTCCGTTATTATATGTCGTTTTCCTTCAGCAGGTAACTAGTTTCGAAGATATTTCTTCATGTTCCGTGACAACAATAAAACTGTCAATATCACTGGATAAAGCATTGGAAATCGACATTTTAAGCGGAAACCCCCATTTACTTATAATAATGTCTTATTCTAATTCTGCAGACTTGTTGATCTCACAAATGGGGAGGAAAAGAAGTATTTTACACTCAATTTTAACACTTCAAACAAGTAAGAAGGATTAATATCTAACGCGAGAGTTCTCGCTCGGGTATACTAGTTAACCATATTGACAGTTGCAGACTTTTCTTCTTTTTTTTTTTTTACATTGCATTTTCACGAATTTTTTTTTTAAATAAAGATTAAGCAATATCGTAAAGCGCCACTTTCATTTATTGAGATATATGTTTTCTTAACTCCGGCAGGCATGAATACCAAGCCACACGGCAAGCGTATAGTTTTCGCATCTAGTCCATTTTTATATTCATATCTTTCTAATTGGGTTTGAAACAGGATGGTTATTCAATTCACTTGGTCAACATTAAATTTATTAATCTTTATTTACACAATCATGAAAATTAAATTTTTCTTAACAAAGAATATTTATTTATATCTTATGTATATTACTATTTTTTTTTTTTTTTTATTAACATGAAACACATAAATATCTATACATACATGTATATACCTCTAACGACTGTTTTATTAAACATTAATAAGAAAGTGTATACTGTTAATTGTAAATACAACGTTGGCATCTTGACGTAATTACACAAACAACAAAGAAATGTAGAATATTGCAATATTAGAAACAGGAAATGTACAGCATGTGACAATTAGGTAACCATATTTTTTTCAATATACACACAGCTAATTAAATATGGAGATAGAAAAGTTTTTTTTAAAAATGTACATACATATCGACGTCGTTTTTTGAAAAAAGGCGTGAGCGCCACCAAGCAAACTTTACAGGAAATAAAGGAAACGTTTTTTCCCCAAATAAAAATATATTCTTTTAATATTTTATTCTTTATCTTGTACAATAGGAGTTTATTAAAATGACAAAGTTAATATAATTAGAATATATTTTTAAGACTTCTAGCACTGATCAAGGCCAGAGTGACGACTGAGAGTCGTCAGTGTTTGGTGCTTGCGTCATCAATAGTCGATTTCTAGATCACTTCCAATTTTTTTTTTCGTTATTTCTTGAGCGGGAATCGATAGAGGTGGTGTTTACGTCCCATAATAAATTGAAAACTAAATTTCAAATTTTTGGCGCTTAAGCCTTTTTCAAAAAACGACGTCGATATGTTTAATAAAAATTTTTTTTAATACTCAAAACTACATCAACAATATCAAAAATACTTGAATTTTTTTAATACTAATATAACAAAAAGCTTATCTTCAGATTTGTTCTATTTAATAGCGCTTATTAAAAAAATTCCAATTTCGTAAGTTATTTCTGTGGTTCTATTTAAAAAAAAAAAATCTTTTAATTAATTTAAATTATAATGCTGATATAGATATAAATTACTACTTAATATTAAAACGATAGTATACTATTTTCATATTTTAATTTTTCATTTTGCTCAAAATTTGAATTAGTTTGCTGTATTATAACAAGTTAGTGAATTATTGACCAAACAATAAACCAAGTATGAATGCACATTTGACTATTAATAACTCAAATATCATAATTGATCCATTTAAGGAGTAATTTCAATTTCATGTTAAATCTTAAAAAGTACCGAGGTTACAGCCAATATATAAACTAACCAAATTTATTTACAGTAAATTTATATTAAAAATAAATTACCAAAAATATTGTCGACTAAGAATTTGAAAAAAATCAACGAATGATTTTTTGTTTTAGTAGACATTTTTTATTTTTGAGAAAAGTAATTTGACCATTTAAATATTTAAAAAAAAACTTTTGGTTAGCTGTTGTTTACTATTTTAATAATTAATACTTAGTAATTACAAAATAACAAAATTTATTATTATCAATTTTTACAATTTAATTTTAAGACTGAATTCAGAGATATTTTACAATCATTTCAATAATTAGATCTATTATTTAAAAATACAAACTGTCTAACGATCTGTGTTGTAAAACTTATTAATACCACCGAATTTGAAAAATCATCATACTATGTTTTTAAATAATACATAGGACAGGAAAAAAAAATTAAAATTATTTTTATACAAATATTTAACTATACTCTTAAACACTTAGGCATTCCATGTAAATTCAAAATTTATATATACATGAGTTGTTTGGTTTAAAATGTGGTAATTTTATTGAAGCTGGTAAATTACTTTAAGCAAGTGTAAATAAAAACTTTTTAGATCATAATTTTCATTTATTTATCATAAAAATCTGATGGATATAACCGGTTTCGTTAGAAAAATATACAGTTGTGGCTAATTCTGGGTTAACATAGAATAAAAAATAAAACTTTAATTTGACAGTTATCAATATTATGAAGTTTTTGCTTTGTTGTTCGAAGGTCCAAGACGGAATTTCTTGTATTAAAAACTTCATATAGGTATCATAATCAAATCCCTAATACATATTTGGAATTATGATAAAAATATTATAGAAATTGATTGATAATTGAATATATATATATATATATATATATATATATATATATATATATATATATATTTTTAATTTGGTTATTACAACATCAAAAACAACACATATATTAGGTAAATATAGCAGTAGTTTTTTTTTTCATTGCTTTTTCTGACACAATGATTTCTTTAGGTATTTTTGAGATTTATTTATTTAGAACTATTTCTCTCATGAATTCTTGATTAATAAAATTTAAATTGATGGCAGTTAATATACTTTTTTATTTTCTCAGACATTTAATTGGCACCAATATTGGACACTTGGAAATCAACTCATCGCTATAGTAGAGGTCAAACATTTTAGCTATTTTTTTGGGTCAAAATCCAATTTTGTATTACTTGAAACACATTAATGTATTTTTCCTTATTTAAGATGCTTAGGATCTCATAGATGACGAATAAAGGAAATAAAAAATGTATAGTTGCGTCAAATTAAAATTTCTAAATTCAGAACATAAAAACTTATATTTATACAAGCACTTACTCGTAAACCACTACTAGATAGTACCAGCTACATTAATTTTGAGTTTAAAGTTCGGTCAAAGCCTAAATGCCACATTTTCACAATTTAATTGCCCAAGTGACCACTACTAGCAGCTTCCATTACTGGTACATTTACCTTTGTCAAATTCGTTCCCGTTGATGAAACCGATTCTGGGACCAAACTCCTCATATAAATTAGACATTGTAATATAAAAATTATAAAGAGAAAATTATGCTTAAAAAAAATTCTTCAGAAACTTCATTATTTGCATAAATTTGGAATGATTAATAGTGTTTTTATTAATATATACTTTAATTGAGCACTGTTGATAAACAATTTAAAAATTTAACATATCCTATACAAAAACGTTTCCTATCTCCAGTTTTAAACAATTTCTTTCTTATATACCAAATGGAACAAAGCTTTAGATCACATATCATACAAACAACATCGAGTCGACATTTTTAAAAATATATATATATTGTCATTTTTATTTTTTATTTATTTTTTTATAATTTTTTTTCTGTCTATAAATGAATACAAAATCTTAATAGCTATATAAAATATTTATGAGATTATAGAATCAAATCAAACGACCGTACGACCTTCGCAAGGCGACGTTACTTCTTTTTTTTTTTTCCTTTTTTTTAAATTGATCACACAGAAAAATAGACACTCCGGATGCAGTAGACGATTTGGCCAGGATACTCCGTAGATCGGGAGATTAAGTTATGGCGACGTAGAAGGCGGTGGAGAACATTATGAGGATGATCATTGCTACGGCTGGAGTGGCCGACGAAGATAGCGCGGAAGCCGCCGCTTCCAGGCAGCTCCTGTACTCCGAGTTCTCCAGCCGAGTCACAGCGCAGTAGTGCGACTGGGCGCAAGCTGTGTCGCACTTACCGTCCTTAGGGCTACTGTACATCCTCACAGTGTTGGCGACATAGTACCTGGAAAGGATAGAAACAAAAATATTATTAATGAAAACAACAGAGAGTAAAAAATAAAAGAGAGAGCGTGTGTGTGTGTGTGAGAGAGAGATGATTAGGTTATTATTTGAAGATTCTAAACAAATTCTTAAGTCTCTCAAATAGCACCATGCCAATTCAGGCTCCAGGAAGACAATAATGAAGATTATAAATAGTACATCCTACTTCAACAGCTAATGCAGGTTTAGCATCTCTGAGCTGATCTAATGTTAGCTCTCTTTTGCATCAGTATATGTTTAACCTCTTAAGGTCTATTTACACAGAGCAGTGACGTGGCCGGCACGCAATCCTATCGCCCGTGATCTCGCGGTGATTTCAATTCACGTTGTAGCGTGGCGTGACCGGCAACAATCAGTGTTTTCTATAGTAAAAATTTTACTACAGAAAATATCGAAATTATCAGAATTGTGAATGATCTATATTATTTTTTTGGATGAAGATGAAGAAAAAGTGAGTTCTCCTGACCTGGAAGTTAGGTTAGTAGAGAGGGTTCATCTAAGAAGATCGAGAGGGGACTTTGCCACTCTTTATAAGATGATGGAGAAAATTTTTCGAATTCTTCAGGATGTCAGAAAATCCATTTGTTTACAAAATATAAATAATAGACCTTTATAGATGATGTTTGGAACTTTTTGCCTAAACCAACGCTTTAATAATTCCGTATTAATAACGCGTTGGAGTTAAATACGCAAACATTTCAAAAACTAGAAAATAATTTACTGTCTGTAAAAATGTTAGGAAAATAGATTCCAAGCTTCTAATTTCGTGAGGGTTACTATACTTGAATTATTTTATAGCAGAAAGACAGTCTTTTGACCATTGTGTGCATTTAATTTTTAATTAAATTACCTTGGCAATCATTCGTCTTTAAATCATCATCGTTTTGTTAATTCCTTTGGTTAAGAAAGAAACTGATTGAACAATTTTCGAGTAATAAGATTTATTGAGGAGTATAAAAAAGGAAGAATTTAAAGAGGAGATCCTTCAGCTGGGCCGGAAGAGATAGGAAGGATCCGGCTTATCCTTAGAGGGCATCTTTTTCGCCCGAGCTAAATGGAGAAGAATGAAAGTGATTGGTTGGCTGCGGACCTCGCTCCAGCGTCCCTCTCATTTGCTAAGAGCTGGAAAAGAACCCGGCTTCACGAGACAATAGAAAATACAAGGTGGCATTGTAATGCTTCAAATCTGGGCCCAATAAAGCAATGAATTGTAATTAAAAAAAAAAAAAGATCCACTCTGATTTTAAATTTTCATTGTCTACATTACAGAAAATAAAATCAATGAACAAATTTTACGAAATAGTCACACGATGAAGTGAGATACTTAGATTAACATGTTTAAAAAAGTCTGGTAAGATCTTAGCATTGAAATAATTTCATATAAATAGGCCATTCTACAAAACATGTCAAGTCGGAATTTTTTTTTTTTTCAAAATTGAATCTTCTAATGATTCCTAAAAAAATTACAGAAATCTCTTGTTAATCTTGAATTAAATAAAACCCCTAGGAGCTCACCAAGATCATTATTTATTTAATAAAAAATAAGTTAAGAAATTGTAGACATGGCGGAATTACATTGCCTTCAAGGCCATTATATTTATTTATATATTTATGATGATATATTTAATTAATATGATATTTATGTATTTAATACATTAAACAGTAAGATTAAGTTATAAAGGTACAGTAGGAAAGGCGGAGATGAAAGATGGAGGAGTTCGTCTTAAATTGTCGGTGGCTGGGCTAAGCCGACTGAAGACCTAGAGATAGGCAGCGGGGATTTAGTACATTATCCCACCGCATGGGGGCACTATATATCACCCCATACCTTTCCACCCATAGGCTCTTTCAAAACAGCAAACTTTATTCAAGCCAGGACTATCATTCCACTCCAAATATTGTCTCAGCTGTATACTGTCAGCTGGAAAATAGCGATAAATTTAACAAGAAAAGTTCCCATATACTGTTAGAAAAAATATATTATTTCGCCGATCGGCTGTATAATTGCGAAACCGAAACAATAGAATGTTAAACATCGACATCGTATTTTGAAAAAGGCGTAAGTTCCATTTAGCAAATTTTACAGGAAACAGATGAAACTTTTTTCCCCAAATAATTGATTCATTTTTTTTTTTTAATTCATTTTATTCTCTATCGTGTACAGTAGGAATTGATTAAGGTGGGAAAACATTTATAATTACAATATATTTTTAAGACTTCTGGAACTGACCTAGGCCAGAGTGACGACTGAAAGTCGTGAGTAGGCGATGCTTACGTCATCACTAATCGATTTTAGACCATATCCAATTTTTTTCTCGATATATCGTGAGCGGGAATCGATAAGAGGGTGTTTATGCCTCATAATATATTGAAAACTAAATTTCGAATTTTTGGCGCTTAAACCTTATTCAAAAAACGACGTCGATATCGTAGAATGTGTAGAGGTTTCAATTTAAATCTCAACTATCCGAAGATAGAGAAACTATGAAAATAAACTATTTTTAAAATTTTATTTTACTTGGTTTCGTTTAAAAAGGTCTTGTTTAAACTTGTCGTTTCGAAAATTATAAAAATTGCAAATAAATGAATCAGAAACTAGAAAAAAATAAATAAAAGTATAGTTATCCAATTATTTTTTTTTTATGTTAAGTTCAATTACAAAAAAAATATATACAATTTTCTTAAAAACAGCAAATTTTTTAAATGTTGGAATAAATTTAAGTAACAGCCCGGTTTAAATGCTGTACTGATTTTACATGTTTGAACAGCGCTATTTATTGCTAACAGTTTGGTATGAATGTGATTGAATATTCTCTAACCGCATTGAATATTCTTTATTTATATTATTTTATTATATACATACTTTTATTTTTGTACTGATATTAACTCGTAATAATCGTAAAAAAATTTAAAAAAAAGAAGTTTCCGTTATGAAAACTAATAATATATTCCGTAAGCTCTCAATCATCAGGTAAATTATTATTTTATTTTAAATTATACATTACAATCATAATTAAATTTTGTTGTAAATGATTAGAAGCATAACCAGTAAAAGGGCAGTGAAAAGGAAAGTCTTCCCAATTTTAATTTTTATTGGCAATCAAATTAACTAATTGTCAATTTTTCTGCCCCGTCATCAGGACCACCCTGCAGTATAATATGTTATTGTCATTAACAAACTAATTTTTAAATTATATAAGAACAAAAACTTTTTAAATTATAACAAATACATTTAATACTAAATCTAATTTACCTAATTACATCGTACATATCCGAAAACCTCAAAGTCAGGTGTTTTAAAATTTTCATTAAAAAATGCCAATAAGCTACTAAATGCCAATAATTTGTCAATTAAAAATTCTTTTATAAAAACAACTGCACTATGCTGCTCTATTTCAATGTTACAAAAGGGCTCTGTATATGATTAACTTAATTTCCAAATCTTATACTTTGTTTATTTTATTTTTCATTGTTACTCCATCTCTTTTAAGTTAGTTTATAAATTTAAATATATGTTGAAATACACTGAAATTAATTATATATGCATACAAACACACACACGCACTCACATATGTAATCCACGCATACAAATGTATAAATACACACATATATTTACATGCACACACGCACTCCTTCACTAATTTATTTACATACATTATAGTATGTATGTATATAAATTAGTGAAATTCTTTTATTTTTCAATGCATTCACTTATGTATATCCACATATACATAAAATTTTGTATTTTATCTGGTATATGGTTATAGAAAACCATAAATGAAAAGAAACATTTATTTATGTGTTATATCTGTATGCCAGGGTAGTGTTAGCTTATAGAAAAATATGTTTTATGTTCCAGGGTTAAAGGGTTAGTTGATCGAAAAATTAATCTCTTAATCAGGGGAAATAAGAGAAACGCAATATATAGTTGTATTTTTTTTTCTGAAGATGTCTGAATTCGCGAAACGTTGACTAGTTAGTTATTTACTAGTAAATAATAATAATAATAGTAGAGGAGAAACAGGCGAGCTGGCGCACGATTCCTCCATCCCCTCCACCGCTAGCCTTAAGTGTCACGTGGTCTTGCCTCGACCCTACCTTAACCACCACGTGGTCTCACCTCGACCTAACCTTAACTATTAGGCCACGCCCCTTTTTAGTCACGTGACCCTTATGCCCGCCCCTTTTTAGTCACGTGACCCTTATGCCCCGCCCCTTTTTAGTCACGTGATCCAGTCACGTGACCCGCAGCGCATCCTGGTCTACGCTCCGCCCGCATATTTTAGTCAAGTGATCCAGTCACGTGACCCTTTGAACCCTCCGGTATATGCTCCGCCCTGATTACCCCCACCCTAAGCCGCCATTTTGTTTACAATGACGTGGTCAGCATCCACGCTTAACCACCAGGTTTATCCCCTCCACCAATTGAAGGGTTAGGTACCCATCTTATAGAGCATGAGTGTACCCGACCGCCATTTTGTTTTTCTTATGTCGCCATTTTGTTTTTCTACTGTTTGAGAGACTTGAGGTTTTGTCGAAGGGTCAGGTACCCATCTTATAGAGCATGAGTGTACCCGGCCGCCATTTTGTTTTTCTTACACCGCCATTTTGTTTTTCTACTGTTTGAGAGACTTGAGGTTTTGTTGAAGGGTTAGGTACCTACCTTATAGATCATGAGTGTACCCGGCCGCCATTTTGTTTTTCTTACACCGCCATTTTGTTTTTATACAGTTTGAGAGACTTGAGGTTTTGTTGAAGGGTCAAGTACCTACCTTATAGAGCATGAGTGTACCCGACCGCCATTTTGTTTTTCTACAGTTTGAGAGACTTGAGGTTTTGTTGAAGGGTCAAGTACCCATCTTATAGAGCATGAGTGTACCCGACCGGCATTTTGTTTTTTATACATCGCCATTTTGTTTTTCTTATGCCGCCATTTTGTTTTTCTACTTTTTGAGAGACTTGAGGTTTTATTGAAGGGTTAGGTACCCACCTTTTTGAGCATGAGTGTACCCGGCCGCCATTTGGTTTTTCTTACACCGCCATTTTGTTTTTCTACTTTTTGAGAGACTTGAGGTTTAGTTGAAGGGTTAGGTACCCACCTTATAGAGCATGAGTGTGCCCGACCTCCATTTTGTTTTTCCTTACACCACCATTTTGTTTTTCTACAGTTTGAGAGGCTTGAGGTTTTGTTGAAGGGTCAGGTATCCACTTTATTGTCTGTAACCTCCCCTACGGTTATATGATCATAACCTATACGGCGAAGGGTCAGGTATCCACTTTATTGTCTGTAACCTCCCCTACGGTTATATGATCATAACCTATACGGCGAAGGGTCAAGTATCCACTTTATAGTCTGTAACCTTCCCTACGGTTATATAATCATAACCTATACGATGAAGGGTCAGGTATCCGCTTTATTGTCTGTAACCTCCCCTACGGTTATATAATCATAAACTATACGATGAAGGGTCAGGTACCCACTTTATAGTCTGTAACCTCCCCTACGGTTATATAATCATAACCTATACGATGAAGGGTTAGGCACCCTTTTTATACTCTGTAACCTTCTCAAAGATTACATAACCTTTATCTTGTTTTCGTTTTTGTGCAACCTTCTGAATGTTTACGTAATCTTTACAATATTTAACTTTACCAACATTTAAACAGGTTGGATCATGTATAGACAAGTTGGATGATATATAGGTGAAATACAAATATGGACTTTGAACTGTTTATCTCTAGCATATAAATAAATAGTAGATTTCCTTAATCCTATAACAACTGCTGGACCTTGAGCTGTTTATCTCTAACATATAAATAAATAGCATAGTCCCTTAATCCTATAACAGCTTTTGGACTTTGAACTGCTGATCCCTTTAACGTAAATAAGTTACAGGGCTCCTTAATCCTATAACAGCTTTTGGACTTTGAGCTCTTAATCCCAAACTTTTCTTATCTCGCTGAAACATAAACAAAACAACTTTTCAATGTACTACGTATTTTTAATACCTGTAACCTCCCCTACGGTTATATAATCATAACCTATACGATGAAGGGTCAGGTATCCACTTTTTTGGTCACGTGACCTATGGCGGGAAATTTGAATTTGAATTTTTGCCTCGACCTAACCTTAACTGCCACGTGGTCTTGCCTCGACCCTACCTTAACCACCACGTGGTCTCACCCCGATCTAACCTTAACTATTAGGCCACGCCCCTTTTTGGTCACGTGACCCTTATGCTCCGCCCCTTTTTAGTCACGTGATCCAGTCACGTGACTCGCAGCGCATCCTGGTCTACGCTCCGCCCACATGTTTTAGTCACGTGATCCAGTCACGTGACCCATGGAACCTCCTGGCCTATGCTCCGCCCACAATATTTACCCCCTCCACCCATTGAAGGGCCAGGTACCCACCTTATAGAGCATGAGTGTACCCGGCCGCCATTTTGTTTTTCTTACACCACCATTTTGTTTTTCTACTGTTTGAGGAACTTGAGGTTTTGTTGAAGGATCAGGTACCCATCTTATAGAGCATGAGTGTACCCGACCGCCATTTTGTTTTTCTACTGTTTGAGGGACTTGAGGTTTTGTTGAAGGGTCAGGTACCCATCTTATAGAGCATGAGTGTACCCGACCGCCATTTTGTTTTTTATACATCGCCATTTTGTTTTTCTACTGTTTGAGAGACTTGAGGTTTTATTGAAGGGTCAGGTACCCATGTTATAGAGCATGAGTGTGCCCGACCTCCATTTTGTTTTTATTACGCCGCCATTTTGTTTTTCTACAGTTTGAGAGACTTTAGGTTTTGTTGAAGGGTCAGGTACCCATCTTATAGAGCATGAGTGTACCCGGCCGCCATTTTGTTTTTTATACATCGCCATTTTGTTTTTCTACTGTTTGAGAGACTTGAGGTTTTGTTGAAGGGTCAGGTACCCATCTTATAGAGCATGAGTGTACCCGGCCGCCATTTTGTTTTTATACATCGCCATTTTGTTTTTCTACTGTTTGAGAGACTTGAGGTTTTGTTGAACTTGTCAGTCCTTCCGCTGAAAAGTAAACAAATTTAGATTTCGCAATAATGCGTTATCCCATAATCCTTCCTTCGAAAGTAAGCAATGGACTTTGAACTGCTAATCCTTAACAAGTTTAACTTTTATACACAAACAAAGATATAGGGTATAGGTAATAAAAGAAAATACAACTTTATAAAATAAAAAAATTTATTTCATCATAATATTAGATACAAGAAATAGAATTTTTAAATAAATGAAACATCATCTTTATAACCAATTCTTCCATTATACACTAAAGAAATTATTTCATCGCTATTGTTAAAAGCCTCGATGTCTTCAACCGACATCTTAAAACGTTTAGGAAGATACACTCTGATAGAATTATCATGATCCTTTAACGTAGCGACCAACGCTAATCCCATTTTCGTTTCAACATGTTCCAGTTCTCCGATGATGTATGGCCGTCCGATTTGAATATAATTCAATTTATGCACATAGCGAGCGCCATCGTTTAATCGGTTGAAGAGAGCTTTAAAATCTCTGATAGAACTAAAAATAAAACAGATTCACATAAGAAGAGAGCAGGTTTAGAAAAAAATAAGAAATGGCCAAAGCAATAAATATACTTACGAATTCATGATGATTGAAAATGAAGGATCTGCTATGATCGGATGCTAGAACAAAAATGAATCCTTAGGTAGTCGCTCGCTGCGGAGTATTGGTGGAGAGTAAATCTACGCTAGTTGCGCATGCGTTACCCCCTCCATCAACCATACTTTTCCCTGCCACCACTCCAACAATTTCAATTTATCATTTTCGACCTTGTCAATTCCCCCACCACTAATTTTTTTTTTCGCTGAAATATAAACAAAACTACTTTTTAATCTTATACCAGTTCTCAATGTTTATATTTTATGCAATTTTCCCAATTTTTAACTTTATCTACCTTTTTTTTTCTTTAAATTTTCCATAATCTCCCCGATGTTTATAAATTTCTGTCCGCTAGAGCGCAGCACCTTACTCCACTTGAAGATTTCCCTGCCTACTTTACATAATCTTCTCAATACTTAACGCTTATCCATACTCACTTCATAATTCAAATTGTTTTGTTTTCTTTCATAAAATGATAACTTTTTATTAGATATTTCATTATCGTCTCCGGGTCAACATGTCTTGTTTTGTATAGGGGACTGTCAATATTGGAATGTTTGCCATCATCGGATGATAGATAATATTAACAGTAACTAATATAAGCAAAATGTCAATATTAGAATGTTTTGTCATCATCAGATGATAGATAATATTAAAAGTAACTAATATGAGCAAAATCGTGGCAGTTGGAGCACAATTCTGACCACACTTTTGCTATATTGGTTCCCATTTGTATGATATTATGTTGTTTTTTTTTTTTTTTTTTTGTTTTTTTTTTTTGTTTTTTGCGAAACGTTGACTGATCAAATATTTTCAGCTGTTTAAGAGATTCAAATCTTTATTGATTCTTGATTCTTCCAGAAATATACTGATAATTTAGAAATATTCATATTAACCCTTCTCCATACTCGCTTCATAATTCAAATTGTTTGATTTCTTTCACCAGAGGCTACAAGGGGTCACGTGACTAAAATATGCGGACGGAGCATAGACCAGGATGTTCCGCGATGGTTAAGGTTAAGTCGAGGTGAGACCACGTGGTGGATAAGATAGGGTCGAGGTGAGACCACGTGGTGGATAAGATAGGGTCGAGGTGAGACCACGTGGTGGATAAGATAGGCTCGAGGTGAGACCACGTGGTGGTTAAGGTAGTTTCGAGGTGAGACCACGTGGCAGTTAAGATAGGGTCGAGGTGAAAATTCAAATCCGGATTTGAATTTTCACCTCGACCCTATCTTAACTGCCACGTGGTCTCACCTCGAAACTACCTTAACCACCACGTGGTCTCACCTCGAGCCTATCTTATCCACCACGTGGTCTCACCTCGACCCTATCTTATCCACCACGTGGTCTCACCTCGACCCTATCTTATCCACCACGTGGTCTCACCTCGACTTAACCTTAACCATCGCGGAACATCCTGGTCTATGCTCCGTCCGCATATTTTAGTCACGTGACCCCTTGTAGCCTCTGGTGAAAGAAATCAAACAATTTGAATTATGAAGCGAGTATGGAGAAGGGTTAATATGAATATTTCTAAATTATCAGTATATTTCTGGAAGAATCAAGAATCAATAAAGATTTGAATCTCTTAAACAGCTGAAAATATTTGATCAGTCAACGTTTCGCAAAAAACAAAAAAAAAAAACAAAAAACAAAAAAAAAAACAACATAATATCATACAAATGGGAACCAATATAGCAAAAGTGTGGTCAGAATTGTGCTCCAACTGCCACGATTTTGCTCATATTAGTTACTTTTAATATTATCTATCATCTGATGATGACAAAACATTCTAATATTGACATTTTGCTTATATTAGTTACTGTTAATATTATCTATCATCCGATGATGGCAAACATTCCAATATTGACAGTCCCCTATACAAAACAAGACATGTTGACCCGGAGACGATAATGAAATATCTAATAAAAAGTTATCATTTTATGAAAGAAAACAAAACAATTTGAATTATGAAGTGAGTATGGATAAGCGTTAAGTATTGAGAAGATTATGTAAAGTAGGCAGGGAAATCTTCAAGTGGAGTAAGGTGCTGCGCTCTAGCGGACAGAAATTTATAAACATCGGGGAGATTATGGAAAATTTAAAGAAAAAAAAAGGTAGATAAAGTTAAAAATTGGGAAAATTGCATAAAATATAAACATTGAGAACTGGTATAAGATTAAAAAGTAGTTTTGTTTATATTTCAGCGAAAAAAAAAATTAGTGGTGGGGGAATTGACAAGGTCGAAAATGATAAATTGAAATTGTTGGAGTGGTGGCAGGGAAAAGTATGGTTGATGGAGGGGGTAACGCATGCGCAACTAGCGTAGATTTACTCTCCACCAATACTCCGCAGCGAGCGACTACCTAAGGATTCATTTTTGTTCTAGCATCCGATCATAGCAGATCCTTCATTTTCAATCATCATGAATTCGTAAGTATATTTATTGCTTTGGCCATTTCTTATTTTTTTCTAAACCTGCTCTCTTCTTATGTGAATCTGTTTTATTTTTAGTTCTATCAGAGATTTTAAAGCTCTCTTCAACCGATTAAACGATGGCGCTCGCTATGTGCATAAATTGAATTATATTCAAATCGGACGGCCATACATCATCGGAGAACTGGAACATGTTGAAACGAAAATGGGATTAGCGTTGGTCGCTACGTTAAAGGATCATGATAATTCTATCAGAGTGTATCTTCCTAAACGTTTTAAGATGTCGGTTGAAGACATCGAGGCTTTTAACAATAGCGATGAAATAATTTCTTTAGTGTATAATGGAAGAATTGGTTATAAAGATGATGTTTCATTTATTTAAAAATTCTATTTCTTGTATCTAATATTATGATGAAATAAATTTTTTTATTTTATAAAGTTGTATTTTCTTTTATTACCTATACCCTATATCTTTGTTTGTGTATAAAAGTTAAACTTGTTAAGGATTAGCAGTTCAAAGTCCATTGCTTACTTTCGAAGGAAGGATTATGGGATAACGCATTATTGCGAAATCTAAATTTGTTTACTTTTCAGCGGAAGGACTGACAAGTTCAACAAAACCTCAAGTCTCTCAAACAGTAGAAAAACAAAATGGCGATGTATAAAAACAAAATGGCGGCCGGGTACACTCATGCTCTATAAGATGGGTACCTGACCCTTCAACAAAACCTCAAGTCTCTCAAACAGTAGAAAAACAAAATGGCGATGTATAAAAAACAAAATGGCGGCCGGGTACACTCATGCTCTATAAGATGGGTACCTGACCCTTCAACAAAACCTAAAGTCTCTCAAACTGTAGAAAAACAAAATGGCGGCGTAATAAAAACAAAATGGAGGTCGGGCACACTCATGCTCTATAACATGGGTACCTGACCCTTCAATAAAACCTCAAGTCTCTCAAACAGTAGAAAAACAAAATGGCGATGTATAAAAAACAAAATGGCGGTCGGGTACACTCATGCTCTATAAGATGGGTACCTGACCCTTCAACAAAACCTCAAGTCCCTCAAACAGTAGAAAAACAAAATGGCGGTCGGGTACACTCATGCTCTATAAGATGGGTACCTGATCCTTCAACAAAACCTCAAGTTCCTCAAACAGTAGAAAAACAAAATGGTGGTGTAAGAAAAACAAAATGGCGGCCGGGTACACTCATGCTCTATAAGGTGGGTACCTGGCCCTTCAATGGGTGGAGGGGGTAAATATTGTGGGCGGAGCATAGGCCAGGAGGTTCCATGGGTCACGTGACTGGATCACGTGACTAAAACATGTGGGCGGAGCGTAGACCAGGATGCGCTGCGAGTCACGTGACTGGATCACGTGACTAAAAAGGGGCGGAGCATAAGGGTCACGTGACCAAAAAGGGGCGTGGCCTAATAGTTAAGGTTAGATCGGGGTGAGACCACGTGGTGGTTAAGGTAGGGTCGAGGCAAGACCACGTGGCAGTTAAGGTTAGGTCGAGGCAAAAATTCAAATTCAAATTTCCCGCCATAGGTCACGTGACCAAAAAAGTGGATACCTGACCCTTCATCGTATAGGTTATGATTATATAACCGTAGGGGAGGTTACAGGTATTAAAAATACGTAGTACATTGAAAAGTTGTTTTGTTTATGTTTCAGCGAGATAAGAAAAGTTTGGGATTAAGAGCTCAAAGTCCAAAAGCTGTTATAGGATTAAGGAGCCCTGTAACTTATTTGCGTTAAAGGGATCAGCAGTTCAAAGTCCAAAAGCTGTTATAGGATTAAGGGACTATGCTATTTATTTATATGTTAGAGATAAACAGCTCAAGGTCCAGCAGTTGTTATAGGATTAAGGAAATCTACTATTTATTTATATGCTAGAGATAAACAGTTCAAAGTCCATATTTGTATTTCACCTATATATCATCCAACTTGTCTATACATGATCCAACCTGTTTAAATGTTGGTAAAGTTAAATATTGTAAAGATTACGTAAACATTCAGAAGGTTGCACAAAAACGAAAACAAGATAAAGGTTATGTAATCTTTGAGAAGGTTACAGAGTATAAAGAGGGTGCCTAACCCTTCATCGTATAGGTTATGATTATATAACCGTAGGGGAGGTTACAGACTATAAAGTGGGTACCTGACCCTTCATCGTATAGTTTATGATTATATAACCGTAGGGGAGGTTACAGACAATAAAGCGGATACCTGACCCTTCATCGTATAGGTTATGATTATATAACCGTAGGGAAGGTTACAGACTATAAAGTGGATACTTGACCCTTCGCCGTATAGGTTATGATCATATAACCGTAGGGGAGGTTACAGACAATAAAGTGGATACCTGACCCTTCGCCGTATAGGTTATGATCATATAACCGTAGGGGAGGTTACAGACAATAAAGTGGATACCTGACCCTTCAACAAAACCTCAAGCCTCTCAAACTGTAGAAAAACAAAATGGTGGTGTAAGGAAAAACAAAATGGAGGTCGGGCACACTCATGCTCTATAAGGTGGGTACCTAACCCTTCAACTAAACCTCAAGTCTCTCAAAAAGTAGAAAAACAAAATGGCGGTGTAAGAAAAACCAAATGGCGGCCGGGTACACTCATGCTCAAAAAGGTGGGTACCTAACCCTTCAATAAAACCTCAAGTCTCTCAAAAAGTAGAAAAACAAAATGGCGGCATAAGAAAAACAAAATGGCGATGTATAAAAAACAAAATGCCGGTCGGGTACACTCATGCTCTATAAGATGGGTACTTGACCCTTCAACAAAACCTCAAGTCTCTCAAACTGTAGAAAAACAAAATGGCGGTCGGGTACACTCATGCTCTATAAGGTAGGTACTTGACCCTTCAACAAAACCTCAAGTCTCTCAAACTGTATAAAAACAAAATGGCGGTGTAAGAAAAACAAAATGGCGGCCGGGTACACTCATGATCTATAAGGTAGGTACCTAACCCTTCAACAAAACCTCAAGTCTCTCAAACAGTAGAAAAACAAAATGGCGGTGTAAGAAAAACAAAATGGCGGCCGGGTACACTCATGCTCTATAAGATGGGTACCTGACCCTTCGACAAAACCTCAAGTCTCTCAAACAGTAGAAAAACAAAATGGCGACATAAGAAAAACAAAATGGCGGTCGGGTACACTCATGCTCTATAAGATGGGTACCTAACCCTTCAATTGGTGGAGGGGATAAACCTGGTGGTTAAGCGTGGATGCTGACCACGTCATTGTAAACAAAATGGCGGCTTAGGGTGGGGGTAATCAGGGCGGAGCATATACCGGAGGGTTCAAAGGGTCACGTGACTGGATCACTTGACTAAAATATGCGGGCGGAGCGTAGACCAGGATGCGCTGCGGGTCACGTGACTGGATCACGTGACTAAAAAGGGGCGGGGCATAAGGGTCACGTGACTAAAAAGGGGCGGGCATAAGGGTCACGTGACTAAAAAGGGGCGTGGCCTAATAGTTAAGGTTAGGTCGAGGTGAGACCACGTGGTGGTTAAGGTAGGGTCGAGGCAAGACCACGTGACACTTAAGGCTAGCGGTGGAGGGGATGGAGGAATCGTGCGCCAGCTCGCCTGTTTCTCCTCTACTAATAATATAGTTCTATTTTCAATTTTTTTTTTAATTACAAAAACTCTGTGAAATCATGTTCCAGGTTTCAGATACTTTACATGATTAATAATTTTTAAAACAATAATGAGATTTTATATATTTATATTGTTCGTTTTATAATAGTAGGAAAAATAAAAAACCCGCATAGGAAAAAGAAAAAGAAAGAAATAAATAAGAAGAATAAGTAAATAGAGTAAAATATAATAAATTAGACACAAAAACTATGCTAGGTTAGGATTTACTGGTATTTGAGAGACTAAAAGCTTTGTTTTGCAGTCTTCCAATAAAATAAGTACATCTTGGTTTTTTGAGATTTAAACACATTTTGAAAACTAAATTGAGGTTCCAAGAAGTAGAAGGAACTAAGCACGTGATGCTTAAGTTGTATTTTACTAGCATAATGCTAATTCTGTAATATCTTAATATAATGTTAAAACTTCAGTGAAAAATTATTATCGGATGCATAATGTCAGAACCGAAAATTTAACAATTCCGAGAAATCTAATAATTTTACAGGAGAAATAAGACAGAGGACCATTTGATGGAAATATCGGTGGTACGCGGACAGGTGTTGAACTGACAGCTAACTCCGTTCGGCCCGGGATGAAATATAGCTCTTGTTATCAGCCTCACTAAATACTCAGCTAATGCCGAAGCTTCCTATCCACACCACAACTCAATGCTTTCATGACTAGTCCAATGTTTGCTGTTGGAATAGAGAAGCGGAGAAATCCTACTTCGATATAACATGTTCATCAAAATATCATTTATTTTGATAGCATAAACTAAACATTTATCCGGCTCTGTTGTTTATTTACCGAGCGTAAGCGAGGTCCTGTTTCAACTCGACCGTTTGGCATTAGGTTTGTCTGTTTGTTAGGCGATTACAATTAAACTTCTCTTCTTCAAATTTTACTTAAATATTCCTTATGGTCAGGAAAACGACATACATATAGGAATTTTTATTTTTTATCTAATCCAAGATGGCAGCCGTTTTATTGGCCTCGAATCATCAAAAATTTGCTTGTTTCGCAGTCACGACCATATGCTTTGTTCGACATTCTTCAAATTTGTCATGAATATTCCTTAAAGGGATTTGATT
The DNA here is from genome assembly GCA_948150685.1 of Rhaphigaster nebulosa. Lineage (NCBI taxonomy): Eukaryota > Metazoa > Arthropoda > Insecta > Hemiptera > Pentatomidae > Rhaphigaster > Rhaphigaster nebulosa. The sequence continues at coordinate 42,299,756 of OX411312.1, read as the reverse complement.
TTTTAATTGTAAGATAAATGCGTACTTAATTTTACAAAATTCGACTTCAAATGACTGTAAAATGATTATTTGTTAAGCTAGATTTTTTTCTGTTTTTAAAAATGTTCCTTAGACGATTTTGTTTAAATAGTAAATTTAAGCCATTGTTTCAATCACGTCCATTTCCATGAGATTTATAATTCAAATGAATAGCACCTTGTACTCACTTGCCCCTATCTTCAAGGGGTAAGTGCGTACGACGTATCTTGTAGACTCGTTGTTCAAGTAAAAGGGGTTTTTGTGGTAAGTACAAAATAGTTCGGTTACCGGAGGATTATTATACTGATTTAATCATTAAAAAAAAAATTAAAGCTTGCCTGAGATTCATATTTTACGATCTTCTTTGGGTTATGAAAGTAGGATGTGAAATGTAATTGAATAAATGTATTGAAAACATTTTTTCTTATTTTTAATCATTAGTCCGTAGTTGCCTCGACAAAACACAGTGTAAGTACGCAATTTAATAAACAGATTGGAACTTAGATCTTTAGAACTCATCATACTTCACCTTAGCGAACTTTCATGGCTGATACATCAGTGTTTAGGTTTCATGCTCCGTAAAGATCAGCTATCACCTGCTGGTTTAGATTCAACGAAACAATCACGCACCGACATTACCTTAATTTGAAAACCACAAACACAGTTATCGAATAGACTGTTGATTAGCTGAGAGTAATCGTTTCCTCTGAACTTTATTGACAGAGCTTAAGCTAGGTCCTGTTTCACAACTCGACCGTTTGGCATTTCGTCTGTATCTATCGTCATCTAGTTTTCTTCATTTTTTTTTTCTTTTCTAACTTATAAGCATTGGCACGTATGGTTAAGTGAAAATAAAAGGAGATAATTGCAATATATGAGAAGGTTAAATAGATTTTTTAATGAAGAAACCCGACAGATTTTATAACGGCTCTGTATTTATTGTGAATTGTCTTTGATATCTCTTACTTTTATATAATATTATAGTATATGTTATAATAAGTGTTTCAAGACAACGATTCGCTTATAATATTGGCCCAAAACCAACATAGATTAAAAAATATATTAAAAAAATGAAGTCAAAGAAGTTCCCATGTACCTGAAGTTATGCTTGTATAAAAATATTTAAAATTTTGTTATGCAGAGGAAATGCAATTTTTTTTTTTTTGGCGCCTAAGAAGTTTGAGAGACATGATTTATGGAACCTTATCTGTGCATATATATATATATATATATATATATATATATATATATATATATATATATATATATATATCTTTAGTACTGTACCTAAACTAGAAAATTCTATTCAAGTTATCTTTCTGAGCTAAGAACCTTATCTTAGTCATACCATGGTATATACCCATTACGCCCGGGTATATACTGATATACCCAACATTAAGCTGGATCTAACTCGGCGTTGTTCTGGTCGTAAACCGGGAGTACCGAGGTTTTCTTTGGCTCTTCGGGATTCAGACACGGCCTGGTGTAATTTATGGTACAGCCAAAAGGGGTATTTTTATGTTCTCCCAAAGCTTCACCATCTGATGGCAAGTCGCATTAGGCTTGTGATGGTATTCCCTTATGCCATCTGTTGATGAATAATAAAATAAATAACGAAATAAAATATGTAATAAAAATTTTTATGAGAAAAAGTTTCGTTGTCATAAAATTAGTGATTAAATTTCTTATTCGAACACAATCATCAGAAATCTGGAATTTTACTTAAATTCCCAAATGACTAAAATTTTTATCAATTGATATAGTTTTTAGTTTGACATCTTCAATAATGAACCTTTGTAATCGGCCCAAAAAAAAAAAAAAAAAAAAACCCTTCATTTTAGTTATCACAAAAAAATCCGTCCGTTCGCCATCCCCGACTACTTTCTCCGAGCCTACTGGAAAGATTTTTTTATTTTGCACCAACATTTAAGGTCACCTCAGGATGATCCTCGAAACTAGACATCACTATCCGCCGTTTTGTTTCAAAATTACGGCCGATAAAATGTTTCAGAGGCCCATTTCTCGGCTATATATAGGTTAAAACATAATATGATAACTTGAAATAGATGAAAAATATATAGTGTTTTGGTCTACATAAAAAAAAATAACTAAAAAAATATTCAATTCAAATAATTTACCATTTTTTTAAAGTTCTATAACTAGTTGAAAATATTTAACCATAGTATAATAATTTTCAACGTTTTTATAATTATTTTAATATTTATGGGGAAGTAATGATTTTCATATGCCATTTGGCTTCAGGCAAAAAAAAAAAAAAAATAAAATAAAAAAGAAACAATAAATTTTTCGTAACATATCTGTAATCACGTCGGTTTGGATCAAAATAACGCCTTTTCCAAGCATTCATATATATATATATATATATATATATATATATATATATATATATATATATATATATATATATATATATATATATATTTTTTTTTTTTTTTTTCTTTTCTATAGGTGCAGCATTTAATAATACAAATGGGTTACTTGTCTTATTTTGTATTAAAAACAATTAGTTAAAAAGTGTCAAAGAAAGAATTTTTATTGTTGTTTGCAGTATGTTAAAAACTTACAGAGCAAAACTTTTTCCAAAGTGAAAGAAATTCCAGTCAATTTAAGTAGACATCATGTACATTTCAGTACATTATCCGATTAAAAAACCCGATAAGAAACACTCAATTAGCAAATATGCGATACCTATATCGAAGAAAATTTTAACAATTAGTGTAAATCGAAAGATTGTAGAAATTTAAATCGTGTTTCAAATAAGCATCTGGAATCTCCAGGTATAGTTTTCGAGTTATCAAAAACCTAATATAAGGTGACTGTTATCTGTAGGAATTTGAGCACTATACTTTATAACACGTGAACAAAGTTCAGAACGCTATATCTCTAATAATACTGGTCCGATTTGGATGATTTTTTTTTTTTTATTTTGTAGCGAATTCAATTAACTCTCAATAGAGATGGTAGTAGTTTTCATACTATTTTTTCTCGAGGATGTGCTAAATAGGAAAATTAAAAATGTTCTAAGGAGAAGATTTTAGGAATGTTTAATCAAAATCATTAAAGCCGTTTTGGTGCTATCAGTCTATGGACTCTCGATTCCTATATCAAATAACAATAAATCGAAATGCGCATGCGCAATGGTAAATCCAATATCAAATTCGGAATTAACGCCCTTAAAAACCTACTTTGTCAAATATTGGACGAAATCGGACGAGCCGTTTTCGAAATATATGTAAGATATCCACGCGCAAGCGTCAGCAAAAGTAGTAGTATTTGAGAAAATTAATATGGTACAATGTAGTCATCCGCACAATCCCTAAAAATTTCATCAAAATTAATGGTGGTAGGCATTATGCTCCTTATGTGGATTTGACAACTGACAGACAGACACGAGACCAAATTTGTACATTGATGTCTAAAATATAAAACGCGAATGGAAATTTTCAATAAAGAGGACATTTTTTCAATTACTGCATAAACCTTCGGTAATGAGGAAGAAAAAAAATCAACTGTTTTCTGGAATGCGTTATACGTTACAGTTCCAGAGCGCATCTCATGAACTGGAAATGTTGGACAATCCGTTCTATCCATACATCTGGTCTCATGTAAGCGATATCCTTCCAGGATTCATATATTCCTACCTGTGGCGAGAGGGTTAATTTCGATTGTTACAGAAGACATCTTTTCTTATCTCTTGGTCTTCTGCCAGGGCTTGAATGAAATCGGATCAAGACTGCGAGCGGTCGTGTGTAGCCTTTGGTTCGATAACACGGAACCTGAGACTGCAAGATAAGGAGCCACGCAGGCCGGCAATTTCCTCGCCAATGAAATTAAACAGCAATTATCTTCTTTATTTACTTTGTACATACTCTGATTCCGATATTTAATATCAATTGCATATATGAATAATAAACAATAACATGTTAGTTTATAAACAATTACATATTTATATGCATCAAGGTACTTAAAAATTGGGTACGGTGAAAACGACAACAAAATTTTTCATTACCTGTTTGGACATAAAACCATGATCTCCAAGTCACGTTTAATTTTTATCCCAATCATATTAAACCTTTTCCAAAACAAATTCTATCTACCATATATAAATAAATTTAAGTTGGGATGGTTGCGTTGTTTACGGTTATTTTAATCATTGTGCTATTATAAACAACGTGTCTTGTTTTCGTATAGATTTATTTCAACTTTTCCGATATCCTCGGTATTGGGTTAGGCACTTCTTATGAAAATGATAGCGATTTTAAGATCGTGCTCTCAATTATCGACTTATTTACAATTATCGCATATCCTCTATTCCGAGATCCATTATTGGGTTATCGGAGGCGCTATTTATGAAAATACTATCGATTTTAAGGTCACGCGCTCACGTATCTATTTATTTTTACTTTTCCGATTTCTTCGATACTAAGTTCCTTTATTATTAATTTGTTTGTAATAAGCTCTTGGACAGAAAGCTTTTTTCTAGCATTATATTACTCTGTATATTTGCATTAAGTAAATACATATTTCTTCTGCAAAACGAAATTTGATAGAAATTCTTGTGACCATATTTATTAAAACGGGAATATAAAATACAAGCCCAATTTTTTTCTTCTTCATTTTTTGATCTCCAAAAATTCGCCCATAGCAATTGTGAATAAAATATTCTTAAATTTTAAATTATTTCTTCCTATATTATAACAGGTCCGTATTAAAATTCCAAAGCAAAAAAAGAATTATTTAGAATTAGATTGCTTCGTTTATTTTAAAGTTTTATTTACTTTCATAAACTTTTGCTCCTTTATTGCTCACCACCTTCAGATCCGCTGGTTTGGCCAGTCGTGCGGTATTGTATCTATAACTATTGAAGGGGCAAATCAGGAGTTAAGAACACAAACTAGTTTTTTTTTTTTTCAAAATTATATACTTTTTATGTATATTCTCAGTACTGAATATCAACCAAACTTCCGATGGATATCAGAATAATATACGAAGGAAAATCGCGTATTAAATATTTTAAAGAAAATGTCAAATTGAAATATTCCCAATGAAAAATCTATCTCTACATAATTCTTGTAGGTACTGCAAAATATCTATATTAAATGATCAGTACTAAAAAAAAAAAAAATAATAATGATGGCTATTCTTGAATTCCTTGGACAATAGATATTTTTTACTTTATTTTGCAGTCTGATTAAAAAAGAAGAATCTATAGGTTTGTTCTATTTTCAAATAATACTGTCATCCAAAATATTAAAATTAATACTCGTGAGAAGTTTAATGAATAGCTTAAACAAAAAACTGATAAAAATTAATTTAATAAGTATGTTTATTATGATAAACGAGAAGCAAGAACGAATCGCACATCAGCGTTTTTTTTATTTTTTTCAGTGAATAAATGAATAGTTATTTAGTTAATTACTTAACGTAACATACCACAAGCGAACAATCTGGAAGGTAAAATACTCATAGAGAAATTACTCATTGCACCCTCGAATGGGAAGGTTACAAGAAGATCATGACGCTATTTCGTATAAGTAACCTCATTGGATTATTGCTATAGGTTCGACAAGACCGGTTAGATCGGGAATGGAGTTCCAATCCCAGGAGACTTGCGTTTTCCCATTGGGCCTAGTTCCCAAGGGGGATTTGCTCAGCTTCTTGAAGATAAATAGCAGCTACTCAAATAAAGAATCATCCAACCGGAATTGAAAATCTGAAATTAACCTTGTGAAGAAGCGCGTTTAACTGACTTATATACATTAAGGCCTTGTCCTTTCAAAAGGATGCCAAGTTACATTAATTTATTTATTTAATTCACATTTATAACGTTTATTTATCACCTCTTAATAATAAATTAATGTCATCCGTTCTCTAATTGAGTAGCATACCTTAGCAGAAACGCAGCAATGCATATCTCCTGGGTTCGATTCACATAAAATAAAATAATATATTTATGCCTTCGGCATCCTTCTCATATAAAAAACCTAAGTTCTTTTAGTAAAAAACTAGGATATAAGAATTGACGATGTCAGCTTAAGTAGATGCCCAATATAATGTTCATTTCTTGAAAAAAAAAAATCAGATACAGTTCAAAGATTGGGTTTTCTTTTTAATTTTTTTAATTTAATTTGCAATAGTGGCGTGTGGTACAGCTGGAATGGTTTAAATCTGGGCGGTAAAATACTCGCTGTAGGATAACTTTGAAAATGTTGGTACTACTGGATGAAGATTCTGATAGTATTGAATTAAATACAGTAACGATGACTTACGCCTTGAAATTAAAAACGGATAAAACAAAATATGTTTATAAAAATTTATAATATTATGATATTTGTAATATTAAATATAAAGTAAATATCATATATGATGATAATTTCAGAGATATACATAGATATAAAAAGGGATAGGGACGTAAACGTAGAAACGTCCCTAGGGTCTATTTATAAAAATTAAAAAAAAAAAATCGATAGGAATTAACATGGTTAAAGGTGGAAGTGCTTATTGATTTATTATTTTGAATAATGAATCTTTTTAATCGACCAAGAAAAAATTAATCCCCATCAAAATTTGTGGTTTTAGCTTTCAAGATACTTAGAATAAAAATAAAAAAATGTCTGTCAGCTGCCCGCGGCTTTTCTCCAAGACTACGGAACCGATTTATTTGAAAATTAGTGCGAAAGTCACAGGTCAATCCAGAATGATCCTCGGAACCTGAAATTAACATCCTCCGTTTCGTTTCAAAATAGCGATCAATTAAATGTTTCCCTCTCCCATAGCTCGGCCATCTATGAAGATAAGTCAAAGATATAAAGTGTTTTGGAATCGTATGAGTATAAATTTTTGAAAATAATAATAAACCATAGAGTATCAATTTGCAGCACTTTTTACTCTACCGTAAAAATATTTAGTCCTGGTCAACTGCCCAGAAACCTATAAACTAGAATTAACCTATTAACTAGAATTTTCCTGCTCTTTATTGGTGTGAAACATATTTGCTGAAGGAAGAAAACAACACCGATGTTTTTCTGAAAACCTGAAATTATACAACAGTTTAGAATATTTGTCCGGATGAAAGATGAGTCTGCTGGATAATTTAGGAGGCCATGAGGGTTGCAGAGTGGGCATGTCAAAAACCGGACGGTTATAACTGGTAATTGTTTTTAATTACTATTTTAAATCCAAAAACCGAAAAAAAAACCATCGAAAATAAATTTTGTAAAAAAACAAAAAAAAAAAAAATTAAATGCTACGCTGAAATGTAAAAAAAAAAATGCAGAAAATTGAATAAACACTCTATAGCCAAAGAAAAAATAAATTCGTCCTAAAAAAAAAAAAAAAAAAACAAGGTGCTTTACTATGCAGCCGCCTTATCAGCAGTGGTCGTCGCACTGGCGCTCTCTAACGCCATTGTTAAATAACTACTTTGTATTTAATTGTAAAATTCGTATTCATTGGAATTTTATAATTTAATACAAAGCAATTAGTTAGCACAAATAGCGCTAGTGGGCGACCGCTACAGATAAGGCGGCTTCATTGTAAAGTTGTTGGGTCGGGAGGGGTAAATGGAAACATGGGGTAAATGGAAACAAAGGACACCACCGCCTTTGTGGTGGTGTTAACGATAAATTTTTGGTGAATGTTGACTTTACAACAGAAAGAAGACATTGCCTTTTCTAATGAAAAAGAAGAAGGTTTCAACATTGTCTCTAGTTGATATTACAAAATTTCGTATACCAATATGTTTTCCTCCCTTACAAAATGTACTTAGGTAAAGCAAGTAGTTTAACTTTTTTTATTAGTTATGTACAATGTTACTTAAAAAAATTAGAAATGTTTTTTATCCTCCCTGTTTTAGTTATTATGCCAGATAGGTGTTTCCAATTACCCCATATATTTCCTATCCTGGGATAATTGAAAAACAAAAATTCCCATCTGTTTGCAAGCCTATGAACAACAGATTTTCCTGTGGATTATAATGCTTCTGAATATTTCACATAATTTGATTTTTATAAAGTTTTGTAGGATTTTTCTCATCAAATGTCATCAGGTTATGAACGTTACGTTCAACTTTCGGTTTTATTTTCGACAAGAACCGGTTCCTTTCTGTGTTTTGTATAGAACTGCTTGAGTCATCTAGGTAAGCGTATTTACCATTGTTTTTCTCATTATCGACCTTGTGAAGAAATAACTGTTGTAACAGTTATTGAACACTACTCTTCAAAGTAAAGTCAATTGCTTTCAAATACTTTCACCTATCTTTCTGCCAGTAATTGGATTTGATACCGGTACCAATCCTTTGGTTTTGAGGAAAAGAACTCTTCACAACCAATTTTAACGTCCTTGTAATTATCAAAGATCCGACATATTAAAAAATGAGCCATTGATCTAAAGAAACCATTATCTGATGGTGCAATATCTGGGCTATAAGCAGGATGAGGCAAAACGTTTACTCCTTGCAGCTCCGATAATATTTTTTTTTTTAGTATAGCATTGGTAAAACGAGGTTTTTCGTATAGCCTTAGTAAAACGAGAACGATGTGCAGGGACATTGTCGTGTTGCAAAATGGCTTGGTTTCTGTTGACCAAAGTACTTTGCATTCAAAATAAACTCTGTCTAGCTGTTCACAGTAAAGGGTTTCGGTGTGCAGTCGCGCACCGGGATGCACCATAGAATACCCAAATATTGTTCTCATAATTATAGATATCCTTAAATTATGCATTACAATAATAAATAAATAGTTTTAAAAAATAAAGCAGATTTTTATTGGCGGTAGTGGCATACGTACATCCCATGAATACATTTAAAAAAAATGTTTATAGTAAAAATTTGAGTCTACTGCCCGTTCATCAGGAACAAGCTCAAAATACAAAACGCCTCGAAGTTCCACCAAACACAAAGCACCACTTTTTTCCAAACCGATCTTGGCGAACCTCCGGTTGTGCAGTTTCACCTGGCCGTACCCACTGCTTATGTTTGCTAGATTTTTTTTTTTAAACCTCCACTTTTCGCCACTTGTGATAATTTTTTTCTAGGATCATTTTGCACTATCAACTCGCTGTTGGGCGTGAGCCTCTGTCAGGTCATGTGGATCGGATCTTGGTCTTGCATTCCGTACGCTCAGGTTTTTAAGATGACGAGCCACTGTGGCATTAAAAACCCCTACTAGGGCCGATAAATCACGAGTAGTTGCATGTGGGTCCTGGTTCACACATTCAAGAACAACACCATCATCTACGTCCGATGGGCGACCTGATCTCGATTCATCTGCAATTCTCATATTCTCCTTTTTGAAACGCCTGAACCAAAGTTCGGCAGTATTTCGATGGATAATTGACTCTACTTCTATGGCACAAATTTCTTCGGCTGTTGCCTTTGCGCTTATAACATTTTTCCATTACTGTTTCAAAAGACCGCGAATCATAATTTTTTCTTCTGAAATTGCAAATGCGTTTTAAAAATGTAAATGATCCCATAAAGCTAACTAAAATCACAAGGAATTAAAGAATTAGTCAAAGTAAACATTGACATAAATAGTAAGGACAAAAACATTCTTATAGGATTAATTATGAGAGTTGGAATTAAGGGTTATGTTCATGCTCAAGGACTTTTGTGACAACCTAGTATTTGCAATAATTCCAGTAGCTGTAATTTGTGAAATATTTTGATGGTAAGTGATTTCACTTAAAATAAACTTTTTTTTTTTACCCGTTTTACCAAAACCGGTTATTTTCTGTAAAAAACGATAAGTCATAATTTAAGGTAAAATAACCGTTTTTTTTTTTTCGCAAAAACGAAAACCCCTATTGTAGGGTGTGTACTCGATAAATATAACTGAGCATCATCATGACGGTTGCAATATGCTTATGAGGAGTTTTCTATCAAAAGGCAATATATTCACTTTTGTATTATTGTAACAAAAAAATTATTAGGAGAGCAACAAATTTTATTTAAAAATCGATAACACCTATTTGGTAGAAGAAAAATTAAGATTTGAAACAAACTAAATAATTCTTATTTATAGAATAGCAATTCGTTAAAAAAATCTTTGTTTTTGAGAAGTTGATATATACTTTAGGTAGAAAACTCCTCTAGTGTTGTTGGACAGAATAATAAATTAATCCTTATAAAGATAATCAGCGCTGTACTAAAGGTGAACTTCTGAAGATAAGGCCAATGGTTTGGGCAGGGAACAGTGGAGGGAGATAAAAGGCAGTATCGACATAGAACCTTCTGGCTAGCTAAGCCTTTATTATTACTAAAATTATCACGCATTCGTAAATTTTCTCTATAAAAGATTGTATACATAAATGAGCCCCTACATATTATTACATTATCCTACCAACAAGAATTCCTGTTTCTGCTCCATTAGGCCTATAAATAAGCATTAGGAAAAGGCTTTTAAGCCTAGCACGTGACCATTTCGCCGGCAGCTCTTCAAAGACTGTCATTTTCTCCGATGGAAAGCTGTTTTCACACCATGGCTGTAATGGAGCGAAGACAAGGCACTCCTCTGTCGTTACCGATCACGCTAGCCAGGCAATGGAACATGCAAAGGATCGTTTACCCTATCGTGATGTATTTGAAGGAACGAGTCAACTGATGTCAAAATAAGGTAGTTATCTCAATGCCGTGCCTAGCAATTTATGAAAAAGTTATCTATTAGAAATTTTTTATGTAGATAACATCTAATGGGAATTTCCATTTTGTAGATAGCAATGACCTTGGGATGTATTGTGCGATTTGAGGAACAATAAAAATATGTGATGTTACACAATATGACTTGCTTGTACATCTATTGAACTATAAATCGGTGGTTCAAAAAAAAAAAAAAAAAAAAAAGGCGGGGAGTAAAATAAACACAAACAGTTTCAGTTAAAATACCATTTTCGGCAGGCTAATTTTAACGAAAATCAGATATGTTATGTATATTGATATAAAAATTTTATATACCAAATTTGAGATGTTTTGCTTTATAATTTAATATAATTTTTGATGATAGTTTATTATAACGTTTATATAAAGTACCACTTCCAGTTTGCCAATTTTGACAAAAAGCTAGCATGCAATTTACATTGACGTAAAAGCCTTATAATCTAAATTTGAGATGTTTTGTATTATATTTTAATATAATAATTGATGAAAGTTTATTATGACCTTTAAGTAAAGTATCCGTTCCGGTTTATCAATATTTATATATTTATATATTTATATATATATATATATATATATATATATATATATATATATATATATATATATATATATATATATATATCCGGTTTATATATAGAATTCTCATATACAAAATTTGAGATATTTTGCATTATATTTTAATATAATTTTTTAAGGAAGTCTGACATGACCTTCAAATAAAGAACCACCCACGGCTTGCCAATTTTAACCAAAATAATGTATGTTATTTTTATTAATACATAAGTCTTGTATATCGAATTTGAGAAGTGTTGCATTATATTTTAATAAAAGTTTTGATGTAAATATAATATGACTTTCAAGTAAAGTACCACTTCTGGTATTCGTGTAGTAACCAAAAATGGAGGTGCACAACTATATGCTACAACAATCCCAAATACAAAATTTTAACATTGTTCTGCAAATCGTTTTTGAGTTATGCGAGATAAACGGACATACGAACGAATATATGAACGTAATTACAGACGTCACGACGAAACTAGTCAAAATAGATATTTCCGTTGATTTCTGAAAATCAAAATTTTTCGCAATTACAATACTTCCTCGACTTCTTACAAGGAAGTAAAAACGTTTGAACATACATTAAGAAAAAAAATTGATTTTTTTAAATTCCAAAAAACGCGAATAATTTAACACAACTCCACCGATTCACATGAAACTTGATAGCGGTTTAGGACCCTGTAAACTATACGAAATGACAAAATCTCGAACTCCATGAAAAAATTAGAACCGGATATGTAAAATAAAACATTTGAGAAGTTTTGTTTATTTTAAACTACATTTTTTCCCTCATGAAGGCATAAAATATAAAAGTTATTGCAATGGGCTAGAGATCAGAAATTCAGCTTTTCAACTATTGTAGTAACATTAAATTGAGATGAAACTCTGAGGAGTTCAAGTGAAAGCAAAAACATCGGTAGGAAAAAAAAATTCTCCAAAAAAAAAAAATCAAGTCCAAAAATTTATATTTTACGATTTCTATGAAAGCTCTTATGCAAGGGTTACAAAGGACGCTAAAAACGAATCTGATTTACTTTCATGTGAAACAATTTTGATTTAGCCTACTTTACCTCTTTTGCTTTTTGTTATTTTATGTTAAATATTTAAACTCATTTAATACAATGAACGATATTTTTTTCTTATTTTACACAATAAAACAGATCGATAGACGTATGATAACCTTGAATTCCGTGCAAAGCAAAGGCAGAAGACAATAATATAAAAAATTGTTGAAGTTATATAATATTTTTTTTGCCGGCTGATAGGTCGCATCGACAAGAACGCTTGGACAGGTGTCTAATATTTTTCGACCTATTACCACCAAAAAAAGTTTCATTGAAATCGGTGATCCAACGTCCGTATCCTCTTCTTACGAATAAACTCAGTTTAAACTTCACGAAATGTGCAATTTCTTTCAAAAATTTCAATCTGTAGCACCACTTAGAAAAATCTGAAAAAAAAATGAGGTTGTCAACATTGCTTAGGGAAAGATACTCTATGATTTTTTTTTTGGCCAGCTCAAGAACCAGTAGAGTTATAGTCGTTTTTCTCTAGCTTTGCATACAATTTTTTGGGATTTTACGGGAAAAAATCAGTATAATTTAATGTTTTAAATGTTGGAACGTGACCCAAAATTTCCGTTGATAGATCATGAGGTCTTTAGCTTATGATAAATTTCAGAAATGTTTCTGACGTATAGCATGTATAAAAAAAATAATAATAAAAAAATGGAAAAACAATTACAACGTGATGCTTGTGGTGATTAGGGGGCACAAGAGGGCACTAGGGATCTGAAACTTTGGTAATAGCAATTTCTTGTGAGGGTGTGCAGATGTGTAAGTCGGCAGGCACTTATTGCTCTTTGGCACATTTACCTACCTCACCCGGGCAAAGGCTTCCCAAAAAAAGTTCGAAATGTGGACCAAGGATGATAATATAAAGAAGAAACGTAAAAAAAGAAATAAATTATTGATGAAAACATATGACTTGTTTCACCCTTCGAAAATTAATAATGGCTTATTTCGCAGTTTAATTTTTACTTTTTCATTTTGGAAATGAAATTAACTTAGTTCTCTTAATATTTAAGCTATATCATATATGAAGTACTGGCAATAAGCCTTAAAATAATAATTCTTCTGAGAAAAATATAGGCACTCAGAATTAATCAAAACCGTAATGAAAAATCACCTTCATGCTTCGATTAAGATCATTTCTCATGTCTTGTAACTTGACTCCACACACACTGTTATTTTCAAAATTATTATATTTTCTTTTCCTTTTTGTCCAATCATGTCATATAAAAAATCAGCTGAAATAATTTATCTGCATCAAATTCTATATAGAACAACCTTTGAATCGAAATTTAATATCTATTTAATCCATAACATCTATACTATTATTGTTTGATGAATTTAATACATTTTAAATATATTCACAAGTATATAAATATATGTTAGTGTGTGTGTGTGTACACACGATTATGTATATTGATTTATCATTTTTGTATGTTAATTATGCTCACCTTTCAAAGAGCCTGGAATTAGGTTCCTGGAAGGTTGAAGCCAGCTCGTGAAGCGATTTAGCCGTGACCTCAGTGAGCCCATAGTAAGAGGTCAAGTTGTATTCGGTTCTCCAATCGGGTTCGTCCCTCAGGTTGGCTGAAGATAGGTCCAGGTAATACTGAGTGTAATCCAGAACCTGCCGGGAGAGATGAATGGGGTGATTAAACATTTCTTAACATGAATTACATAGGCTACATCAGTTCATGCTGAAACACACACACACACACACACACACATATATATATATATATATATATATATATATATATATATATATATATATATATATATATATATATGTATGTATATAAAAAGACCTATGAACATGTACATTTATAAATTCTAAACTATAGAAGTTTTTTATTATTACTGTAAATTAGTATCATTGTTATTGATTTCGTTACGGATTAATCATCTAAATATTATATCAGAACAGACTAAGCTCTCAAGAAGATTAAAATATAATATAATAATCGTATAATTAAACTGGATAACACAAAGCCTATTAGAGTAGATCCCAATTCAAGTTCATGATAAAATAATTGAAGTGAATTTTGCTAATTAGAGGTAAGCCTCAAATTATTGTGAAGATAACATTAATATGGCATCCCTTGTGGGGATTTAGTAGTCTAATCTGCTTTAACAATATCACCATTGCATAAAAATATTCTTTATTTTATTTTCAATATATCATATGGTGTGCAAGAACAAGAGGATAATACAGCGACACTTCTTTCAGTATAGTTATTAGAGTTTTTTTTTATATTTAGCTAGGTTTCTCATCCAGCTTTCTTTTTTTTTTTAATTCTAAAAATAATGTGTCAATCAGACTGACCTAATTTTGTCGTTCCTGTACGTTCGTTGACGGTCGATCCACAATAACAGATCAGCACTCAATTAACTATTAATAATTCACGTAGCGACAAATATGGTTACAGATCTATATTTCTTTTATTTTACGAGAAAACATTAAAGCTCTTAACAGCTTTGATAGATCTGATGACTGAGCCAACATGAGTACATTTAATTTTAATGCTTAGCCAATACTAAACAAAAAAATGGGAGTTTTTTCTTATGTTTCAATTCCTGTGTAGAATAATTTATATAAAATTTGTTAATTAAAGATAGCTATATTAAAGATGTTTGTTAAGGTAACTATCTATCAAATGGCATTTTTTGTGGGGTTTGGGCAGTCACAAACTATTTATTTGTTGCATTTAATTGACATATCTTTAGACTATTTTTTATCTCTTTGACAAAATAGCACATGAGAAGCATGAAGAAAATTATTATCCGGCAAAACGTTTTCCATTCTTAATATTTCATAGCCCTTCTATATAAAAAAAAAAAATAAATAATTGGAAAAAGGAAGAATAAGGAACATTTTATAAAATAAATTACTGAAAAAAAGGGTCAGCATTTTCTGGACTTGTCATTTCGCACAATGCTTGTTTCACAAAAACAAAGACATTATTTTTTTTTTCTACGATCTTTTGTGAAATCAACAAAATAAAAAACCTTTTAAAATCTTTTTCTTGGCAGCTTTTCATTGAAAGAATTTATAGAGATGAATGTTTTTGTATTTTTTTTTTTTTTTTTTATGGCCACATTTCTGTGACAGTTTATATTTTGTACTTGTGTTATTTTTCGGTGCTATTATTAATAACGAGATTCTAAATAATACTGTGATACATTCAGCAATTTTTAACTGAATACAATTGCTGTATTAGTTGTAATCATGCCAGATTATTTTTTTCTGGTTTTTATTTTTTTAAGGTGATCGTAGGAATCCAATGAAAAGTTCGCTTAACAATTTAAATATTCTGTGTTCGTTGGAATGTCAGTGTGTATAATTATTTGCTAACCTGGCCGGTAGTCGTTTCAAACTTGTAAAGTCTTATTCCTGGGTTGTTGGCACCACTGGAAGTCCACTTGGGTGATACAGCAGGAGCCATCAAGATCCAATTGATGGGTTTTTCTAAAATGGTAAAACATAAATTATTTAAACAATTTAAGAGTTTCTAGTGTTTACAGATATACCACAATGGCAATAGTTAGTAGATAAAATTAATAAAAATAGTATGACCAAAACTGTGATTAAAGTTCTTGATTGTTTTGATCAAATATTTAAAAATATACCGTTTTAATACTTTTATTTTTATTATTGTTTGATATTATATTTACAAGTGAGTTGCACCATATCGAGAAAATTTCGATATTTTTTATGTCCTTGATCTGCCTGATAGTGTCTTGAATTTTGACTAAGAATTTTTATTTGGATCTTAAGTATGTATTAGGGGTGAGGTTTCTTAGTCATTGTCTTTTTGACCTCCGTTCATGCAGAGAGTAACAGGGAGGAGGAAAGAGATAGAACTAATGGATCCGGATGATTTTGAGTTGGAGAGTGATTCATGGTGTATTTATCGTGAATGTAATATTTTATAATTGGAAGGTCCATGCGTATTGTATTGTATGATTTGAAATAAACCATGGGGCCTTTACAATTTTCCATGAAATTTGGATTGTGCTGTTTGTAACTTATATTTCTGGATTTATTTTGCTGAACCCCAAAGTTCTGCTCGGTATATCCAAATAGGTCTTACTACAGTAGTGTAGATTAGTCGTTTCTTTCGTAAGTTAATTGAAGATCTGTAGTCCAGAGGGAGTGATGGTTGTTTGTATCGACTTGTCACTTCTTCTCTTTTTAATATTGTAAGTGCCTTCCACGTGAGTCATTTCAGAACTTAATGCAAACTTTTTACACCAGGAATGTTAAGACGTAGCGAGGAAGGTGTGTGTTAAAATTAATTATAACAGTCATATGTACATCTTTGATTTGAATCTGCCAGAGGCTTTCTGAATTATAGACGGTTTTTTTAATGTATTTAATGTGTTAGAAAATTTGAAGGGTCTAGATCAGGGGTTGGCCAAACTTGGCGCATTGCTATTGTGTATCGAATGTGTTGCGCAAGAAGGGCCAATCTGCATTACACACATATCTTTATGAGATTCTTCTGAAATTCTTCTTAAGTTTTTATGATTTAGTTTTTCATGTAATTTGATGATGTTGAATTTATTATGTTATGTCGTATCATTTTAACTGTTAAGTTTGCAGTTAGGATGTAAAAAAAAAAAAAAAAAAAGATCGGCTCCTCTACAAAAAATCAGATCTTGCGCAACACAATCGACATGTGTCAGGTCGAACAATACTCCTTACAAGCAGAGAGTACAGACACATCCATGTTCCAAGCTGTGTTATTTTCATCAAACGAGACTCTCTGGCAGCTGTAACGCCAACACGAAGCGATCAATCTCTCGTACAAAAGATAATTTCTTATTATTGTAGTTGGTGTTTTAATTAACTTTTGTAAATTAATTAACTTGATTGCGTTATGAAGTTATTCCTTTTCCTCTCCAAAGCGAAGCAGATCCTATTTCTATCTCTATTTTACAACCTCTACCCACAAAGGTAAGAAGATATTAAAAGTGCTCGAGATATATGGCGCATCAGAATTCGCCTGTGAAAATTTGGCGTTAGGCAAAAAGGCCACCCCTGGTCTAGATGGACGAAATTTTCAGCCAAAATATTTTTCAAGATTTTACCAATTATGCTCCTCCCCTCCTCCCCTTGTGAGACAGAAGCTAAATACATACAAACTTACTTAAGCCTATATGGACATAATCCTTACAGATTTACGGTATAACCAATTAATCTCACATACAAAAATACAAGATTTCTATTAAAATATGTAGAATAGAAGAAGAATTTTATTCTGGGACTAAGTCCCTTAAGAATAAAACAATCGAAAAAATAAAACGGAAACTGAATCTGGCCTTAAGATATAAAATAAAGATCAATTATTATTTACAATATTTTCAATAAAAAATAAAGTAGTAAACAAACAATATAAATTCTTATCTTAAAAAGAATAATTAATGTTAGCTAAAAATAAAAAAAAAAGCAAGAAAAGAAAAAGAGAGAAAATGAAAAATACAAAAATAATGGGCTGGTTAGCGAAGTTGAAGCTAGTGTATTAATAACTATTATTTACATCTGATCTAGATGTTAATTTTAAAATTGCAATTTCGTAATTTGAGAGCATCATTTTGGAAAGAAAGAAGGTGTTGGAAAAGGAGGGATTTGAATGAGATTAGAGAAAAAGCATGGCGGATATTAGAAGGAAAGGAATTCCAGAGGACAGAGAAGCGGGTAAGAAAGGAACGATCAAATGTTTTAGTTCTATGGGAAGAGGTATAGAGGTCAGAAAGGCGAGATCTTTTTTCATGTGCGTGGACCCAGAATTAAAATTGGCTGTAGATGTAGGAAGGGTGCTGGGTGGTGATAGTTTATCTATATCTATATATATATATATATATATATATATATATATATATATATATATATATATATATATATATATTAATTTGATTCATTTCTTAACAAAACCAAAAGATATACCCATACATAACCAATTAAGGGGTCCTCACCAAGATCAACTGCTCATTGCAACGTTGGGCCAATTTTCATTTTGAAATGTCTACCTTTATCCCTCCCTGGCAGTAGAAGGAAGGAGGGAGGTGGTGAGGTCGGTAGATATATTATTCAGAAGCTGCTGGCAATAAAATTGATCTCATGAGAAGGCCATCAAGACTAGGCTGTCCACCGCATTACATTCCGGTCACGGATCTGAGCAGCTGCTGTGACGCTCTTCTAAGGTCCGGTTGAAATAATGCTAAGCTCTGTCCAGATCGTACGCATGACGAAAGTCCCAGAATAGCCTTATTTCTAGACGTTTTCTGTATCATTTATTATGATTAAATAAATCCGAGGTGAGCTGATTGAAAAAGTAAAACAATTAAAAATTTATTAAGCCAGTTAAATTTGGACCTAACTTTCTAGAAAATTAAATCGTTACTGTGTCAATAGTTAACCCTGTATTGGTTAGGCTTGAGGGTGAAACACAAAATTGGCAAAATTGAGGGTGAAACACATAACATTTATCACTGGAATAATTGTAGTTATTATTAATTAAAAAAAAAATACAAAGCGGAAAAATATAAATTGCAATGCAACATAAAAAGACACACGGGTCACACATCAGATTTTTTTTTTTTTTTTTTTTTACCTGTGGCGATCCTTTAGGAAGAACCTCTTATTATAATTTTCAGGTTCATTATGATGGTCCGGAGCTCTCTTAGAAGGATTTGGAAGCCGGGGTAGGTGAAAATTTGATTGTAAATGTTGATCTGCTCAAATGTTTCAAGCGGTCAATAAATAAAGACACAAATAAGAAAACGTTGGTACGTTGGCAACATTGTTTTGTTTTTAACGGTCATATTTTGACTTATTCAGGTGGCCCGTGACCATACGCCTTCAGGTATACTTTTTCTAGTTATTAAGTATTTTTTCTCCTTCCTCTCCATCCAGTCAATTCTGCCCATCTTGTTAACTCTCTCCATCCTGTTAATTGTTTCTCTATCCTTATTGTTTTTATTTTTCTTCCTCCACTTACGATAATATCTTATAACTACATTACTCTATGTTTAAGCTTAGCTTTATATCTTACAACTTTAAAATCTAGTAAATTATTTATAGTATATTGATAAAAAAGTCTAATATACCAAATTTCAGATGTTTTGCATTGCATTTGAACATAATTTTCGATGAAAGTTTATTACGACCTATAAATATAGTTCCACTTCCGGCTAGTTAATTTTAACAAAAATATAGTATATTATTTATATTGATAATAAAGTTTTATATATCAAATTTAAGATGTTTTATGTTATATTTTAATATAATTTTTGAAGAAAGTCAATTATGACCTTCAAGAAAGAAATATTTCCGATCAGTCAACTTCAACCAAAATCTAGTATGTAATTTATATTTATATTTAAGTAATATATACTAAATTTGGAAAGTTTTACATTATCTTATTATAATTTTTGATGAAAATCTATTATGACTTCCAATTAAAATACCACTTCCGGTGATCATGTAGTGAGTAAAAAGTAAGGTTCACAACCAGATGTTAAAAAAATCCTGAAGACAAAATTTTAACTTTATATGGCAAACCGTTTTTGAGTTATACGAGATACTGACGAACGTACGTACAGACGTCAAATGGATTCAGGGATGGCAGAATAAATATTTCCGTTGAAATCTGACAACCGAAAATTTTCGCGATTATTACAACACTTCCTTTATTGCGTACAAGGAAGTAAAAAGAAATATAAGAAGGAATACAAAGTAAATATAAGAATATAGGGTATTACTTTTAGATAGCTAATGATAAAGTTTCACGTTTGTAAACCAATTTCATTTTCAGACCAATTCCAAAGCATTCTGCCGACCTCTATAGCACTTGTGTTGAATTTTTTTCTTTCTGCGAAGCCTCACACTAATATAAGCTTAAAGACACTTCGCAACGTGAAGCGAGTGGACAAGTAATTAAAGACAAAGTTGCCGACATCTCAGTCGAGGAAATATTTAACTCGGACAAACTCTCTATGCTCAGAAGATTCTTTTCATTTGCTCTTTCAGTCCCCTTCTTTTTATTCAACCTCTCCTTGGATTCCCTTTGAAGAACTTAATTAAAATTTAAGTAGCAACATGTTTCACCCTGACGACGCATGGCTGGAGGTGTTCAGTCCTATTTGGACTTTGTTCCTTTTCAGCTGCCAAGTTATGAATCTCATACTTTTATTTTTTCTTCTTGCAACGATCCTTCCGGTATTCTCAATAAATATAGAGCTACAAACAACAGTAAATTTTTGTGTTATAGCATCTATAGTTTATATCTTAAGAAACATAAAAACGCTAAAAATTATTAAACAATGATTTATTATATCCATATAGATAACCTTAACATACAATAAAAAAGTGTTTCCAAAGGACTTTATATTTTGCCTCTATTTTTATAGATGACAGAGATATGGGTGTATGAAACCTCTAAATGGCCACGGATGGTGATTTCGAGTTCTGAGGATCAACCTGAGGGTGGCTTGTTACTTTGGTACCAAATATAATAAAATCGGGCCAGTATTCTCGGACATAAGCCGCGAATGGTGGATGGCATATGGATGGCCTTTTTTTTTTTATTCAATATTTGGATTCTACGCATGTTGAAACGTAAAACTTGGACGTAGAGAGCTTTATTGGAATTGACAAACTAAAATTTATAAAAACTAGAAATTATATGATATTTAATATTAAAACCGTCATTAAAATTACCTTATTATCGGCACCCAAGGATTCTTACCAACAAAAAGGACTTATACAGAAAAAAGATTACATACCCTTCCATAATGATCATACTAAAAAGAAATTACTTTAATAAAAGAAAATAATATTTGTTCTGAGTCTATTTCTCCATAAGAATAATTGAGTGAGACAGTCAATTGAGCCAACACTATTTAAATATACTTAGTGGCAAAGAGATCCATGTATAAAAGAATTTATAACGCTGAAAAAAAAAAATTATATATTGTAGTATTAGCACTGTACCAAAGAACTGTAGTAAAAAATAAAATCTTGAAAGTTTTAAATTTAATCTTAAAGTACAGGAAAAAAAATAGAATCAATTACAGACAAAAAATGTAGCGCATTTTATAGTGCTAGAACTTTTTGGAGTAAATTACTTTAAATAAAAATAACTAAATATTTAAATTTTTTTACTTATTTTATTACTTTATTTTACTCCCTCAATTTTTAGAAAGAATAAAGCAGGCGATTTAGCTGTATCGATCATAGAGAAAATACAACCATAAAAAATACATTTTTTTTCTTATCCCCAGTTTAAAAAGTTATGTATAGTAATATTTTTCTAATTCACTATTTTATTTTAATGTAACTAACTTTTTCATTTATTTCCATCATGGTGATAGGGCTCACCTCTATAAAAAATAAATTAATTATTATATATCAAATAAAAGTTATGTCGCAATTTGATTCTTTGCCATGCTAGTTCTGCTGAATTCACTATTTTTACAATTCACTAAAATATTTTTAGAACCCAATTCTGATATGTTAGGCCAGTAACTGGATTCTTCATTTTAACTCACTCATATTACCGAACAAAAAAAGGGGATGCTATTAAATATTACAGGATAAATTGCAGTGACACGCTAACAGACACATGCAAGTCTTGCCCACAACCCACACGCCACAGGCATCACCCGCAAAAATCTGAAAAGTAGTTGGATGAGGGACCTCCTTGACTGACAGCCAATGTTAATTGTATTAACAAGTGTGGGGTAGGTACCGTTGGGCAAATGTTCTCCCTCGAGCCTTTCAGTTCATTTGTTCTCAAGCCGTTTTATGCAAGCAAATTCACGGACTTAATTTAATTAAGCAGGTAAAAAAAAAAAAAAAAAAAAAAAAATAGATTTTTTATGTTTTTATTCGATATTGTCTCTTAAATTTTTATTTGACTTTGAAATAACAGTGTTATATTTATATTGGTTAAATACCAACCTACCAAGTAATCAATGCAAAATATCAAATTAATATATGATATAAGCGACTAGAGGGAAACTCGTATTTTCTATAATTTTACAAGCGAATGCTTCTGAAATTAACTATTTTCCCTACTTCATCGTTGTCCTTATCTTAGAAACGCCCTATTGCATAAAGAAGTTTTGCATCTCGCTACAAACCAATGAATCGCTGGTCCGATTACTTACACTTGATGATTTTGTCTGTCTGGGTACGGGACAGGGTACACTCATGCTCAATATTGCTTACCTCCCATCTCATCGTAAATGACCCTGAAGGTGTCAGAGTGCAGATGACCAAAGAACTGCCCTACGATTATGTTTGAGAACCTGCGGACCAACTTGATGTACTGTTTAGCGAACTTCTCATGGAACTGGGGTATTGCGTCCGGTGTCCTCTCGTCGGCTCCCGGCGCCATGTGTCCGACAAGGTAAACCTGAAAATTAATAAAGAATATTATACTTTGAATAATGATTATTGTTTCAGACAATGCTAGAGGAAGAATATCCTGCGTTAATTGTTTTTTTCTCTTTTATTTATTAATCCTCACCTGTTAATTACAATTATAAACAATCAGCAGATGGTCTGGCATAATAATTAGATAAAAAAGGAGCGAAATAACAAAACAAAAAAATAAATACGGTAGAAATGAGAAAAAGTAGTACCCAACGGCACCCCTCCTTGGCTTTAATTTACTTACATAATTATACAAGTAGATTTCTCATCCAGACCCTTTTCGATCACCTTCTGGAATTCTCCGACATAAGAGCTGCAGTCATTTCTTTTATTATTTGCTTGTAGAGTCCGTTCAACTTATCGTGAAATAGTTTGTAGCACGTCCTTATTTGTTCATTGATCATCCGCGTGCGTAAAGTGTTGTTATTTACGTACTATAGTGCTTGGATAATTAGTCGTAGTATCTTAGACCGAAAAGATTGAAGTTGCTTTACTTGTCTATTTTCCTGTGCCTTATATTAATAGAGCGTCCATATCCAAATAGGTTTTAATAGGAATGTGTATACGAAAGCCGCTACGAAAAGCCGCTGTTTTTAACAATCTCCGAGCTCATACCCGTTGAAGCTATTAGGCCCGAAAAGCCTATTAGGAATGTCGTAAAGAAGCATGGGTCGGGTAAGGAGAAGGAGGAGGGGAAAATTTATACATATATTGTAACGCTCTACAAATAATACTAGTTTTGGGGAGGATGGAGGTCCTTCGAAAGGTCCTTATTTCAAAAATAGTCGGTTTTAACATTGATATAGGCTTCGATAGATCCTGCCTTGTTATTAAATCGGAACGGGACATTCAAGGAGACATTAGTCCCAGAATAAAGTTAAATTTTCTATTCTAATACAAATATTTCTATTCTAATCTATTCTATATCCTATATATTTTTGTCTTGATTTTAAATTGGAGTGTCGCCAATACATTGAGTGCAATAATTTCAGTCTAAGATATAATGATTTATTCTTCTATCGAAGGTTTGTCCGAGGTATTGGTCTCTGTCCGTATGTGGAAGAGGTATGTTGTAGGTAACGGGAGGACATTTTTCTAAGCCAAGGGAGATATAGTTTACAACAATATGTATTTTTGTTAGTGTGATCAATGCAATTGGTAGAATTCCTCGATGGAAATGTTATGTGACTGCAGAGTTTGAGTTGTAGTAATTAATGACTGATAGCCCGCGAGTTTCATCTTTATAGATTGTGAGAACTGTGTAGGGATGCCAGGATACATAGCATTTAAAATGGGACCTAAGAAACTGCCTCGAGGAACACCGTAAAAGAAAAAGGAATAAATCAGCAGAATTATGTCTGAATTTATACATTAAATGAGAGAAACGACAACGAAAATGCGAACTAATAAAATCATTAGAATGAACAAAAATATAAATTTTATTCCCAACGAATGGATAATAAATTATATTCAAATAAACATTAATAATTGTTATCCGCAAAAACATATCATATATAATCCCAAAATCGAATCAATGTGGCCAATTATTCTGTGCTTGCGTCAACAGAAAATAAAGTTTAAATTAGTTATTATTATGACGTTGTCTGATTGAGCTATGCATGATTGTATGACAAATAAATAGCAAATATGGAACACTGTCAGTCTGCTATTTATGCATATGTAGTCAAAGTCTATTTAGGCATTATTATGACTGAAAAATGTGAGATCGCATTAATGCAAACTAAAGACAGTACACCTCATATCACCCGTAAAAGACCAGCCAAATAGAGATAGATTAATTCAAATCTGTTATGTGTGTGTGTGTATATATATATATATATATATATATATATATATATATATATATATATATATAACACTGCTATTCCAAGAGTTTGTTCAGGAACGTATTAATAATACGCTAATAATAGTTGGTGCCTTTTTTTGAGATTTTGCTCTCAATTATATATATATATATATATATATATATATATATATATATATATATATATATATATATATATATATATATATATATATTTCGTTATATAGTTCTAATATATAGTAATATATAGTTCGTTCCGACTTCGTCGGAATAAGACGGCCTTAACGTAAATTATACGTCTTGACTGCAATTATCTGACTAAACTTGCATTTATCGGCCGTTATAATTTTTAGGCAAATGGATTTTATTTTTAAATAAATGTTTCAATCATCAAAATGGTACCATTTATGATTTTAATGACTCTTATTAATACTTGGACAGTAAACAGTACTTAGAAATGTTGGATGAAAGGGAAATACATCCACTATCGCTTTAATGATTTCAAATAATAAATTCATATGACCCTATATATACAAATTTTGGATTAGGCGATGGATTTAATTTAGGCAATACAACGTTTCCTGCTGCGCAACACATTCCAGCTATTTTATTTTAAAATTTAAATGCATGACAATATTCATTTCATCAATAATAATTTTAGAATGTAATGAATATTCCATTTCTGGTTCGTATACAAATGCAAGATCACTTTGATACACGTAGTAATTATGTCAGTTCATTTAAAACGTAAAATGTTCAATAATACACGCCCATAACTTGAGTGCAGTGCCACATTATAAATATAGAATTTTTTTTTTTATTACTTTACTACAGCGCTATCTATCTGGCATAGCTTTGAACCATCGTATCGGATGGACATATATATTGTATGAATATGACATTAATTAGTTCAGTTCACAAACAGACGCACCAATGATTATGAATATAAAAATATATTTCATATATTAAATATTACTATGTATACGACTATGCATAAAAATAATTAATAGAAATAGTAAAATTAAATTTAATATTATTTACATAATTGTTTAAAAAAAAAAACTTAAAAAAATAAAACAATGCCTTTTATCTCAATACAAACCGCACTTTATCACTTTTAAACTAAATTATACGAAATATAACAATAGAAAATGGTTTGAAATTTAAAATAAAGCATATAATACAAATGAATCAATACCATTCTACAATGCCTCTGCAACCCTCAAAGATTTAATCACTGAAATGCATTGAGGCAAACAAATAATTGCAGGGAACTCTTTTGTATAAAATATGGATTAATTATTTTATAAAATACACGTGCGAGGACTGCGTCACAATACCATGCTTATATATATTTAAATATTTTATTGGAGAATTCATCTGTAATGTTAACAATAAGCCCTTTTGTGGTGATTAGAACCATTTGTATCCCAGTGTACTGACGGTCTTTTTACTTCCTTGTACGAAGTATTGAAATCGCGAAAATTTTCGGTTATCAAATTTCAACGGAAATATCCATTTTTACCATCCCTGAATCCATTTTGAATAGTTTCGTCATGAGGCTCATGCGTATCCCGCAACTCAAAAACGGTTAGCCGTAGAAAGTTAAAATTTTGTATTTAGGATTGCTTCAAAATCTAGTTGTGAACGTTCGTTTTCGGTCATTACATGATCACCGGAAGTAGTACTTGTACGTCATAATTGATTTTCATCAAAAATTATATTAAAATATAATTCAAAATTTCTCAAATTTGGCTTTTATGATTTGTATATTAATTTGAATAACATACTAGATTTTGGTCTAAATCGGAAAAACCGGAAGCGGTATTTTACTTGAATGTCATTATGAACTTTCATCAAAAATTATATTAAAATATGATGTAAAACATCTCAAAATTGGTAACTATGTCTTCTATATTTTATATAGAATATAAAACACAAAATATACTATATTTTGGTTAATTCGGAAGGGAAGCTCTACTTGAAGGTCATAATATATTACATGTATTTCAAAATAAATGCCTCAGCACTATAAATAATTATCCTTATTTCACCAGCATAAAAAAGAATTAGATACACTCAGAATTATATTTAGCCTAAACGAGTATATATACAAATTTTAGCCCACAGCTTCCTTCAATCTAGCTCCCACTGTGTGAACACTTCAATAACTGAAATATGTAATTATACAAAAACTACCACCAGCAGATAAAAAGATAAGCGAGCTAAACACATTCTTCTTTAATCATAAACCAGTACCCCAATAACATAGCCTGTATTCTATTTAATTTTCAAAATAGTTTTTTTTTTTCTCTCTTATTTATTTTTACCAATAAATAAAATATATTTTCATTGTAATAAAATATAAAAATAAAAAAATGTATTGTAAAATGGTATAAACCGAATGAATTATAAAAATGACTAATTTATAGATATGAAATAAAACATTTAGAAAAAAAAAAGTTATTCCATTTATACACATGAGCACATGATCCCACTAGCTTTATAAATGAAAAATATAATTAATTTATTGAAATAAAAACATATATTTATGACTGAGTGATTCAACAGAAACGGAACCCCTTCAGTTGATCTTGAGCAGTAATGCTTCTAGATTAGGTTGAAAGGCGGAGAGGGGTATGGTCTGCTATGATCGTCATGTGTGCACATGAAATTTGTGAACCGACCGGCTACGCGCTCGGGTACAAGGATTTTTTACAGTAGTTAATTTAGCGTGCAAAATTTAATTTAATTTCCAATTCCTGCATTATTTATTTTCACTGCAACAATACACTTGTTAAATGAACTAAATAATTCTTTATTTTCTAAAGATAAATTACGCTGTGTACAATGTCTACCTAATCTCTTCTGGTTGTTTGGAAATTGCCTGCTTTACACTGACCATCGGAGCAGAAAAATCACAAACTGTAAGGCGTCTCAACTTATGAGGGATATTTTACGTCGTATTTTTGAGTTGGTCTTTATGACGATTATTGGCGTGAACTCCCGTTGCCAGTATCCATGTACCGCCACTAGATTCAGTGAGATTAATCTTAATTTTCCGATTCCGAAAGTATTTTATAAGGAAAGTGATAAGTGAGAGGAAAGCGATTTTTGATGCAGTAAATTGACTTAACAGCAAGCAAGTTTTTTTTCAAAATAGGCAGAAAGAGCAATGCTAGGGAGGGGGAGTTGGAATATCGGCTGTTTATACATTACAAACACATTAATCCTATCAGACAGACAAGAACGTAGGATGAGAGATTATTGTCCAATCAATGAATTCTCAAAACGGGAGTGTAGACGGAAATAAAAGACTGAATTAACTCTTGTGATTTGTATGGACTAGCTAATTGGTAAGTATACTAAAAGTCACCGGATTTAGTAGCAGAGGCAAAAACAGGATCCCCTCCTATCTCTAAAACGTTCAGTGGTAGCTTAAAATATTTTATTTTAAAAATTGGGGAGCATTCAGTTTTCTACAAGAAAGGCCATATTAATTTTTTTCATATCGATTATTGTTTAAAAAATATACGCTCTTTAAAGTAACAACGAAAATGACGAAAAAGAAAAAACTTAGTCCAGTTGCCATTGAGTCAATAATGATTCCTTTTTCAACTTCGTTAATTTGAAGTTCGTATAGTTCTTAAAGTATCACAAATACGATAAAAATTAAAAAGAACATTCTTGTAGGAAATTTAATGCTCTTTATTTTTTTTACATATAATGCAGAACCAACCGTTTTCGAGATATAAACGAAAACCGAAAAACATGACCTTCTCCCCTTTCTCTCTTTGCCTCTGCTCCTAGATCCGGGTTCTTTTAGTATGTTTACCTCTAAACTAGTCCAAACAAAGCCATGAAATCAATTAAGCCTATCTCGTCATATCCGTCAACAATCCCCTCATTGACTGGTCTATAACGCAGATGAGACATATTTAAGAAGTCCAAAAGCAGATCCGATCAAATGTCAGTTCAATGTCAAGAAAAAAAAAAAAAAATTATAAGATATTTTGCTTGATTCGCGCTTGAAATAAGTATCATTTCGAATGCTTACCCGAACTATTTTTTTTCTACATGACTCAGGACTTTGCAGATATACGGATAACTATAGGAATGAAAAAATATTCATTACTTGTGGCTTGATAATAAATATTAAAAAAAATTAATTAAAAACGCAGGTAGCAGAATGGCTAATTGAATCAGGGGCCTGTGAAGTTACCGTTCAGGATTAATTGCAATTAAACAGAAAATGTTCCGCTCTGCTATTTCCTTAGGTCAGTGGTATAAAGGGACACATTTATTTAACTTCATTAAAATAATTTTTAATAATTGAATTTAAAAAAACCGACTAAATTAAATTATATATATTTTTTAATGTAATGAAAATTAATATGTAAATATTAATATGATACCGTATTAACTAAATTAACATTAGGATATTTTAGATGTATAAACCTTCCGAAGACCATGAAGTTGCAGTTAAAATTCGGTCGGATTGGTCCAGTATTTATCGCGGTTAGCGGTTACAAACGAAAAAGGAGCTGTCCCATCATATATTAGCATTATATACCCTAATTTATAAAATGATTTTTGTCTTATATTATATAAATTACAATTACAAACCATTGTAAAATTTTAATGTTGGATAATTTATAGAATATTTCCCAGACGAAGCGAGAGCTTTATTCTCCGATCGGACAATTATTTTAAAGTGCACTCGATGAGACAATCACTTGATGGACCCTCTTCAATGCTTAATAGTTTCCATTATTTTCGATCGTTAGAGCTAAATTTTTCCCCTTTATTATTATTTGTTCCTCCCTTTTTTTAAAATAAAAAAATCTACATTAACGCAGAGATCAATTTTCATCTACATAGCCATTAATGTGCTATATATAAAATCTTTTCTTAAAAAATGTATTTTAATTTTCAAATATACTGATGGATTTAGATTTTAAAAAAGTTACAAAATTCCCTAATTTTTATTAAACATTTTAAAATCTACAATCTCAATTTTTTTTTCTTTCAAATTTGATATTTTATTATTCATTATAATTTTTTTTTTGTTTCAATTTATGTCATGAATTATCGCGAAATTCAGATCTGTACATAAATGGTATACACAAATCAATTTTTTTTTTTTTTTTTTCGGTTGGCTCGATAGACCTTGTAGATCTTTGGCCGCGCGATGTGGTTTTCTTACGGACATTTATTGCTTGCGGGAGCACAGACAGCCTGGAGGGGGTCACCCAACCTCACGTTGCTGCGAACCATGGTTTCCATTGTGCAGCGGCAGGCTGCGCATTGCTCCATAACCGGTCCCTTTGGGGCCAATTCGGCAGTGTCCTTCCCACCGACTCACTCGGGTTCAAGGACATTGACGAATCGGTCTAGATCCACGGATTATGACCGTTCGGAGTCAGCAGGCGCACGAGGACCTATATTTCTTTCCCCTTGCAGACCGCCCATGGACCAAACCTCTGGGCGGTTATTTTATGTCCTGGGAAACCACAACGCGAATCACAATTACGGTACACGGGGTAGGGTCATCACTCCTACGCCCGGTCTTTGTGAGTAGCCTCCAGTAGGCTGACGGGCCTCACATACCCGGGGGGGGGGGGGGGGGAGGGGTGATAAATTTCTTGAATTATTACTTTAATTAAATTAAAGTAGTGCCGGTGCCGGGATTCGAACTCACAATCTTTGGGTTTTGAGTAGGTGCACTTTTGCAAGCGCGCTAACCAGCTCGGCCACCCCGACTCCCTTACATAAATCAATATTGATTAATATTTCCTGAAAAATGACCTTGATTCCATTTATAAGGGTATGATTTGAAGAATCCGTAAACAAGACCTTAGACCTTAGAGACCCTAGAGTCTCTAAAGTATCAGTAAATAAATAAACAGTCAACGTTGATTTAATTTTATGGCATAAAAAATCCTGGTCGTCAGTGTCAAGTACATTTGTTAGAAAAATTCCATCAAAATAATTAACATCCCATGAAAAAAATAAAATAAATTATATGAAATAGAGATAATAAATAAATACTATGTTGTTATAAAAGTCTTCGTGCATTAATTCATTGCTGACATTAAAGTCTCCATTTGAATCCTTATTCAACACTGATGTAAACAATATATATTTATTTCATTGTTATCTTTGACTAATCCTTTCTTTAATTATATCTACCAACTGTCTCTACATTTCATTCCATTTTATAAATTTCACAGATAATGCTGGAAGAAAAAATTGTCATTCGTGGTCTTCCGAAGCACAACTGGAAAAAAGTGCGGATGGCAGCTGCTGAGAAAATTTGTGCGGTGGAAGATGAAAATGTGGTGCATCGTAATGCAGTAGCGTTTTGGTTCAGGCGGTTCAATTCTGGGAACAACAAGGTAATGCTTTGTGTTTAGTGGAATTCTGAGGATGTTTTGCACTTTGATCTAGTTCCAGATAGCAGGGCTACTGACGTTTAGCTTTACTGTAAACTACTCGAAAGAGCATATGGAGTTTTAAAAGAGGAGTCTCCTGCTTTGGTCAATCATATTGATGTTCATAGTGATGTTTCAGCAAGACAATGCTCCTGCCCATCTTTCAATCTTAACCAAGAAAAGATTCTCAGAAATGGAGGGTGGTAGCACCTTACCCCACCCTCCTTACAGCCCTGACATTGCACTGTTTGGCTATGATCTCTTACAGTCAATGGTACATTTTTTGAAATGCTTCAAAACAACAGGAATGCCAAATCAGGATGTTAAGAGTTTTTCCGCCTTGAAAACTAAGGACAACCGATTCAAGATGGGTTAAAGTAATTGGCAATGATGGCCTATATTTTGAAGAATAATTTTGATTTGTAGATTGCATACTGAAATTTAAATTAAACTTATTCTATGCACAAAGACTTTTGTAACAACCGATTAGAAATAAAATAAATAATTAAAAAGTTACAAATACTTGAATTATTATTATTTTTGGTTCATTTTTCTACGGTAGAAAGATCTTATAATTATTATAAGATATAATTATAATTAAGATATAATTATTATTATATCTTTAAATTAGATTATAATTCTTGAAAGATATTAGCTACAGCAAAGCTTCCTATACAATGTCGGAATTCCTTCGATAATATCAGGTGGATATGGGTCAGTATTGAATTTCAAGTATTGAGTTTCAACTTGAGGTATACCAAGCTTCACCTTTCTCATTTTGCTTTTCAGCTTGCTAGGTATGCTCTTGTCCCACATTTCTTCATATCCCTTGAGCCCCATTCGAGTCACGCAGACGGTGCTACTGGTTACTAACCTGTCAGTAACGCATTTGAAATCAGTCTCTGACAAGCCGAGTCACTAGGAACACCAGTTACCATTTCCTCAGTCGCTGTGCGTGCTAACACACTATTTCAACAATTTTATAAAAATTATTTAATGAATATTGAAGGATTGACAAACTAATATGAAATAAGTGGGTGAACTGGAAAAATATCAAGTATTATGACTTCAAACTTGTACAACAAATCAGTTTTACTAATTCTGAATAAATATCTTTAGACATGCGAAAAAAAACATAAAAATTTTATATCCGAAATTCATAGTTTTTTTGCAGTAACGAATAATTGGCAGTTAAAATTTATTTACACGGTCCAAAGTTACTGACCTTAATTTTTTTAAAAATGCTAAATTGGTTTTATGCCATAAATTTTGTTTTTTTTTTCGTTTATTTTTTCTCGTCCTTGTCTTCGATTTATGTTGGTGCTCGTAGTTTATTGAATAGGTATATACATAAGAAACATCTAATGTAAAATGTATATCAAAAACTCTTTTAAACCCTCTTTTAAACTCTTTTGTATTTTTGGTTACTAAAATTTGGTATTTGGTATTAGTTTTTTTTTTTTCACCCACAATTCTCTCACAATATGACATCGATTACATATTTCAGAATGGGGAAAATTTCGATGCATGAAAATTAAAAAATCCTAGTTTTGTTAATTAGGTTACAATTTTTACTTACGATAATATTAAATTACTACAATGCGATTAAATTACTAGATGCTTATTTATATGCATTTCTTTTCACTTTTCTCTGTACTGCTTCTTCTATAGCTTTTTCTCCGATGCCATCCATTTTTTTGTTCTCTATTAAGTGACCAACAGTACTCACCCATCATGTTGATATTCCACCGTCCCTCTGGTATCGTTTCTCCATCTCTATTAAGTCCCGATGAAACCGTTCCCCCGCTATTTCACTCGCATCACTCAAGTTTTTAAGAAAAAAATCAAGATGGTCGTGCACGAAGTGGAGCTTAAGGCTCATCAGACAACCAATATTTTTGAACTTGTCTATCATATTAGCTACGATAAGTTCATAGGGGCTTTCAAATTTACCAAGATCTAAGTAACAATTTCTTTAAATAATATCCAAGCCTCCTTTTCCTTTATATTCATCGTTGCTTCGAAGCTGGAATCGAAAATCATTTTTCGGATATCAGTTCCAACGAAAACCCCTCCTTTCAGTTTAGCTTTTGATAAATGAGGAAATTTTCTACACAAATATTTAAAACAATCACCATCTTTAGGCAAAGCTTTTACAAATTGTTTCATTAAGCCTAAGTTTATATGTAGTGGTGGTAGAAGAATACTTTTTGGGTATATTAAAGTTTTATCCAAAATGTTCTAGCCGGGTGTCAAATTGTTTCTTAAGGCCCATTGTTTTTTGGATCCAATGTTGATCCCTTGCTCTGCTGTCCCACTCACATATAAAACATGAAAACTTTGTAAATTCTTTGTTAACCAAGAAACATTGAGAAAACTTCTAAATCTCCAGATAGCATCCAATTGTGAGCAGTATAGTTAAATTGCTGTAAAATTATGTTAAAATTTTCGTAAGTTCTCTTCATATGGACTGAATGAAGTATAAGTATTTCCATTGTGTAACAGACCTTTTAAACTAGTTTTTGGTGAGTCTATAAAAAGTTTCCAATTTTCCTTCTTGTACTCGATGCCAAATTCATTAATTTGACTGTCAACATCATGGCAGTAAACCAAATCCTCTTCCAGCTTCAAAAATTGAGCAAACTGTTGATCTCTTGTTCTGTAATTGTTAATCGATGTTCCAGATTCCAATAAACGATTTTCTTTCAGTCTAGAACCAAGAAATTCTGCTTTTTCCTTAGTCAAATCCAAATCCCTCACTAAATCATTCAATTCAGCTAGAGTAAACAACTGTGGTTTTAAATTTTCTGGAGAAAATTGGAACTCTTCATCACTCGATTGACTTAAACTAAATTCGGTACTAGTAAAACGTCATCAACAGACTGAGATGACTTAGGAACGGGAAGTTCCGATCCACGTCCTGCCGGCCGATCAGTTGAAGTAAGGTTAGGATAGGTTTTTTTCTTATTTTTGGAGTTACATCCAGAAGCATTAATGATGTAAAAATAACAATCATTGGAATGGTTTTTTTGCACTCTCCATACCATAGGTACTGAAAATTTATAAGCTTTCTTCTCTTTCTAACACCATTTCCTAAGATCCTTGACGCAATCATAAAATACTCTGTGAGGAACTTAATATTTGTCTTGATTACCGATTTCTACACTAAAATGAGCAAAGTATACTTTTTTCACAAAGTCAATATTGTTCCTTTGATGTTTTTTAACTACAAAGTCACCACATATATAACAAAAAGTGTTATGAGAGTTATGAGAAGTGTTATGAGAACAGCCACGACTAGCCATGCTTGCAGAGCGAATTAAAAGCTCATAAGTTAAAAACTGCAATGCGAGGTTATTAACTGGAAAAAAAATCAAATAAATTTTAATTTTATTTCTAACCTTATAACATTAAAATTTATTGCCAACCTAATATCATTTGAATGATTAAACATATTTTTTTTCACATTTTGATTATTTTTTTTTTTTTTATTAAAATGTGAGAAATTATTGGGTGCTACGACTTTTTTTATTAATATTCTCGGAATTAGCACACCAAACAACACAGGAATTAGGTAAAATTGTTATATAAATAAAGGTTTTTCATCGTTGGCATGTGTTGTATAACATTATAAATTCATCGATAGACCGGAATAACGATGTTCGTCCTTCCGTGATAGCTAGTGAACTATTGATTTGAAACACATTTGAGTAAGCCCGTGTGAGGAACCTCAACACTGACGATTTAGTAACCGGTATGTAATTTCATTCTCTACCCGGTTCAGTTTCCTTATAGTAGCTCCGTGTGGAGTGTACCTTATATACTAGTAATCAAGATAGAATCTGCTGATGGCCATGGAATAGAGTCGATCAAATATACAAAACCTTAATAATTTTTAAATTAACGCTTTAATATATGATGCCATAAATCAAATAATTTACAAAAGTTATATTTTCTGTAATTACACGATTTAATTGTTCCCTCCTACCTTAGAAAATATTTCCTTGGCACATTTCTTTACCGAATAATCAACATTCCTATGCCTACAATTTCCTCCAATTTAGGTCATCTATCCACTCCCTTACCACTAGATCCCGTCCTTCTGACTTGAAATGAGACAGAATTGTGCAAAGGGGTATATAGAACTGTGCAAAAGTCTAACATATGCTTCAAGTTATTTTATTTGTTATTTATTATTTTTGTACACAATAAATTTCGAAAAAATGAAAAAATAATATATTGTTAACTTGATTTTTTTTCTTCAAATAATAGTATTTATAAATCTTGTAAACGACGTAAATACACGAGAAAGGCAATTATATAGAAGAGAATAGAATAGAAAAATAAACTTTAAATTTACCTTTGCACAGTTCTGGACCATTTCAACAATCCTTTATTGCCCGTTCAACCACCTTCTGGAATTTCCTCCCTCTTAAAATCCGGTATTCCCCCTCTTTACGCACATTTAAAACCCTTCTATTCCAGTTCATCTTCACAATCCAGTCAGACGCTGGCTGGCTAAGGGTGTATTATTAAATAAGGATTTGTTTCCATTAATAGGCAACTTTTTCTGTGAATACGAACATGTATTTCGTTTCACTTTTCGTTTTTTTACCTATGTATACTAAAAGAGTTCTTTCTTCTTTGTTACTCTATTTTATCATCTACGGGTTCTTCACAAAACTATAATGCACTCATTATGGTGTTTATTTACGTTTTTGTATAAAGATACAATTTTTTTTTTATCCACATGATCGGTTATGTGTATTTTTTAAAAATATTTTTATATAACAGTTTTATTTATTTTTTCTCTACCTCTCTCTATTCTATGGTTAGGTCTTTTCCTTTCCTTTTTTTTTTTTTTTTTGCTTATTAGATAAATTTGTTTTTTCTTTCCTATTCATTTTATCTTTGTATAGAATATATTTGTATATTATTATATTTTTATTTTTTAATTATTATTTTTATTTATTTTATCTTACAATTAATATAGAATATATACCACCCTCCTTTATTGAGGACGTGACGGCCGAGTACGTTGGGGCGAGGGTCCCAGAGTGCCCGGTTCGGAACGTTGTGGGTTCGATTCTCACCTGGGTCGGTTAATATTTATTTCGTGGCGAACCCGCGAAATGAATCTTGACACTCCCACCCTGGTTAGTACGCGGCGGTGACGTAAAAGTAGCCGTCAGGGGTTGGCAAAAAGGACCATAAGGCCCACTTGCCGGACTAGTTCCCCCCACCAATACCAGTACCAGTACCCTCCTTTATTTGTTCTCAATATATATATATATATATATATATATATATATATATATATATATATATATATATATATATATATATATATATATTTATAACTATGCATTTTTTTAAATTTCCTATCTAATAGGTCTTTTGGCCAGATAATATATATATTATTTTGAACATATTTGTTATTTTAAAGGAAGTTTGTCCTAGAATAAAGTTGTTTTTATATTTCCAGTTCTATTTCTATGTCTAACATATGACATGGAGTACTATACCTGATCTTGATAAACGATTTGAGCTTAATATTTTGGGTAAAGAACTTATTCTTCGGATTAAAATAAAAAAACTATTCTGCATTCAACTAGCAATTAATTGGGGATTGATCCTTCTATACCATCATGCGGACGCCAACCAACTAGCAACTTTTTTAATAATATAATGCATTTATATACTGGTTGATTCTCTCTACCCTACAGGTTATATTAAATGCAAAGAATGATGAATGTCAATTTAAAAAAAAAAATAAATAAATAAGAAAATTCAATCAGTGACTGATAGATCTAGGGTGCACACCCCCTCGTTTTATCAGAGCTGAGGCTGTCAACAATGTTGAATGACTTTCTGTTGATGAGCTGTGATGGACGGTAGCACTCACATTAGTATCGACGACCGCAAAATGTTGATGAGCTTTTCAAAGTGTGTGAGTTCCCAGAGCCATTTTCCCTCGCTTAACAACGTTACAGATTGTGTATTGTATGGAAATGGGATTCGTAAATCGCCGGTGGACATATTGCTTCGTTAGAGCATCCATTTGACTGTTTTTAATGAGGTGTAAATGAAGTGCTGTTTTTTTTTTTTTAAATACTCTTGAGATGTGTATATTTTAATAATTAGTGATGTTTTTCATTAAAACGGTTTCTGGCCGTTGACTGATCAGAATAGTTTGATAATTAGAATTTCTCAAAATTCAAAATGTAATTAGGCCA
Source organism: Rhaphigaster nebulosa (assembly GCA_948150685.1). Taxonomy (NCBI): domain Eukaryota; kingdom Metazoa; phylum Arthropoda; class Insecta; order Hemiptera; family Pentatomidae; genus Rhaphigaster; species Rhaphigaster nebulosa. Next base: position 42,262,496 of record OX411312.1, on the reverse strand, counting down.
TTATTAAAGAACTACAATTAAAGTCAATTCAGAACCAATTTGATTTTCTTATTAAATTTAAAATTTAATAGACGTAAAATTATTCCTTTTGAAACATAAATTTTTGACTAACAATATTTTGATATGGATACATAGTTTAAAAGGAAAATTAATACAGAAATTTATAATTATGAAATTAAAATAATAATATTGACCCCTGAAGACGAGACAGATGTATAAACTTAATAAAGTAATAAAGAAGAAATTTTGTTCACTGTTACCTGATATAACAATCATCATATGAAGGGCTTGGAACAAACTGTATTCCATCCTTCCAGTGCCCGGCGCCATTTGCAAACTATTAGCAAATTACCAAATGAATTCGAATATCTAGCTCCAATTATCTGCATGTTGTAAGGCTAGTATTAATAACGTTGGAATCTATGATTTCTGAAACTTTTAGTGATATTAATTCCTTATAAGGATTAAAAGAAGTATTGTAATCGCGAAAATTTTCGGTTTTCAGATTTCAACGGAAATATCCATTTTGACCATCCCTGATTCCATTTTGACAAGTTTCGTCGTGACGCCTGTATGAACGTTCGTACGTACGCATCTCGCATAATTCAAAAACGGCTAGACGTAGAAAGTTAATTTTTTTTATTTAGGATTACTGTAAAATCTAGTTGTGAACCCCACTTTTTGGTCACTGCATGATTACCGAAAGTAGTACTTTACAGGAAGGTCATTATTGATTTTCATCAAATATTATATTAAGATATAATGCAAAACTTCTCAAATTTTGTATTTAATACTTAAATACTAATATAAACATCATAGTAAATTTTGGTTAAAATTGGCGAATCGGAAGTGGTACATTACTTGAAGGTCATATTAGACTTTCACCAAAAATTTTATTAAAATATAATGTAAAACATCTCAAATTTGGTAAATTATACTTTTATATCAATATAAGTAATATAATAAATTTTCGTTGAAATTGAAGAGACGAAGTAGGTACTTTACTTGAAGGTCATAATAAACTTAAATCAAAAGGTTTATCGACATTTAATACAGAGATCATATGGTTCGGTGATAAAGGTTATAAACGCGATTTTATTTCCACTCTAATTAAACAATTTTATTACTTGTTTTACGTGTTAAAATCGAGTATAAAATACTCGTATTCCTCCCAATTTGTGAGTTGAACAAGTCTGCAGCAGGAGAGTAACATATATGTTAAGCGGGTTCTTCCGCTTAAAATGTTGAAACCGTCGATTTCTAATGCTTTGTCTAGTGACATAGACAGAAAACGACATCTAATAACGGAATAAAACCTTCATAAACAAGAGCTTATGTATGTGTCTGTATTTGTCAATAGATGGACGTCTCGACACCGAGTGTAGTTTTTGAGATACTCCTTCGGAAACTAGTAGCCTAATTCAGGGTTGTTTTTTGAGTCGGCGATTTATAGTCTAATAGGTGTACAAGGAAATCACGGGGTGTCCATATCAGATATTTATTATTGACATCTCTGCCAACATATATGCAAAGAAATCAATTTCTTCTCAGAAAATAATTCAAGTGAATGTAAATGAATTGTGCTGTCATTTATTTAAATATTTTCTTACAATCCTGCAAGCATCTGCTTTGAGCTACAATGCTGCTTTTTGAGCAACGTTTAAGCTCTGCAAGTCAAGGCCAAGATCTTTTATACCCTCTCTAGTGCTATTCAATGCGAGACCATTTGATGCAATAATTGTAGGAGTTAACACGTATATAAATAAATTAATTTTTTTTAAATTATTATTAATATTTAAGGAGTTTCTCAGCATTTGCCGGAAATAACACCGGTTCGGAACTTTCTCAAGAATTTATAATTATTATTACGGTTTTTAAATACATACTGTGACAGGTACTAATTAATTTTATTGGGGAGGGGAGTAGTCCTATTATAATTATTTTAAGAACTATTTGCTCAAATCATTTCTAGAGATCAGATGGACTGGGAAAAGCCTTTTAGTCTCTAGGTTAGTTTCATTTTATTTATTGTTATATATCAATAATTTGAAACGCTGTAAAGGTTTTCCCATTTATTTATTTTTATTTTTTTTATATTCTGTAGTATAAATTTATGAAGCAATTATAAGATGCAGACGAGCAATCCAATAAAGTGCAGGAACCTGAAGAGCCAATAAGGGTTTCTATTCCCTAACTCACTTGGGATAATTAGAACCCCCTAATTTTCTTGAAAGGCCTTTAATGCTTAGTAACGTAATGGACCTAAGCGCTTAACACAATCATACTTGTAAAATAAACAAAACGCTTTCGTTCATCGTCCCTTGTAAACTTGGACACCTCGGGCCATTTATTTTCGTCTCAATGAATCTGGAGTTCTTAAAAACACCCAGAGTTTTTATTCTTATAATTAATTTATATCCAAGTCTTCAAAAATGCATAAATACAACAAAAAAATAGCGAACAAAATTTCTTCCTCCTTTCTTTAAGTTGTCTACATTGTAAGCAACGTTTCGTGGCCATTTGCCACATTTTCAGGTTTTTATCTTATAATTATAAGTTAACGTTTATATATTTTGCATATATTTTATTTTTACTTCCTTGTACGAAGTAAAGGAAGTATTGTAATCGCGAAAATTTTCGGTTTTCAGATTTCGACGGAAATATCAATTTTGACCATCCCTGAAATCCATTTTGAATAGTTTCATCGTGGCGTCTGTACGTTTGTACGAACGTTCGTAAGTTCGTTCGTACGCATCTCGCATAATTGAAGAATGGTTAGACGTAGAAAGTTCTTTTTATTTAAGATAACGGTAAAATCTAGTTGTGAACCCTTCTTTTTGGTCACTGATTGATCACCGGAAGTGATACTTTACTTGAAGGTCATAATTGATTTCCATCAAAAATTATATTAAAATACTATGCAAAACTTCTCAAATTTAGTGTTTATAATTTATATATTGATTTAAATAACATACTAAATTTTGGTCTAAATTGGAAAACCGGAAGCGGTACTTTACTGAAAGGTCATATTAGACTTTTATCAAAAATTATATTAAAATATAATGTAAAACATTTTAAATTTGATAAATAGACTTTTATATCGATATAAATGTATTTACTAGATATTGTTAAAGATTCGTGAGCCGGAAAGGGTACTTTACTTGAAGGTTATAATAAGCTTACATCAAAAATTATATTTAAATTAAAAGAGAAATCATATGTTTCGGTAATAAAGATTACAAACGCAATTTGGTTTCCAATCCAATTAAACATTTTTATTATTTCTTTTAAGTGTTAAAATTGAGTGTAAAATACTGTTTTTCCTTCCCATTTGTGAGATCAACAAGTCTGTAGCATGAGAATAAGATATTAATTAAGTGGGTTTTTCACTTAAAATGTCGAAACTGTCGATTTCTAATGCTTTATCCAGTGATATTGACAGTTTTATTGTTGTCATGGAACATGATGAAATATCTTGGAAACTAGTTACCTACTGAAGGAAAACGACATATAATAACGAAATGAGACCTCCACTGACAAGTGTGTGTGTCAATAGATGGATGTCTCGACGCCGAGTGTCGTTTTTAGTGCAATCTTCGGAAACTAGTAACCAAAAACAGTATCACTTTTTGAGCCAAGGATTTATAATTTAAAAGGGGTACAAGGAAATCATGTGTTGCCCACATCAGATATTTTTTAAATGTGTATCCTTATGAAAATATTTTGTTGGTATTATTGTTATTATTTTTTTTTTTTTTTATCTTAAAACTATTTATTCGTCCTTGTCTAACATAAATAAAGAAGTGAAAATAAAGAAATGTTATGGATATAAAACGCGAAAATGGTAGATTGTCGTAGTAGAAAGAATTATTTACTTCTCCAGTCATTTGAAACAAAATAAAATCCGAAAAATACTTATCAAATGGACAATTTTTCCTACCATGAAAGCGGTATAATCCTGAACGAAACTTTATTTAAAACCATACCACGTGTATTTAGATTTAAGCAAATATTTTATTTTTATTTTTTTATTTCAGCTTCATTGCCAATCAATCAAAAAACAATTAAAGACCTGCAGGCCTTACAAACATTTCGTGAACGTGATGCAAAAATTAGGGATTTATAAATTTATTTGCCACTTTTATAATTTTGTTTTATTGAAAAATAGTTTCGAATGTTATAGATTCATCTTCAGTTCAAGGTTTAAATGATGCGCGAGAAGAAACCAGTACAAACTTTTCTGTTTGATATAATCCGTTTAAACCTTGAACTGAAGATGAATGTATAACATTCGGAACTAGTTTTCAATAAAACAAAATTATAGAAGTGGCTAATAATTTATAAATCCCTAATTACATTGATCCTTTTATACCATCATGCGGTGTCAACTAAAGCGAAAATATCATTTGATTTATTACCTCATAGAAAATAGGAAAAATACATTTGTAATAAAATTTCATTGCAAATAGATGTCAAATTATTCAAAATCCCATCTATTCCAGCATTTTTAAAAAAATAAGTTGTGGATTCTACTAATTAAATTTAACATTTTATCATTCGAACAGGGAAGAAATGGGGAAATTCGACAACTCTCCCCCTTTCTTTCGTGTTTGATTTAGGTTATTTCATAAAAAAAAAAAAAAATAAATAAAACCTTTGATGTCTATTTCTAATATATTAATATGAACCGTAATATTATTTTAATATGAAAACATTATTATTAAATGACGTACTTAATGATAAATAAAAAAAAATACAGAAACTACTTATGTGTGACATCAAGATTTCCAAGACTTATTGATTTAAATTATATATTTATGAAATGAAATAAAAAATATACTACCACAATTAAAATTTTATTTCTCATAAATCAAAGAGGGAATAGTTTTTGCAATTACTGGATATGTTTTAAATTTCAATAATACCCAGAAAAAACTATTGGGTCAGAAATGTATCCACTACCGATACATTTACCTAATTATTGCTTTGTGCATTATATATTTTTGTACTTTTTATATTATTTAATTGCGTAATTCAGTTTATGTGTGACTATTTCAATGTCTATTGGTTTTTTGTTTTTTCCTCCTGCTAATTTTATCTTATTTTTTTTTCTCATTTGTGTTTTGCAATGATTATTTTCTTTTATATTTTAGTTATTTAACTCTAGAATGGTATCGTTGACAAAAATTTACTCCTCGTGGAATTTAAATCCCTCCCCTCCACTCCTAGAGTAGGAGAGGGATGAACAGCTATGTTTGCTCAACCTAGTTGTCAGGCAACAACCACTGGCTTCAGCAGTGTCAATTATGAAGGAATACCCAAAAATATTGAACTGGGCCGCACGATATAAATTTATCTTTTTTTTTTTTTTTTTTTAATGTTTTTTTACTCGAACTCTCTTATTCGAAAGACCGATTGTTCTACGTACGAAATGTTCCTAAAGTTTATGAAGTATTAAATTGAATTGAAAATCTAACTTTTGTAAATACATTTTGTAAGATACAATTTAAATCCTTTTGCTAATATATATATATACACATTTCCACGATAGTTGGCAAGAGACCCCACGTGGGAGGCCAATAACAAGATGGATCGATAGAATTAACAAAGATGCTGCAGAGTTGCATGCAGCAAACTGGAAAGGAATAGCCCAATAGGCAGCAGGAATAGCACAATAGGAATAGGCAGATGTTGAGGACACTGGTTCAGGCGGCCGAAGATCTTCAAGGAATGTAGAGCCATCCGGAAAAAGAAAAAATGTATCTATATACATACATATATATATATATATATATATATATATATATATATATATATATATATATATATATTTATATGCAAATTTATGAAACCCAATTTTTTCTTGTTCTTTTATGACACCATTTTTAAATATGCCTAAAGTTAGATACTAGCATGGAAGCTGATTTTATGCAGTCAGCGTATTTATTTCCATGTGAGTAAAATTTACTCAACGATATCAAAATGCATTTATGCAATAACGATACCATTCTACGGTTAATATTCTTATCAAAAGGCACTCAAATATTATTATACAGGTAGTAGGCCAATTGCAGCATATATAAATATATTAATACACGTTGAAAAATATATTTTATATTAAAATGTATAAATAGACGACCCTACCGTAGTGTCGCTATGGAAGGAAAAACAAATATTCATTTGATTAATTTTACACTAGCAGACCCGGTATTGCTATTGGTGGATTTGAGTATATATGGGCGTCGTTTTTTGAAAAAGGCTTAAGCGCCAAAAATTCGAAATTTAGGTTTCAATTTATTATGGGGCTTAAACGCCACCTCTATCGATTTCCGCTCACGATATAGCGAGAAAAAAAAAATTGGAAATGGCCTAAAAATCGACTATTGATGACGCAAGCACCAAATATTAACTACTCTCAGTCGTCACTCTGACCTTAATCAGTGCCAGAAGCCTTAAAAATATATTATAATTACGCAGGTTTTCCCACTCCTACTGTATACTATAAACAATAAAATTAAAAAAATATATATATATTGTTATTCGGAGAAAAATCGTTTCATGTGTTACCTGTAAAGTTTGCTAAATGGCCCTTACGCCTTTTTCTAAAATGACGTCAATATATAGATTAAAGGAACACAATTGAAAGTTTGACAAAAATTATTGTATGTATAAATGCTGAATTAAAAAATCTAATTAATTGAAGTTCAAAATAGAATTATTTATCCAGTTCAAAAGATAATCGTGAAAGAAGCAGTTTCGGGACAAAAATATGTTTTCGTTTTTTTAATCGGAGAGCCTCTGAAAAGTGAAGAATTGTTGTAAACTGCACATAGAAAATTTGACCCGATTAAAATATTTTCCTTACCCAAGCGGCGCGTTTATGTTCCGTAGTTTCTCCGGCCTGTAGCTGTAGGAAAACAAAAACATGGCTAAAATATTCAATGCGCTGTATCATTGCTAATAATGGTCTGATTTCAATTTTTTTTTTGTTTTGTAGGTAATTAAATTATCTTTCAAATGAGCATCATATCATATAATCAGCGAAAAATGTATACTTTTCGATTTATGCGCAGCCGCAATATCGATATCAGTAAATTTTATTATTGCAAAACTATGTAGGAACCATTAAGATGATATAGTTAAAATTCGGTGAAGATTGGTTCAGCAGTTATGCGGTTAGACCTTACAAAGGACTGCCCTTTTATATAATAGTCTTGGGTAATAGCCCTTTACCAGTTAGCCTTATGGATTACTTGAGGGGACTTTATAGGCGATGTTACACAAGGATCACGGATAATAACAATGGTTCAACCCTGTTTATTATCCGAATTGCCTGTACAACATCGCTTATAAATCCTATTAAATATATATTTTTTTTATGGTAATGACCAATACTAAGAAAGTATTTAAATTTTATCCTGTCGCATCTGCAATGAGAGATCACTGTATTTTCGTAGAACGACTTTTATTTTTTTATATGTGAATCTAGGATTTCGACATTCAAGACATAATCTTGAGATGATGAAGGTAGCACCAAATAGTCCTCAAAACCAGTGGCGTACGCAGGATGGGAGGGATCAGGGCAATATATCCCCTCTCCTTGAAATGGACGAAAAAAAATAATTTTCACACCCACCAACATAATATTTCTAATCAGGGATTGATAAATTATTTACCACTTCTATAACTTTGATTTTATAGGTAAACCCCCGACCCCTAAACCGTTTACGTATAAACACTCCACCTTTCTTCCATTAATAGTTCATTGCGAGAACAAACCAATACAAACTAAGAAAGTATTTAAATTTTATGCTGTCGCATCTGCAATGCAAGATCCTGTATTTTCGTAGAACGACTTTATTTTTTTTATATATGAATCTAGGATTTCGACATTCAAGACATAATCTTCAGATGATGAAGGTAGCACCACCAAATAGTCCTCAAAACTAGTGGCGTACGCAGGGTGGGAGGGATCAGGGCGATATATCCCCTCTCCTCGAAATGTACGAAAAAAAAATAATTTTCACACCCACCAACATAATATTTCTAATCAGGGATTGATAAATTATTTACCACTTCTATAATTTTGATTTTATAGGTAAACCCCCGACCCCTAAACCGTTTACGTATAAACACTCCACCTTTCTTCCATTAATAGTTCAGTGCGAGAACAAACCAATACAAACTTTTCTGTTCGATGTAATCTGCTTAAAACCTTGGTGAGTGCCAACATGTATTCGATTTCTTGTCTTAATTAAATTCATAATTCATAAATGTTTTAAAATACCAATTTATATTAAATTTAATTTGATATGCATAATAATACCAAAATGTGTTTTGAACTGCTTATTTTTTGAGTTTTTGTGTTTTTAGAATTGAAGATGAATGTAGAACATTCGAAACTAGTTTTCAATAAAACCAAAATTATAGAAGTGGCAAATAATTTACCAATATCTAATTAGATTGATGCCTATACCATCATGCGGATGTCAACTGATAATACAGTGGAGCGTCGATTATCCGAACGTCAGTTATCCGAACCTTCGATTATTGGAACGTTTTTTTGTTTTCGTTTTTTTTTAATGTGTAATTTTAATTAATTTGATCATGAAATTTTATATGCCACAGCATTAATTTTGATAAAGCTTTGATTAGATAAACTTTGATTATTTTTTTGCATACAAGTAAATACATATTTTTGTTCATTTCATTATGTACATGTGACTAAGTTAAACAATTTATATGTACTTTATGACACTGGTTTTTTCACTATGCACATACATACTATATTTATATAAATAAACAAACATGTTTTTTTTTTACAAAGTTGTTGTTTTAGATCTTCCTTTTCCTTATTATATATAAAAAAAATAAATAAATAAAAAATAAATTAATTTATATATACATATATATTTATATATATACAAGCTCTTTATTTCTCTTCTTCTTTATTTATACAAATAAATTACTCTTACACCCACACTAGCTTCTACGCTCTTTCCTTAACTCATAACCTAAATATAATATTATATATATATATATATATATATATATATATATATATATATATATATATATACATATAGTGTGCGAGTATGTGAATTTCGATTATCCGAACTTTTGATTATCCGAACCACCACTGACAACATTAGTTCGGATAATCGACGCTCTACTGTATTTGTATCTTGAGTAATATTTTTGGTAATTTTAACAATAGTTTTTCATCCGATTTTCATGCTTATTCATGCTTATGTACGAAGTAATCTATAGCTGCTCTATTATATAAAAAATAACGAACATTAAGTTTAGATAATAATCACACAACCTGAATGGAATATAGTTCGAAATTGTCGACTTCAGCTAATTCCGATTAAGATATGGTAACATGATAGCGACTATACAGTTTGTGACAGGGCAATTGATCTTCTGAATCGGGATACCGCTGGGTAACTCGATCGAGCAACGAGACTCCAAGCCTCTAATGAGACTGTCATAGTCATTGTTACAGCTATTTAATATCAATTACATTGCGCTGGGTAATAGTCTCCCGTTACAATCCATGGTATTTCATGGTTCCACAAGATCATGGATATTGCGGTACGGTTTAATATCCAAGACGCACATTGGACCGAATAGCGATTCATGCTAAATTTTTAACTTAACAATGAATATATAAATCATGTATTAGTATCTGTCAGATCCTGATATCGTCGGTCCTGTGTTAAACTTATTAATGCGAAAAATTCTTTTTTTTTTTTTTTTTTTTGTTACTACTACCTATAGTAACGTTACAAATATGCTACGCCATTATAAAGTGCTGGAATCGCGGTTCCATTTTTACGAAAAACAGTAAACAAAAAAAAAATAGTATAATCATTATTACCTAATGATAAGTAACTTCTCAACACGAACACATCCACTTGAACTTTTCTCTCTTGTACCTGTACTTTATTATGAAATAGGGCTTTGAACTATTTACTTATGAATAGCAGAGAATTAAATACTTGAAATATTTAAAAAAAAACTAACTTATAAAACATTATTAATAATAATTTACTTTTTCTAATCTCTCTCCGAAAAAAAAAAAAAAAAAAAAAAAAAAAAAAAATTCCTTGTGCGCCTATTAGACTATAAATCGCCGACTCAAAAAGCGACCCTGAATTAGGTTATGTGTTTCCGAAGATAGCACTATCTCAAAAACTACACTCGGCGTCGCGACGTCCATCTATTGACATATACAGACACACACACATAAGGTCTTATTTATGAAGGTCTTATTCCGTTATTATCTGTCGTTTTCTTTCTATGTCACTAGACAAAGCATTGGAAATCGACGGTTTCAACATTTTAAGCGGAAGAACCCGATTAATTTATATCTTATTTTCCTGCTGCAGACTTGTTCAGTTCACAAATAGGGAGGAAAACAAGTATTTTATACTCGATTTTAACACTTAAAACAAGTAATGAAATTTATTAATTAGAGTGGACAAAAAATCACGTTTATAACCTTTATCACCGAACCATATGATCACTGTATTAAATGTCGATATGCCTTTTGATTTAAGTTTATTATAACCTTCAATTAAAGTATCCATTTCGGCTCTTAAATTTCAACCAAAATTTATTATTTAACTTATATTGATATAAAAGTATAATTTACCAAATTTGAGATGTTTTACATTATATTTTAATATAATTTTTGATGAAAGTTTAATATGACCTTCAAGTAAAGTACCACTTCTGGTTTGCCAATTTCAACCAAAATTTATCATGTTATTTATATTAGCATTTAAGTATTAAATACCGAAATTCAGAAGTTTTTCATTATATTTTAATATAATTATTGATGAAAATCAATAATGACCTTCAAGTAAAGCACTACTTCCGGTAATCATTCAGTGACCAATAAGAGATGTTCACAACTAAATTTTACACTAATCCTCAATACAAAATTTTAACAATCTAAGTACAGACATACCGACGAAACTTGTCAAAATGGTATTCAGGGATGGTCCAAATTGATATTTCCGTTGAAATATGAAAACCGAAAATTTTCGCGATTACAATACTTCCTTCACTGCGTACAAGGAAGTAAAAACACTATTTAAAAGTCGTTTATTTTCGGTTCATTTTGACATCATAAGTCCTTCAATGCTTTCTTTGCCGCCAGCAAAAGATTTTTTCAAATTGAAAAGTAGATCTGTATGTGAGCCCGGAAATATAAATTATCGAGATATTTGTTATTCCTGATATATGTTAAATCGGTCCCATGTTAAACTAACGAATGCGAAAAATTCGATTTTTTGGTTATTTTTCTTAATTATTTCGTTTGATACAGCCTGCAGTAAAGTTAGGAAACTTGTACGGCATCAGAAAGTGCTGAAATCGCGATCGCATTTTTACGAAAAACGTCTGAAAGTCATAAGCTTCCGTGTTAAAGTAAACGAATATGCGTATTACTATAAAGATAAAACTATAAATACACATGAAACTATGAGATAAAAGTAAAAAAACACCAACAAAAATATTTAAAATAACCGAAATGAGCCCTCATACACAGAAGAATGTCTTATTTTCACCTGAAGAGCATTGATTTTCATAATTGGTAAGTTTTTCATAGAAACGACGATGTGTTCAATTTTATTTTATGTTTCCTTTTTTTTTTTTTATAATTATTATTTTTTTTTTTTTTTAAGTAATAGAGTGTTATTTCGTTATTAAAGATTCAGTATAGCGGGGAAAAAATTAATCTCAGAAACCCTAACGATATAAAAAAAATCGACAGAATTTAATTTGATAGGTGCGACAGAGATGATGAACATACCAGTTATAGGTTCCTTTGATTTCTAAATCGTGTAATTTTTAGAATAATTAAAGAAATAGAGAGCGACCTGTGTTACATTTTGAACCATTTAGCGAATCGATTTAGTAAAATAATTTGCGCTTTGAATGGCTTATAAATTTTATGGGCATTGTTTTATGGATAAATGCTATTAAGGAAATTTAGCATGCAGCTATTCGCTCTAACGCCTGGTATATTAAAATTTAATTGTGAAAATTTGTCGGGTCTCTCACAGATACGAGGCGAGTGTGACTATAAATGAAGTGTTAAATGTTAAAAATACACTTTATCGATTTTTCTCACCAGTTTTCCACAAACCGATTTTTTCTAAGACATATACCATTTCAGTTGACATCCGCATGATTGGTATAGAAGGATCAATTTAATTAGGGATTGATAAATTATATGCCACTTCTATAATTTTGTTTTTATTGAAAACTAGTTTCGAATATTATACATTCAGCTTCAGTTCTAAAAACACACAAAAATTCAAAAATAAGCAATTCGAAATACAGTTTGGTATTGTTATACATATTAAATTAAATGTTATATAAATATAATGTAATTTAAATTTATATATGTATAATAATACCAAACTGTATTTCGAATTGTTTATTTTTGAATTTTGTGTGTTTTTAGAACTGAAGATAAATGTTTAACATTCGAAACTAATTTTCAATAAAACAAAATTATAGAAGTGGCAAATAATTTATCAATCCCTAATTATACTATTTTTCTCCCAATCATTACGATAAGAAAGTCCGTTCAGGATTTATTTAAAAAATGAACCAATTACCTGGACTCTATTTCATAATAAAGTACAAAAGTACAAGTGGTAAAAATACTAGTGGAATAATTTTTTAGAGGTTATAGGTTAATTATCGTCTTTAGATAATAATAATTTTATTCAATTTTTTTAATTTACTATTTTTAATATAATTATTATAAATGTTATCGAATTTTTACATTTTACGGTTTTAGTAATAGGCTTAATAAGTCGTAGACTAACTTGTACTTTATTATGAATCAGAGGGTTTCTATAAAGTAAACCACAAGATTTTACATTACATAGTTGTTATATATTGTTAAAATATCGTTATAATGTTGAGATACGATAACATTTAAAATAGTTGTATTAAGAAAAAGCAAATTAAAAAAAAAAAGTAAAATCATTATTATCAAATGACGATAATTAACTTGTAACCTCTCAACACGAACAAATCCATTTGAACTTTTCTTATGGAATTGTTTTATTATGGAATAGGACTCTGGACTATTTATTTATGGGTAATACAGTACTAAATGCTTGGAATATTTAAAAAAAAATACTAACGGATAAAACATTAAATTTTCCTTCTATCTCTCTCTCACTAAAAAAAAACAAAAAAAAAAAAACACTATTTAAAAGTCGTTTATTTTCTGTTCATTTTGACATCATGAGCCCTTCCACCCGTTCGTTACCGCCAGCAACCGATTTATTGCAAATTGAAAAGTAGATCACGTATGTAAGCCCGGAAATTGAATCAAATTCAGTAGAGTTTAATCAAACTGACCCTGGCGGTCATTTGTTAGTTCGGAAAAGCGAAAACGATTTTTTTTTCTTTCTTTTTTTTTTTTTCGAAATAGCCATCGGAGTGAGCAGGCTCGTGGGTCGTAAATATAAGTGTATTGGTTCGGCTGCATGCCAACCATTAACAGCCAGCCGAAGCAAGGACTGCTTGTTAGCGGGCTGATAAGCCATGTCGTGTTCCAACTTGCAATCAACCATTCATCATCTCGCTCTGTTTAAACACTTCCAGTTCGAGGAATGGCCTTTATTGCCGGCCGATGGGTTCTGATAGTTTGTTCCAAATTGATTGTTGTTGTTGGAACTCAGTGCTTGAAGATTTATCCACTTCAAACTGGTGCACCACACTCAAGGTCTATAGAGTAACAAGGTTGACTTAGTTACGTTGGAAAGATATCCATATTTTTAAAAACATATATATATCTGAGTCATTCTCATGAGACTTTTAAATTCGCGTCTTTTGACTTTGTGGTTGTTTATACATTCTTCTAATTATTATGGAATCGGCTCCAATTTTTGTACGTATTACTGATGACGTACGTATGATGCGTACTCATATCATTAGTAAATAGTGAATGGCCAGAATATTTACATTTAAAGTAAACTTTAATTCTCAAGTATGTTACTGTCTACGTTGGCATACATTGATGGAAAAAAAAACTAGCGCAAATCGAAAGTAGCAATTACAAAGCAAAAGTGTGCTATTTAAAAAAAAAAGAATAGTATTCATATTTTTGAACATTTCCAAAGATTAGGAGGTCATCAAGAGCTTATGTCTCCAGAGAATGGTGAAAACGAGTGCTCAACTATGTTACCACTTTGGTTTCAGTCGCAAGTTCAGTTTGACACAAATTGGTTGATGCACCCTGGAGGAGATGAGATCCGGACGGATGCAGCGGACCGGGAAGGCTGGACCAGCTTCCGGACGGATGCAGCTTGAGACAGGATCCGGACGGATGCAGTGGACCAGGAGGGCTGGACCGGTATCCGGGCGGATCCGGACAGATGGAGAGCGCCAGGAGGGCTAGCCACGCCGCCCGGCAGAGGATAAGATGCAGCCCTAAGGTACGCAATCGCGCACCGGGCTGCTCCACAGTAGCGGATAATAAGGTGCAGCCCTAAGGTGTGCACGCGCACCGGACTGCACCATAGTAGCAGGATTCATTGTTCCCAGAAATATATTATCCCCAAGTAAAATTGTAAAATAAGATATTAAATAAATGAGTAGTTTATTGGTGGTAGTGGCATACGCTTACCCCAGCGTAATACCACACTGCCGCCACGACCCCGTATGACCGAAAGGTCGGGAAGGGGGAATAAAAAAAAAAAAAAAAAAAGTTTGACACAAATTCTCTCGATTCCAGGGTAAAACTGCTACATTAGAAGATATTGCATTGTCCAAGGTCAGAGTAGTTCAGCGTTATCAACTTATAAAACGAATATAACCCGAAATAATAGTGGTAACATACTTGAGTTCTCATTTTCACCATTCCCTGGAGACATAAATTTTGGATAACCTCTCAATCATTTTAACCACAACTTACGTTAAATGCAAATATTATGATCATTCACTGTTTGCTATTGATGGGTGTACTCACAAAAATTGGAGTCAACTCCATAATAATTAGAGGCATGAAAAAACAACCTCAAAATCAAATGATTCGAATTTGATAAGTCTCATGAGAATGACCCATCGATATTTTTGTCCGATAGTTTTTATTCGATATGCCGTGAGTATGGAAAACTGATATATTTTCCAATTTTTTTTAGAAATAAATAATAAAGAAGGGCAGTTTTGGCAAACAAAGAACCAAAAAAAATTGTGGTGTGGTGCCTTCGTGTTACAATTTATATTGGGTGTATCCAATAAAAAGTTAAATTGTTGGACAAACAATAAAAACTATTCAAAACGGATAACATTGTATTCGCAGTAGTAACCCACTTTAGAAAAATATTGGGGAGAAAATTAACAAGGTAAGAAATAAAACATGGGCAAAAATAAAATTAGAGGAACGTGGGACCCATTGAAACATGGGGCACAGTTAAACAACAGCTCTAATTCAAATATGAGAGGGAGGTAATTCGAGTCGTTAACACCAGACTATGCTACAATACCCTATCCTTCACCCAACGTCTTTCTGTCTCGACGGTAGTCTTCTTTGGCCAGCCATCATTCTAAGTGTATTTTTTCATAGAGGTGTATATAGAGGTGTGAAGCAACGTTTATCCTATAGCCAAAGTAAGAATGATTTTCATTTCATACTATTGTTGTTTTAAATCAGTCTCTTTTGTAGAAGAATACAGCTTCTTCTGGTAGAGGGAATGCTGGTAGAGGGGGTTGGCGCACGGTGGCCCAGCAAGCAAATGCCTTTTAATGGGCGAATTACCACAATTTCGATAAGGAATGGCAAATTGTTGAACTTATTATTATTTCAGAACTGTATTTTAAATTAATGATAATAGTGTAGTACATCGCCTCGATCCCCAGATGCATCCAATTCTCTTACAAACACGGAACAGATAGAGAAAGACTGTCTTAAATTCTTTCGAAATGAATTTTATATCTAGGGCAAAAAGATGAACCTTTTTTATTGCAAGAATCTAGCTATCAGCGGGACTGTAATTCCATAATTCTATCTCAACATAGGTTGGTACACGAAAATTATAAAAAAAAATCTGGTGCGGTACGCGCATCACACAAATTTCTCTTACCGTCCTATAATAATTATCTTTTTAATATAATTTTAAAGAGTTCACATAAACACTGCTTCTAATAAACTAAGCAGCATTCACTTCTTCTTCCACTCAAGTACAATAAAACAGTTTTTTAAATAATTTTAGTACAACAATTCTGTACACTACCTATATATTTTAACTTTGTCAAGTTCCAAATGTATTTTAAAAGTTTTTGGTTTTGTTTCCATGGAAACATTTTCTTTCCATTAAATAATGTAAAAGTAGAAATTATTAAGTTAATTTCCGCTTTTGTATTCATAAATTACTTTGTTACAGAGCGTATTTTTTACAATAGATTGGCGGATTGATGGGAGGAGGTTCGGTCGCATCCATCTCCTTTCGGGTGCGCTCGGTTATCCATCTATTTTATGCGCCTCATAAAATACACTATCTTTACTAATGTTGGTCCGATTTTGATGTTTTTTTTTTTGTTTTTTTGTAATTTAATAACCTTTCATATAATACTGTACATAATTTCTTTTAACACATTTTGCTAAATAGTACGCTATTCTATTGAGATTTAGTTCCAAGTACACTATTTTTGCTAAGGTATATATAATTAATATTGAAGGCAGGCGCTTGCGCAGAATTATTTTTTCGGTATTGGATTTCCATTTTTTTTGGGGGGGGGAGGGAGAGATATAATGAGAAGGCAAGTAATCATTAAGTGCAATAAACAATCGCCAAATATGGCATAAGTGCTAAGGATAAGAAGGCGAATTGGATCAAAAATTATTACTCAAAATAGAAAACTTATAAAAAAATCATATTTTTCAAACATTTCGATGCGGGAATATATAACCTGATCTCTCCCCCTCTCCTACGTACGCCACTAATTGAACGTTCCTGCATTATTCAAAATCGTACGGAATACCCACTCGTTATTTGTCTGACTTCTGAGGGATGAATCACAAATTTCTTGTTTTCTTATCCTATAACAGTTTATCAGTATAAATAAAAATACGAAGTTTTCATGGTAACTTACAGTCTCCTTTTTTGAAAGAGCCATTGACAGAACTTCTTCCAGCCAGGAGAGCTGGAGCTCTGGATCCTCCTTGTGGTGTTGCCCCATGTAGAGATTTGTGTTGAGGGCGATGATCCTTATTTTGTGCTCTTTCTGCTCGATTGTGTAGTAGCCTCCTGAAATGCAAAATTATAATTATTAATACCAATAAAGATATCTCGATATCTTTATCATATCTCTATCATATTTATTACCCTCGTGTGATAAGATGAAACGACGTAACCCAAACATTTTTAAAAATTGTATTTTCGCACTCATTCAACTGCATTTATTCAGTCATGCGACCATCCAAAAAACTGCAAAAATATTTTCTGAGGGCTGTGTGACTAACAAAAGTCCAGTTGAATGACTGCAAAAAAAATTGGATGACTGCAAAAGAGTTGGATGATGCCAAAAAAATTTTGATTGCGTCGTTTAACCTTAACACACTCCATTTGCATTAATACTAAAATACGTCTTAAGACATCAACAGATTTATTATTTATTTGCAGAGTAATATACATTCGTAGACTTGAAAAGACAAATGTAAAAATTGTTTAAAAAAAAAAAAAAAAAAATATATATATATATATATATATATATATATATATATATATATGTATATATATATATATATATATATATATATCTTATATGATTGTTCTTCCGCCAATATCCACATCATCTGGTATTCTAGCAACTCTGATATATAACTCAAGTTCCTAGATCCCCAAAGAGTGTATAATTATTATTAAATAACATATTATTGTCATTCCTTCTCTTCAGTAATTCATTAACTGTCCATGGGCTTAATCAAAAATTTAATGGGTAGCATAAAAAGTCGACAGTGGAGCTTATTCCGAATTTAGCAAAGTGGTATTTATTTATTTTTTAATAACCCTGATTAAAAAGGCCATTAACGCTAAAAAAAAGGCTAAAGTACGACTCTTTCTAATCCATATAAAAATAAATTCGTGATTATAATTTATTTTTGTAACAAATATATATATATATATATATATATATATATATATATATATATATATATATATATATATATATATAAACTTGAACCAATACAATCCGTGAAGGGTCTTGGGTTCAGCACTTGGTAAGGACCGTAGTGTTTCAATCCAACGGTTGTCCAAGGTAATTCGGTCAAGAGATCACGCTCAATCACCAGGATTTTCTCCCAATTAAGGGGAACCACTTTATAAAGGCTACAGAGCCCCAGGAGGATCTCCCGATCCCACTGGGCTTATCCACGGTTGATGCCTTAACCACTCGACTTATATATATATATATATATATATATATATATATATATATATATATATATATATATATATATATATATATATATATATATATATATATGTGAGCCCGTTCAAGGCTAGACAGGTCCAAGTGTTTTGGCGTTGTTCCAAATTAAACCTTCTACTATTTGGAATTTGAAAATGTCTAAATATTGCATTAATCCATACTATTTTTTAGAAATTAAAATTATTATTATTTATTAATATTCCTGCTTTTGAATTCTGTCATTACTTAGCAACTACCGGTTCATTGACGAATTAGAAAGTAGATTTTTTATCAAATAAACTACAATTAGCAAACATCAACAGAGCGGTATTTACAGAGAGGTATTTATATACTGTGTATTTGTAATTAAATGAACACAATTGCAAATTGAATGTCACAGAGGAAATGTAGAGCGCTTGAAGTCCAGAACAATAAATTTAGTATACAAATTAGAATTAGTTTAATTGTATAATATATATAATGTAAAAAATTAACGTTTATCATTTCAGTTGATATTTTTTTCTTCTTTTTTTTCACAGAAAGCCCTGAAAGGACTAATTATTGATTTTAAAATTTTTCCTGTCATTTGACGAAATCGAATTTTAACAAAGACTTGCTAAAATTGGTAAAGTTAGCTTGTATCTATTTTACAAATTCAATACATTAGTAATTAAAAATAAATAATTTAAGTAGCCTGTGATTATGGTGTCAAATCTAGAAAAAAAAAAAAAAAGGCCGCCAACGGATTTATTTTTATACGATATTTGTATTCTGCGTATCATGGAAAGTAAAACATCAAATTATGATGGGAGATTACATTTTTTTTTTTTTTGGTCGGTCAAAAATGTACATTGTTGAAACTAATAGACCAAGTTAAATTAAACTACCCAAAATAATTAGAATTTCTATGAAGTAGCTAAAGTCATAAATATCCGATTTGTAATGCGCTTTCTTAGTTTTACATTCAGAATTAAACGACGAGAAAAGGAAAATTCTTTATATAATTTAGTCCAGAATGTTACTAAATATGGACTTATGAAAGATTGAAATGAAATAATTTGAAGTGTTGGAACAGCTAAGGCCATCATATAGCTTTTTTATAACTGCAAAAACAAATCCGTAACAATATATGGCTTAAGCTCAATAGGAAAATTGCACAATAGAAAACTGTATATAGACTTTGTGAACGACCTCACATCTTAAAAGCTCATCAAAAACTGGTTGATGAAGCTAATGAGTTGGTTTTAGAAGTCGCTCTGGAGATTGTGATGAGACTGAAATTCTCTCTCAATTCTTCAGAAAATGTTGAAGACTTTTAATAACTCTGTTTTTAAAAAAAACAGAGATCAGATGGTTTGGTGATAAAGGTTATAAACGCGAATTTTTTTTTTCCTCTCCAATTAAACAATTTTATTACTTGTTTTAAAATTTAGTATAAAATACTTTCTTTTCTCCACATTTTTGAGCTGATAAAGTCTGCAGCAAGTTATTTATAGTCGTATTAAAATGTTTAGGCTTTGAATCAATAAACTCGAGAAATAAAAATTATTACCTCAATAAATATTTAAATATTAAAGGAACATTGCTTTGCATGATATTTATGAATTGAAATTTTTATTACTTCCTTAGGTAATAAAATTATCAAAATATTACCTCGTTTGAATTTTTGAATTTTTTTTAAAAAGGTGTTAATCGCTCTGAAAAAAATCGGAGTAAATTTGAAACGACAGCTATATGGTGGATGTGGTAGATTTTCGATTTTCAGATCACGTAGTTTTTTTTTTTAAGTCAACTGCCTAGCATGTTACACTACGTGATCTAAAAATTGGAGTTCTAACTCATCCACCATATTTCTCAAACATTTTTTTTTTTTTTCAGATCGTTTGACGCATTTAAAAAGATAATAGTCCAAAATGAAAGCGAAGTCTACTTTTCATTTCTCGAGTTAATTGCTTCAATGCCGAAACGATTCTTCGAACAAGGGATAAAAAACCTTGTAAAGGAAAGGCAGATATTATAATACTTGTTATTTATATAATAATATTTGTTTTTACTTTATTAATTATTTACATCACGATTCGCTTATTATGTTGATATAATTATTTCAACAAGTCCATTATCTTTTAAGATGTTAACATATTAATTAAATACTTAATTATAATTCAAGCTAATTATTCAGTTAATTTAATTAATTACTTCAACTACTCCATTGTGTTTAAGAAGCCAACATATTAATTAAATAGTTAATTATAATTCAAGAATAAAATATTAAAAAATTGAAAAGGTCTTTGATTTGAAAATTGTATTGCTACTTGTGTAATCACTTATCGTAAAAATTGGTACGTCATTACGTCCGCCAACATAGCCAGAATATTCAGTTCAGCCGTAATAATATTATAATATTAAAAATAATACAAATAATTTTACATTAATAAGCTGTTCTAATCAAATAGCTTTGGTAGGTTTATCATGTTCATGGAAATGGTAATCAGATGTAATTTGGTACTTGGTTCTGAACAATGCTCGTAAATCTGAATAATTACAAAAATATTTCCACATCTTCTGACTGTAATAATTTATTTGTCCACTGACTAAATGAAGTATGGAAGTAGGTTCAAAAATATTTTAAAGAATGGGTCCACCGAAATCTCATTTTTTTTTTAAAGTAGTTGCAGAAAATATTTTTTTTCTGTAGGTCTAAAACGAAAAATTTGTGAAACCTGTAACAATAATTTCTATTTCGACAAATTTACATAAATTACAGAAATTTTAAAGTTTAAATTAAAATTTTAGCATTATATATTTCTGAACCATTATATTATTGCTTTTTTTTTTTTTTTTTTTTAATTTTTCAAAATCGGTAGAACTATTAAAAATAAATTTTTGATATCACAAAAACTATTCCTCCTTTTGATATTGTATACTGACAAAAAAAAAAAAATTACTATTAAAAAATATTTATAAAAAAAAATGATGTAAGCAAATCATTTACTCATTACTTATAGAATGGTTGACCGCAGGGATTAATCTAGAAAATGTAATGGGTAGTAGTCAGTAATTAAACATAAAATAATATTAAACTAATTAATGAATGCTGACGTTTCGGCCCATTTTGTAGGCCTTCTTTAAGGCTACAAAAACAAAGATGATATCCAAATAAAAAGATAGAAAGAAAACATATAAAAAGCTAAATTAAAATAAAAAGTAAGCGTAATGATTGCATTTGAATGGTTAGTACTAAATAGTGAAAATTAATTAACACATTAAAGCGATTTAATGAAACTATATAGGTACTATTGTATTTGTTATATTTCTTTAATTTTTATTAATCGATTTATTTTTATAATCTTTTGTACATATTTGGTTGTTTAGCTTGTGTTTTTTCTGTTGTTTTTTTTTTAATGTTTATAATTTAATCTTTTCCAACAGTAACCAAGTAACCTCCCTTTTCCTTCAGTGTGTGAGTGGGTGCTCGGGATTAGGTGCTGTCTCTGGTTGGCGTCATTTTGGACTGTGGATGTGAGATGTACTGCATTTTGTTCTTTATAAATATGTAGTTTTTTTTCTTCTATTCTAATGTGCCTAAATCGAAAAAATGTCGACAGGCTAGCTGTTTCCCGTTCCTTTTGAGACTCTAAGATTCGTGTTCGGAGCTTTCCATTTTATCCTAACAATTGTCTTTTTGAGCTTTTGCTCTTTTCGATATAAATACCTAAATACATACAATACAAAACATAAAAGTAAGATAAACACGTAATGATGAAAACTAAACAGAAGAACTTGTAACGCATGACAAAATAGGAGAATTTAATTTAGCCTTTCAGCTGACGCGTTGGAGTACAGAGTGCCCCAATTAGAATTTTTCTATTATATTCATCCGGCGGTTGAATATACACCATCACCAGCTCAGATAGTTCATCAAACTCTTGTACATGTTATACGAGAGTTGACAATTTTTTCGTTACTCGCACAATTAGTTATTCCATGAAAACGACATAGTATCGCACCTTAATTAACAGCGTGCCTGTTCGTGTAATTGTTCTGAACTCTTCTGTTTGTTTTGCTTCTGTGGTGTGTTGAGTTTGTTATTTCACATCAAGAGGACAATATTAGTTCTACTGTATGCACATTTTGAAAAAACAAGACCAAAATAAGTAAATTATTTTGTCATACGAATATTTCATACTATTGAGATTGAACGCTCTAATGATGCAATTTTTTTTTTTAATTATTCGGTATATTTTAAATTTTATATAATAATAATTTAGAACGTGTTCACGAAATATTCATGCTTCTGATTATTTGGGCGTATTTTAGGGATTTTTCAAATATATGAATTGGTGCGTTCAAATAATATAAATAATAACTATAATAATAATATCAAATTAATAATACCTACCATTTGTTCCTTTTATTGAAAATTCTAATCCTGGCGTAATTGTGCAGTATTTGGCAGTAAATTTCAGTAGTTTTCGAAATATATATTAAATTTTAGTTTTGAAACAGGATTGGAAAATAAGTGTTGTCGAAACTTTGTACATTATTGATTACTTTCAAGCCAAATAAAAATAATTTTCTTAAATAAGTCATTTTTATTTTCTTATTTTTCACAACTAAGTAATAATCTATGAGCGATAGCATAATTTTTATTTATGTAAAAGAAATGAGAGGAAAATGAAGGTGGCGCACTTAGTGCGCCTCGCGCCAACATATATCTTGGATTTGGTTACGCCTACTGCAAGGTTAGATTAAGAGTAAAAAAATTATCTAGTATATAAAATAAATGACCTAACCGGGGTCAATCTATGAAAATATACATATAAAAATAAAAATATAAATAAAAATAAAATATAATATAAGGGACTAACTGATGAGGAGATGAGAAGAAAATTGTTTATAAAAAACAGGTCAATTTATTTTTTCTACAACAACTATGAAATACAAGAAATCTATCAAATAAGAAAGATTTTTTCCTGATTTACATAAATATTTTGTGTAATGATTTTTTTTTTTTTTTTTTTTTTTTACCCTGATTAATACCGGCAATTTTTATGAGGAAATATACTTTACTTAAAAAAATAAATGGCATTTGAAAGGATGGAGCAATATTACGAAGAAAAACATAGTGCAATGCCTGAAAAACCCTCAGTACATTAGTTGGAAAGACAGGATCCCAGTAATGGATTCTAGTTGATCCTTTCAAGGGTGCAAATAATTTATACAGGGGGACTAACCCCCCGAGTCCGGCTAACCCTGACGGAACCCTGAATTAATAAATAACCAACATTTCGACACAGACAGATTGAGCTGGGTAGTTCTATATTTTTCTTCTATGAAATTAAATTATAAGTCTAGGTTTGGCAAAAAAAACAAAAAAAAAATTCCCTCCTCCAAACAACAAAAATAAAAATAATAAAATCACACCATATTGTTCAATGTAAGAATATAGAAGCCATCAGCTATTTTTTATACAGATTTTTTTTATGTGAGGTAGAGGGTCCGAATATCGCCCACTTAAGCATTTTTTTTAATTAGAAAAATAATCCATATGCTTTTTGTCTAAAAGGAGGTTTAATTTGTGATCTAGAATGTTATATATATATATATATATATATATATATATATATATATATATATATATATATATATATATATATATATATATTTATTTATTTATTTTTTTTTTTTTCGGTTGGCTCTATAGACCTTGTAGATCTTTGGCCGCGCGATGTGGTGTTCTTACAGACATTTATTTCTTGCGGGAGCACAGACAGCCTGGAGGGGGTTACCCAACCTCACGTTGCTGCGAACCATGGTTTCCATGGTGCAGCGGCAGGCTGGCCATTGCTCCACAACTGGTCCCTTTGGGGCCAATTCGGCAGTGTCCTTCCCACCGACTCACTCGGGTTCAAGGACAGTGACAAATCGGTCTAGATCCACGGATTATGGCTGTTCGGAGTCAGCAGGCGCACGAGGACCTATATTTCTTTCCCCGAGACAGACCGTCCATGGACCAAACCTCCCGGCGGCTATTTTATGTCCTGGAAAACCACAACGCGATTCACAATTAAGATACACGGGGTAGGGTCATCACTCCTACGCCCGGTCTGTGTGAGTGGCCTCCAGTAGGCTGACGGGACTCACATACCCGGGGGAGGGGGATAGTAGCAGGCTACGTGGATTTTCCCTGGCAGGCGGTCACCCAAATCTGGGCGGTCACCCATCCAAGTACTAAACACGCTCGACGTTGCTTAACTTTGATTACCTATTGCAAGCGCCTTAGCCCGCTCGGCCACCCCGGCCCCTATATATATATATATATATATATATATATATATATATATATATATATATAGATATGAAAATTCAGCCTTCGTATGTTTGTGATTGCAAAACTCAAAAAGTAATCAGTCGATTTTGATGCGGTTTTCACTATCTTTTAGAGAATTTCTTCGAGAAGGTTTACATGCATTATTTTTTTTCGAAATTCTCCCGTTAAGGAGAGAAATAAGGAAAACTTTCAAAAACAGTGGACATTTTTTTAATCGTTGTCATGGAAACTTCAAACGCGTGGAAGTAATTCACAACAAAAACATTTTAACAAGTGTGAAAGCGTCATTTGTTAATAAAATCGGTAATAGCTTAAAACCGTGAAGATTTTTTTTATTGCCGTTTTGACAAATTTATTATAATTTTGATCCTCTTCCTAAAGAAACATCTAAATGAAATGGAAAGAATTGTAAACAGTGCCGTCAATTACCGAGACAAATTTTCATCTCATTGGCCTTGGAATATTTAGTCAGAATTTTTGTTGGTAACCGCTTGTTAAAAAGTTTTGGTAGCCCCTCCTCCCCTCTCCTCCCCCCTAAGAGTTTTAATAATTGAATCATTGAAATAACATAAAAAAAAGAGTCTAAGTGCCCTTAGAAAATCTTTTCAGAATTAAAATTTCAACTTGAAAGATATTAAGGTTGTTTAAGTACTAAAATTATATATAAAATGGTACTAGATTTACAATGAAGAAATGATTTTTTTTGCAAAAATACAAAAATATTTTTTCTTTCTTTCCTTTCATTCCACAATGCGTCAGGGTATTGAATTGAATGATGTGTATGTATATGCAATAAGTATGATAAAATGTGCAATATATAAACAATGTGAAATTAAAGTTAAACAAATCATTTTTTTTTTTTTTTTTAAATAGTTTTGTACAAACTTTTCAGTATGATGATGAATGGTGATTAGGAATGACAAGAAGAATAGTTCTGTCTTCTGTTACTCATACTATATTTTAAAAGTTATACTTCAGAGAAATTTGGAGCTTTGTATAAAAACCGTGTTTTTCTGATTATCGCCGTCGGAGCGCATCGGATCAACAAATTGGCCGATATGAATTCGTCTTAAAATGAAATAACTTCATTTCCTATCAGAATCCGTAAAAAAAAAAATACTCCATTTGAAATTTCAGAGTAAGATACGCTGTAGACGAACTGGAGAAGATTATGGGAGTGGTAATGCCATAAAAAGGTACTTCATAATTTATAACAAAGAACCACCAAGTTTCATCCCGTTATTCCAAATACTCTGGTATCTACAGAGGATGATCCATGTCTCCAGGGACACTCGGTATAGATTGCGTAAATCGATTTATAAATGGTTGATGTGCGATGTGCTTGGTATCTCTGGTGTACATTTATAGCTTGTTTTTTTTTTCTATCTTGATGATTCCTAAATTGACAAAACGTTGAATAGATAGTTATTTACTGCTATATAAGATACTCAAGGTTATCATTTTTTCCCACTAATAATAATATCTGATGTGGACAACACATGACTTCCTTATACGCCTATTAAACTATAAATCGGTGGCTCAAAAAGTGATCCTGAATTTGGTTACTAGTTTCCGAAGATCGCAGTATCTCTAAAACAACACTCGGCGTCTTGACATCCATCTATTGACACACACACACACACAAATAGGGAGGAAAACCAATATTTAACACTTAAAACAAGTAATAAAAATGTTTAATTGGATTGGAAACCAAATTGAGATTGTAACCTTTATTACCGAAACATATGATTTATGTATTAAATTTAAATATAATTTTTGATGTAAGCTTATTATGACCTTCAAGTAAAGTACCGTTTTCGGCTCACCAGTTTTAACCAAAATATAGTAAATACATTCATACCAATATAAAAATCCTATTTACCAAATTTGAGATGTTTTAAATTATATTTTAATATGATTTTTGATGAAAGTCTAATATGACCTTCAAGTAAAGTACCGCTTCCGGTTTTCCAATTTATACTAAAATCTATTATGTCATTTAAATCAATATATAAGTTAAAAATACTAAATTTGAGAAGTTTTGTATAGTATTTTAATATAATTTTTTATGGAAATCAATTATGACCTTCAAGTAAAGTACCACTTCCAGTGATCAAGCAGTGACCAAAAAGGGAGGTTCAAAACTAGATTTTACTATATTTTTAAATACAAAATTTCAACGTTCTACGGCTAACCGTTTTTGAGTTATGCGAAATACGAACGAACATACGTACGTTCGTACAGACGGCACGACGAAACTAGTCAAAATGGATATTTCCGTTGAAATCTGAAAACCGAAAATTTTCGCGATTACAATACTTCCTTTACTTCGTACAAGGAAGTAATAAGAATAAACAGATAAGTGATTTTTTGTTATCCAAGATTTATTACTGAAAAAGTGAAAAACATTGGCGTTGAGTCATATTAAACTCGTATTCAGTTTTTGTCGATATAATTCGTCTTATGGCGTGAGTGTTTATATATATATTTTTTTAAGGAAAGATATTATTGCCAATAATAAAGTTTCGTCTAAAGCACCATATTGACATAAGCCGAGACTATGGGACAACTAAGCTACAGACGACGATAGTACGAATTCAAATGGTCTCTAAATCACAAGCTAACTGGTCCCTGAAGCCATTAGCTAAGGCAATCATTTTCGCTTAACTGCATCGTATGATCCGCCGACCGCGTCCGCTGAGCCAAATCCAGCTCAAAAGTACATCCATAAAACAGGCTTCAGTAGCTCATACAGATCTAAAACTTTTTATAACAGAAAATAAAAATCACTGCTGGTTTTATTTTTGTTTCTTCTCCAAGGAACTAAATTTTATTGTAGAAGTATAAATACAACAGTGGATCGATTGATTTCTCCATAAGGGCAACAGTCTAGCTCGAACCTACGTTTCAGCCGGGCGCCTTAAATTCGTATATAGTTTTTGTTTACAATTAAGGTTTTGAAAATTTGATAATGGCGTAAAATGATTATTCAATTAGCTCTTGAAAAATGTTTAGCAATATAGAATGACAGATAGAAAATTTGCTTTATTCTGGGACTAGACCCCTTCAGAATAACAAAAATGAACAAATATAAAGTAGACCCAGTCTGGCCAAAAACTACAATAACAAAAGTAGATGACTTTTTACATCAATATTAATAAAACTAAGTAAACAAAAAATGAGTTCTTCATTTAACAAAAATATACAAGTATTAAAAAAAATGAAAAGAAAATAGAAAAAGTAAAAAGGAGAGAAAAATGAAAATTATAAATAAATTTCCACTTAAACATCATAAACTTTTGATCACATTGTTTTTTTATTTGTTTTTTTGCTTATACAGCATCTTTTTGGAAAAGTAGATGTTGGAAAAGGAGGAATTTGAATGAGGATAGAGAAGAAGCATGGCGGATACTAGAAGAGGGGGAATTTAAGAGGAAAGTGGAGCGGGCAAGAAAGGAACGTTCGAATGTTTTGGTTCTGTAGGAGAGGGTATAGAGGTCAGAAAGGCGCGTTCTTGTTGCCAGTGAGTGGACTGAGGATTTGAATTGTAGGAGTCTGTAGATGTAGGAAGGATGTTGGTGAGTTGATAGTCTGGTATAGGAAAGACGCGAGGAAATATTGTCGCCGGATGGAGTGGAAAAGCTACTTTAACTCGCCTTAAAGATGGGAAACGTGGGACCGCCTCGAGGTACCGAAGACAAACCTTAAAACGCAGTTCTTGATTCGCTTCAATCTGTCCTCGAGTACGATCGAGAGGCCACCATGTACCACTCTGCCATAATCAAAGTGGGGGAAAATAAAATGGGATACAAGGAGCTTACGGGTTATTTGTGGAAGATGTCGGGAACGATGGAATAACTTGAGGATACTTATTGGCTATCGGGAAATTCGGTCGATGTGGGGTTTCCAGGACAAGGTATTGGTCAATAGTATTACCCAAGTTTTTAACAGAGGAGCTGAATGTGATGGGATGATTAAAGTAGGGAAGGTGATGTTGGATCTAAAGAGGGAGTTGGAACCTATGACAATGGCCTGAGTTTTCATAGTGTTTAACCTTAATCCATTCAGGTTTGTCCAGGCACTGATCCTATCTCGGTCGTCCTGGATATTGGCAAACGCTACTAATACTTCGGAAGGAGGAAAGGATAGGTAGATTTGGAAGTCGTCGGAGTGAATTGAATTAGGAAGATCATATACAAAATATAAGAGGCGATAATTCGTAATGTGATTTATTGTTGCCAAATTATTGCATAATTGGAGGCAAAATTTAATTATTTTAACGTAATTTTGTGAAAATCATACAATAGATTTGACGTTGAGCACTTTTCAAAATACAAATGAAAAAAAAAAGTGCACGGATTTTGTAATAAAAAAAAAGGAGGATAAAATATGCATACGAATCCATTTTACAACATTGTTATAGGCACTGGAGACAAACGTTTGGGAAGCAACGGTAGAAACAAGGGGCTTCGAGTAGAGCAAGGAAAAGGTACCTATTTTGGACTAAATCTGCAACATAAGGGAAATTATGGTCACCAGGAATAATTTTATTTATGACATATCCAGCATTGAAAATTTTATGGATTTCGCAATGATTGGGGTACCTAACTCTGAGCTCCATTTGTTATTTTACGTTTGTAAAATTTTTTGGTGAGATTTCATTTATTAAATTTCCTTGCAATCCTTTCTGCTATCAGCAAAAGTAACATATTTAACATAGTAACAGGTTTCTCTCAGCATCGGTTACAATTTGGTTTGGAGTGATCTGCTAAGGCAGTCAGTCAATGTAGAAAATTTAAGTAATGGGACATGTGAGGGAATTAGTATTTTAACGTTTAGAACATGTTTGCATCCGTAAAATTATTATTAACATGAAAGCCAAGCCCTGAAATAACAATCTAAAGCCATGCTTTATCAAAATCAATGAAATAAATTCTTCCAGATACATAAAATAAGCCCGGTTTGTTCATGGAACTGTAATTCTTATCTTTTCGAAGAATGGAACATCCAACAGTGTAAAAGGCCTTTGTCTATTTTCTGCGAAAACAATACATTTCTTTAGGTCTGATGAAGCTGTATACAAATTTGTTTGAGCTTTTCGTAATTGAATTTCATTGGAACCCATCATGAAATGAATTTCATTAGAATCCACTACTGCTTTTCAGATAATAATCTGGCCAGCGATTTTATTTTATAAGCCTCTCTTTACGTTTTTGTATTTTTTTAAAACTTTTGTATTAAATTTCCACTGCTTCATTTAGGTAGTTTTCAGATTTCTTTCATTGTGATTTATGCATTTTATAGGTACTAGGTTTTTTTTTTGTATTCTTAATCCAATTTTTTGTATTTTTGTAACAATAAACAGTTTAAAATTATTTTGATTCTTATTATTACTGCATCAATTCTATTAATTTATGAAAGTGGACTTTTTTTATTTTTTTTTTCATGAATTGGAAGATAAATATCAACGTATATAAATATTATATATAAAGATAAATATTTTTTTTTTTAACGTATAAATGGAAATTGCTTAGGTGTCCTAAAAATGATAGAATTATTAAGTTTTTGACATACTAGAAATGTAGTTAACTATTTTATGAACTCTTACCAATCAAATAATATTTAAATTAATTAGTAAACTCGAAAAGGATGAAGCCATAACCACGTGAACATTATTATCAATTGAAAAATCAACAACTACTTTCCCGAAGGGAAAACTATATATATATATAGTATATATATATATATATATATATATATATATATATATATATATATATATTTATATAAGTAAAAAGAAAATACAACAATTAATTTGTTTAGCGGCCCAATACAATAAACTGTTGTCAGAGCATTAAATATTTAAATATAATTACAGCATTTGAAATACTGTGTCATTTTCAACCTGTCCTAGAAATTATAAAAATTTTAATCCATTAAAAAACAAAATCTTCAATAAATCAATTTAATTAATAAAAAGTAGATATCGCAATAATTTTAATTAATTACAACAAAAAATCCAGATGCATTATTTATTCTGTTAAAGAACTAGGGCCTTATAATAAAGACACAAATGTATTATAGTAGTAATTAAGCCCATTTGCTGATAGTAATAATTATCACTTGTGAAAATAAAGCTAAGATAAAAAAAAAATATGTTGATAATTCTGCAACAGTTTCAAATTATTTTGAACATTGAAAAATTAAAAAAAAAAACGCGGTAATCCGGCACAACCAAATTAACAAAATGAAGCATATTGCAAAGAAAAACGCTTGATCAATCAACAAAAAATAAATGATTAGTTAACGGCAATAAATTACATCTACAACAGCATTTTTTTTTTTAATTAGTTACATTTTTTATCAACACTTAAATTACTATATAATATATACTTGTTATATCACCCTATCATAAACATATTGCCTTACAAAAATTTTTTTTTTTTTATCAAAATTATAAAATAAGTTGGCATCCGCATGATGGTATAGAAGGATAAATCTAATTAGGGATTCATAAATTATTTGTCACTTCTATATATATTTTTTTTATTCAAAAATGAGCAATTCAAAATACAGTTTGGTATTATTATACAAATTAAATTAAATGTAATATAAATCAGTATTATAAAACATTTATGAATTATGAATTTAATTAAGACAAGAAATCAAATAAATGTTGATACTCACCAAGGTTATTTTAAAATGTTTATGTGTTTTTAGAACTGAAGATGAATCTATAACATTCGAAACTAGTTTTCAATAAAAACAAAATTATAGAAGTGGCAAATAATTTAGCAATTTTTAATTATAAAATCTACAATATTATAACAAAATATAATGTTAAAATAGCCTATCATAAAGAAATGAATAAGTTTTACTTCTTTATTATTCCATTATTAGCGTAGTCAAATTATACTAGTGGTATTTTTCTTTATTTCTGCCATCGTGTGTTGATTTTTAAAAACAAATCTGCAATTATATCACCAAAAATAGTACTATCATTACAGTATGTTTAGTAATATACTAAAGTACTTACAATTACCATTATTATATACTAATCTAAGTGTTGATAACAAATGTAACAAATTTAAAAGAAAATGTAATTGCAGACATATGAAAAAATGGACAATTGTCCGAAACGTCGCCTAAGTACATAGGAAATTATAGGATATATATATTTATTTTTTTTTCAAAAAATTACTGTGATGATTAATCTTATAATCCACCTTGAAAATTGAGAAGATTATTTTAAAAATAATAATTTATTAACAAATACAGATTATCTCTAAAATAAAAGATCATTAGTTTAATAAATTTTTTAGGGGATTATTTTTGGATGCATTTACGTGAATCGTATGATTTATAAAGTTCAAATTTACATACGTTTTATTCCTTCTTTAATTTAATTATTATTAAATATTCGTTCCATTTTGGCACCGAACGAGAAAAAAATAATTGTTCCTTTGAAGTTCTTTTTACTTTACATAAATGCATTTGTATAAAAACTTAATAACGAAATAAATAATTTTTTTTTTCTTCGCGCGGAATGCAATCTAAGGACCTACCTAGGATTCCTGTTAACTAAGAATGCCTTAAAGCTCCTACTTCCTCCATCCTCGCTTGGGAGGGGGAGGGTGGTAGGACCTTGCAGGGAAGGGGAAGAGGGAGGTCTCTTGCAGGAGATTGATCGGACAAGAATGTTAAAGGAGGAATTCCTAGCGACATCAAAGCCTGCCAGTAAATAACAGAGCCACCGATTCCAGTTTAATTGACTAACTTGATCCGGGGTTAATTCTGGCCAAGTCCTTAGCCATAACTGGCCGCGGCGGTTGGGGAAACTTGTTTGGGGCTGACTAGGCGTTTTGAGGCTTAGCAACGGCTTTTAACAATTCCGAATTAATTGGTGGCCAAATTACAACCGCCTCATGCAAATAGGTCTTCCATCATCCGACGGTTTATAAGCCATTAACGTTTTGAGGGCAGAAGGAGAAGGAATGATGACAATAGGTAGTTATTACTTTTCTATTTGGGTCAGTTGATGGAGACGTATGATAATTTATAATAGAATGTAAATATTTGTACATCAATCATACTAATTATCATACCAATTTATCTTTTAAAATAACTTATATCAGGAATTAACATTCAAAAATATAATGAAAAACAACTCATCAATGAAAAAAAAACAGGTATAAAGCTCCTTGGGCACTGAATGACTTCGCACATCGGATAAAGTATCCGATGATATTCTATTATCGATGTTTGTCCCACTCGTTGATATTAATTCTACAACTACATGAGCTCATTTCGGAGTTGTCATAAGCACATATATACATCCAAAGTTTTATTTAATCTTCATTTTAAGAGACAAAACAGTTGGAAGATTCCAAAACACAAAGCCTCAAGTCACTAAAATACCGGCAAACAACTAGCCAGCCAAAGTTTCGCCAAGTCAGGCATCACCATGACACTGAAGAACCGAGGGCCAAGATCAAAAACAGCACATCAAAGTTTTACCGAAACAGGCAAAGTTTTCCTTCAGCGTGTGGCTGGATTTCTTGGAGTGATGTGCTGTCTCTGATCAATGCGTCTTTCTGGGATGTTGATGTGAGATGTGCGAAATTTCACTTTTTCGTAAAGCAGCACTCTTCCTCCAAGTTTTGAGACTTGGCCGAAACTCAATGCATTAGAGTTCGTCTGCAAAATCTAAATATTTTCGAGATAATTCAGAATCTAAGAGTAGTATTGCGTTTAGCCTTGATCAAGCCGATTTTTCCAAAAATATTATCAGACATTAAGTTTTTCTATGATTCAATTTTGACTATTTGATGTATGTTAGAGTACCTATGCAATAGTTTGTTATGCAATATTTTATTTTAATTGCAAAGAGTCTAAACTAAACATTTTACAACTCCAGTAAAAATGGCTTACATATGATTGAAGGAACATCTCCATATATCAGAAACAACAAATTGCACCAAAACATCATCAGGGATTGATAAATTATTTGCTACTTCTATAAATTTGTTTTATTGAAAACTAGTTTCGAATGTTATACATTCATCCTCAATTCTAAAAACGCACAAAAAATTCAAAAATAAATACATAATTAATATGTATAATAATACCAAACTATATTTTGAATTACTTATTTTTGAATTTTTTGTGTGTTGTTAGAACTGAAGATGAATGTACAACATTCGAAACTAGTTTTCAATAAAACAAATTCATAGAAGTGGCAAATAATTATTAATCCCTAATTAGATTGATCCTTCTATACCATCATGCGGATGTCAACTAAAACCTCATCATCTGACTTTGTATTCGTTCATTGGACAAAGTCTAAGGACTATTCCACGACAAAATAGCTTCAGACCACAAAGATGCCTTAAAAAGACTTAAATGCGGGACTTAATGTAGTTTTTTTTTTAATTAAGTTTTATTTTTTCTCTTCTCTCCTCAATGTTTTACAGACTGTGGCCCTTCTTCGTTTAATATAACAAAAACCTAGAGGAATTAGTCCTGCGGGATACTATTCTGCTATGCCTTACATGTCAGCATATAAGCTGGTTGTAAGGCACAGGTGCGGATAAATTAAAAAAAAAATTAATTGTGCCATGCTGGATCAAGCATAAATGAATTTTTGAGTAAACTTAAATTTCTTTGTATAATTAGTGTTTTTTTTTTTTTTAAATTTAATATACTTGATTAAATACAATTAAAAAAAATCGACAATATTAAGATTAAAATTTAATTAAGAAACCTACAATATCAAGCCTGATAATTGTTGGTAAATCTGATATATTCGACATAAGAACTAAGTTTAATCGAAACGGGATAAAGTAAGCAATCACTCACAACTTGTACTCGCTGCGTCGTGAAGTCGTAAATCACTCGGTGCTTAGCTGTCAAGTGGATTTCTGCTTTAATTTCTAACCTCCGATCTCGCCATTGGAACTGCTTTTAAAATTGGTGGGGGAATCGGAGCGTTCAAAATTTTTTATTAGGTGAACATTAATCAATTATTTTTAAATTAAAACCATTCATATCGCAAAAAAATATTTCTTTACAAAAACTAGAAGCTATCTGCCCATAAACGAGTAAGTAATCATATTATACTGAATTCTAATTACATAAAATTACTTAAGTTTCTTGTTAATGTTTGATCATTCAAATCACTAGCATCATTTTGCTAGTTAATAAGGAAAAGAAATTTCGAATACATTGTAAACTACGAATACTCCTCGTATATGAGTCCTTTCACTAGCTTGGGTCAGTTAATATCATTGCAAAATTTTCACCATTAGATGATGGATCATTAAAAATATTAAAATTATAATAAATTCTACCTTTTTTATGCTACATATTCAATTATCTGTTGTCATTAATAAGTCATCAGAAGTGAATTAAAAAAAAATTCTCTTTGCATTTTTTCTGTCTTTTGTCATGTCCCCATTCTCGGGTACTCTGCTTTATGGTTATTTCCAAACCTTACCTCCGGCCTGAAAACGCTGGTTGCTTGGTTATTTTTAGTGCAAACCATTCTAACTTATTATGTAGGAGTTCTGAACCTAAATCTATAAAAATGCATTGTGGACAGTGCATTTTGTGTCTGTCTTGTGCGGGCCTCAGTCCTTTGACGAAACTTAAACTTGGCGGCTAGAAGGTACTTGTATTAATTCTTTGGTTATGTACATGCTGGCACCACTGTTAATTCCCGCCTAAGGAGGCATAACCTTCAATGTTTCCAGAAAAGCTTCACAGTATTGTGCAAGGTCCAATGTGTTTGTGTTTAGGTGAATACATCACTTCATTTTCTCATTCCTTTTCTTGTACTGGAGTCCTAGAAGAAGGTAAGTACCTTTAGCTTTTTTAAACGTAGTTCGTTGCTGAACGATTGCATGTTTTCACATAGAAAAAGTTGTTTTGTTTATATTGATGATGAAGTACTATTTCCTAAAAATACGTTGTGTTCTTAGTTCTTTGTGCCTTCAATAATCAATAACTTCAGTAACAGTATAATTGAGAGTCTCATATTTAAATCTTATTTTATTTATTTTTTATATTTATTTATATTTTATTTTTTTGAGGGAGAGAGGGGGTTTTAAACTGTAGTTTTCACATAACATTATACATCATAGCTTTATTAACACACAATTCCCGTTAGAAAATCATTTCAAAATTAAAACTTTCAAAAAGGTCAAACAATTTTTGCTCAGATAATAATTATTTCAACGTGTTCAAAACCGCTTAGAAACGCTTCTTTACATGACTGAAATTTTCGCAAATAATTACAATTAAAATATTTATTGGGAGGCTATTTGTGAGAATTTGTTCGAACATTTTACTCGCAGTTTTCGCTAGTATCACCATTCTGAATAATTGTTTTATATGTCCACTTTTCTAAACATATTATTTATTTCGTCGTATGGGATACTTAAACCAAAATGTGCTTAATATGACTTTGAAGCCCCAGCAGAATATATCTTAGCTACTAATATAATTAATTATTAATTTTATAATAGTTCAAATGGGAGTTTAATGGGAGATTAATAATGTTTTAATTCTGGTGTTTAAATAAAGATTTTTTGTAGAAATTTCATAATATATTTTTAATATTCTCAGTCCTTTGCACCCACCTTAGTCCTTTGTCAACAGTAATTAATGAATTAGCTAAATAACATTATTCGAGCAAATAAATGAATGCTGCTTTGGAGGATCAATATCCATACATATAAGGTATGGGTTGGTAAAAAAAAAAATGATAAAACTAGTAATGGAAAATCGTACATTCATATTGACCAAAATGCCTTATTTTCATGAAATAACCCATATATTAGACCATACATACTATACTAGACTAACTATAACCACACATGTACAACTTTATACAAATAGTTGCTGACTAGACTTGGTTTTAGTCTAACTAACCTGTTAGTCTCGAACTAAACTAGTCTGAGGTTAAGTTTTTTAATATGAAACAAATTATCCCAGAAATAGTTTACTCCAAACCTAGAAGCCATGATGGCCGAAAGCGTTAAGCCGAGAGATACATACCGTACGGGTAGGACTGGTTCGATTACCATCATAGTCAGTTAATATTCATTTCCTGGCGGTCCCGCGATATGAATCGAAACACTTAGAGTTGGGCAAAAAGTACTCTTGAGTAACGAATACCGAATGTTTTACTCGAATTACTCTCACTAGCTGGGATTAGATACGACTGGGGAAGGATGAGATGATCAGTCTTCACTAACCTTTCCATTCCTAGTCGTATATAATCTCGGCTGGTATTCGACTAAATATTCGGTACTCTCAGAGTACCTCTTGCCCATACCTACTAACACTCTTATTCAGGTTATTACTAGCTCTAGATAGCCGTTGAATTTGGAGAAAAACCAAAAGAAATTCAAATCTTATTGGGGATATATTATTGTTTATTCTCCGAACTGTTGAGGCCCAGAGAAGATAAGTTAATGGCCAAAATGACTCTCGGATTAACGAAAAGCCCTATATTTATTAATTAATAAATTAATGTTTCCTTCGCCTCTTTTACGGAAAACAGGATGAAGTTACTCGATTCGACTAATTTATTAAGTTTTAAAAAAACACCTAATTTAAAATTTTTAAATATATCCTACAATCAGATTTGAAACGAATGATCAGGAACAGTGTGTATCAAAGTAGGGATATTAATGATAAAATGCATGTAAAATATATTCCGTACCAATTACAAAAAAAAGTGAGGAATTTGGTAAATGATGGATACCAGTGAAAGGGATTTTCTCCTCACTTTAGGAAGTAGAGATCCCATCCATCTTTTAGGTAAATTTTTAAAAAAATCTAGAATTTTCAGGAACCAAATTAAGAATGTAGCCAACACCATTATTATGGACTTCCTTGGTGTCTTATATAATCATTAATATTAATTCCAGAATTCTATTCCATTACAAATAATCTCTTTTTCACAATACTATTATACCTATTTTGTCAGTCTGAAATTTTCTCTCTCATTTTTTTTTTCTTTTTTCTTTAGACCGAGTGGTTCGTTGTGTAAATGAGCAGCTCAGCGCAGTTGTGCAGCAACTCCTAATTTAATAAAGAGATTTTCTTTTCCTTATATATACAGTACTCAGGGACCAAGCCATGCTCGGAAACTATTTTATTAAATTAGTTTACGTGGGTAAAAAAAAAAAAATACAAAAGCTATATGTTGTACTGTCATGTACTTTTCCATAGCTCTATTAGTTTATTAAGCACACCACAATATCAGTATTATAAATATATAAAAATGAACTTTTTATTTGAAAAAATCGTCATTAATTAATTAATTATTATCTCTAGATTTTTACTAAGATATGAATTTAAATATATAGTATGTCTGTTGAGAAACAAAGTAGTAAGTAGTAAGACGGAGGAAGTAATATTTTTTTGATCTTGAAAAACAATCCTTCTTTACTGTAAAGAATAATACTATATTAATAATTTAAAGAATAATAATAAAATAAAGATAATCATACTGCAAAGAATAATTAAGCAATACTTTACTATAAAAGTAAGTAATATATTACTGTGTATAAAACCTATTGAAGCAGGAATTCCACAGGGGAGTGCACTGAGACCACCATTGTTCAATATCTTCACATATGACTTATCCATGCATGAATATACTTAATTTGCTGATGACACAATACTCCTCAAATTCCCCCAAAAAACCTGTACTGACGTATATTATCTTATATCTTATTTATTATATAAATAAGAAGAAAAAAAATAGTAACAGTTAAGAGACAATAAAATAAACTTTGGACAATTAGTGTTTTGTTTTTTTCTTTGAGCTTCACTAATGATTATAATTATCATATTATGATTATTAATATTAATTGTATATCATCATTATCAATTATATATCACAATTATCATATTATGATAATTATAGTAATTAGAGTCGCATTAATCATTCAACATTTATTTTATTGTCCTTTATTTTTTTTTAAATATTTAATTTTGTTTTTTAGGAAAAACGAAGGGACGATAAAATTGAAAATAAATTAATTAATGGCGAAATTTGTGTTTAAAAAACATATTTATTTGAATGATATTTGACTAGAATAATTTAACGCGGTTAGTTCGGTTTAAAGATACCCTATAAGGTAATTTTTCGTTGTCTTTTTTCCACTGCCGATTTACTAAAGATGAGTTTTAGGTATAACCCAATCGATTTCTGAGGCCCAAAAATTCGTATTCTAACAGTTTCAGCAAAATCCTTCGGCGGTATTTCAAGATCCATTTTGCAGACAGACAGACTCATAGACTCATATTAAGGTAGAGGATTATTGTACAATAATGTATTTTTTTTAAAGAAATTACTAGTATGTACTACCTTTGTTGAATGTATGAATGGCTTCCGTCGGTAGCCATTGCCTCCAGAAGTGAGCCACTTCCTTATAGCCGAGGCGTTCTCCGGGATTCGACCCTGGATCGTCGTGTCCGAGGACCGGGAAGACGAACTGCGCTGGGAACGTGTGTGACATCAAGTGGGTCAGGTTCTGAAGCGCGTGGACTTGATCGTCGGAAGAACGCCCAGAAGCGTGGCCTGAGATACCACCTCTGCAAAAATAAATAAATGAATAATATAATAAAATATTGGAGATGCAGTTGGATGTTGATGGAATCTATATAAAAATGGAATATATAAAAACATTAGGGTCACATGGGAATATAAAAATAAATTAAAATAGTGTACATAAAAGTATTAACATAAAATACAGAAGTAATATAAGATAAAGGATATAAAGTTGAAATGGTAAAGAATGTATATACAAATAACAGTAAGAAGTGAGGAACCGGAAGTGGGTTAAATACGTAAAGGAAAACAAAACGGAAATTAAGTACCGAATAAAAAGGAAGAGATAAAACTCAAAGAAAACAAGTAAAGAAGAGAGAGACGAATAACAGATCAGTGAAAAAACAAAAAAGGAAGCTTACTTTGGTTCTCGCCCTTTAGGAATCGAATGACGGCTTTATAAAGAGCATTTTCGTAGGTACCCATCTAGTTAGTGGAAGATAAAGGTAAAGACAAAGGTATGCAAGACAAAGATGTAAGACAAAGGTATGCTAAAGTACATGCGGTGTGCTAAATGTGTTGCAGTGATTGTCTCTTATTAAAAAAAAAAAAAAAAATATTTTCGGGAGTTTGATCTTCGAGGAATGGAGCGACAAATATAATAAATCTTATCCTAGTTAATTAATGTTTAATACATCGTTTCATCTCTTTGATAATGAATGTTAATTTCTATTATCAATTCTAAGATCAATGATCTCTTCTTTCAATCTAGGACAAACCTAACATATATATAAAAAAGAAAAAAATCTGCGTACCTAAACTGTGAATGTCAGATCAGAAACTAACTTAAAAGATAAAATAAGCACAGAATCCCCGTTCACCTTTTCAAACTGAATTTCTATTAACGTCTAACAGAACGCTTTCTGAATTTTATCGGATTCTGCCAAAGCCTAATGCAATTTAAGTGCAAATAGCATGAAGATTTGTTTATTTTTTTTTCTAACAGCTCAGTGAACTATATTGGAGAATTTCAAGATAGCAAATTATCTCTGTGAAAACATAAATCATTGATATGTGATTTTACACTGTAGAATAGGATAGAAAGAAAACAAACAAATGAACAAATAAGTTGTGCAAAAAAAAAATAAAATAAAAAATGAAATAACATTTCTGGCTTACATATTGAAATAAACAAATAAGAATCATAAATAATATAAAATAATAAAAGAAAAAAGAATCTTTGTGAAGCAATATAGACGAGTGCTACTAAAAAGAAGAAAGAGAGTGAAAAAGGAAACTTACATTTACCCGTTTAGCAAAACATTATCGTTAAAATAATTATTTACATCTCATGATGAGAACAAAAATATATATACATAAATTTACATTGTAATATGATAAAGAGAAAAAAATAAGCACACAGAAAAAATAGTGAAAGAAAGAAAATCAATATCTGAAACATATTCAAACAAAATTAACAACATAAAGAACACATTTAGATTTCTTAACAATCAGATTGTAAATTTCATTGTAGAGAAAATAATTTATAGATAAAATGAAAGGAACCCTTGAGATTTATAAATCAAACAGCGAACAATATTGACAATGAAATGAAATGTGCCAAAAACGTACGCAATGGAAACTGATGCAGTATAATGCTGTGGTTAGCCAGCGTCCAACTGGCTTGTGATCAGGAATTGGAACAGGAGGGTTTTAAATGTCACTAAGGAAGGGGAATGCCGAGTTTTAGGAGGAAGAGAATTCCAAGTGGCGGAACGGGCAATGAAGGAATGATGGAACGATGCAGATCAATTGAAAGGTGTATAAGTCTAGGATAAATTATATACATTACGTTTTAATAAAATGACGAATAAAATAATTCTTGTCATTAGATCATATCGAATGACGTGATACATCAATTAATTTAAATTTACATCGATTCTCTGAGATTCACACCAGATCTCTAATTAAAAGCTCTGCATTGGTCAGAAAAACTGTTACTGTCGAGTAAAAGCTTGAAACTCAGCTTATCAATTCTGGTATTTGCCAAAATCAAATTAAGTATATCTTTGTTAAAATAGAGTGGAGATTCCTGGGGGCGATTTTTTGTCAAACCTCACGTACTTCAAGATGAATGCCTCTTTAAGACATGAATTGTTGCCATATATACATGCATATGCCGATATGCATAGACACATGTTAAACGGTGTAGTAATGATCATGTTATTTCTTATGCCTATATTATGATAGTTCTATCCATAAGAGCCATAAGCGGTTATTATAATATCGTAAAAAATAATATATTAAACCGATAAAGTGAAATGTATTATATCCAGTCTATACTGATTAGATTTAGTGGCTTTCAGTCCTAACGTTGCCTAAATTAGCGAAACGTCGACCGGCTAGTAATTAATTACTGTTTGAAAGACTTCTTTGTTTGTTATTTAAATTACGGTTATATTTTCAATAGAAATTGCAAAATATTAAAATTTGCCATCTCTAATGAAAAAATATATACCAGAACAGAAACATATCCCTAAAAAAATTGTAAATATCTATCTACGATTATACAGGGTGTCTAGTGAAAATCGGCTTCTTTTCTTTATTTAATATCTTTTAAGGACAAATATATGATCTAATCAAAAATATTCCAGAAGAAGAAGTGGTAGGTCTTCCACTATAGTTTCACCAAGGCGTGGCAAAAACTTGGGGTACGCAGATAAACGCAACTTTTAATATGATCGTTAATAGTCATTAAAAAATTATTAAATACCCTACAAATTTGCTTTTCGATATTTTCAAAATTTAAGAATTTACACCATTTTAGAATATCGTAATCTGAACGTCATTGTTATTTTTTAAATTAATAATAAAGATTTTTATTTATGTTGAATAATCAATAATTGACCTTGGAACTTTGTGAAGGAATGAGATGGTCCGGGAGGCGGTCAAAAAAGTGGATCACAAATAGTAAAAACTGTTTATTAGGAACCGACGTTTCGACCCACTTTGCAGGTCTTCTTCAGGGCTGAATAAACAAGATACAAAAATAAAACTAAAACAATGGTATATGCAGTGAATGAATTAATAATTAAAAAGACTTAATGAGAAAAAATGAAAACGGTGATGAATTTGTAAAATGAAACTGAAAGGGTTATAACGACAACTAAAAATAAATTGGTGAATATTTATTAATAAAAATGGCTATATAATGATAAAAATAGATAAACTAAAAGATAAATAACAGTAAATAAAAAAAATAATAACTCTGTTAATTAAGTGAAAAAGAGAATAAAAATAAATAAACAGACAAAATTAAAATGTACTAAATTTTAGTTATTGTTATTTCTCTTTTAGTCATCTATTTTTATTATTATGTGGCCAGTTTTATTAATAATCAGCTTAATATATTAAAATTCACGAATTTATTTTAAGTTGTTATGATTCTATCAGTTTCATTTTAGAAATTCAAAAATTGTTTTCATTTTTTCTCAATGCCTTTTTAATTATTAATTCATTCACTGTATATACCATTGTTTTATTTTTATATCTTGTTTATTTAGCACTAAAGA
Organism: Rhaphigaster nebulosa; assembly: GCA_948150685.1. NCBI lineage: Eukaryota > Metazoa > Arthropoda > Insecta > Hemiptera > Pentatomidae > Rhaphigaster > Rhaphigaster nebulosa. The sequence goes on along the minus strand of OX411312.1, from coordinate 42,219,577 downwards.
AGACCTGCAAAGTGGGTCGAAACGTCGGTTCCTAATAAATAGTCTTTACTATTTGTGATCCACTTTTTTTGACCGCCTCCCGGACCATCTCATTCCTTCATTTTTATCGCCTTTCTATAAAAAATATTACCAAACCTGTGGGTGCAGTGTTTTTTAATTGTAAAATATAATTACTGAAATGATTTTTTCACAATTGTGAATTCAAAATGTCTACTAATTTAACTATATAGAAACATTTTCTCATATTTCAGTCAATATGATTTCTAATTTTTTTTAATTTTTTCGTAGTACAGTTTTTCTCGACATCCCTTAATATTAATGTGTTCCCTCATCCTTTGGACCCTTTCTTATCATTGGCGTTATTAACTAATCCCTAAGAGACTTAATTATCTTCGGGAATAACCCTTAAGGTAGAGGATCCTGCTTGTATAAGAGGGCATTCATTTGCTGTTAATTGCCGATACGTTCAATATCTATATCCAATATCTGTCTCCACAAACGCCAGGTGAAATCGTGATTATCGTGTTTCGGATCTTTTATGATTTATTTTTTCGTATGTAATCAGTGCATGAATATTTTTATACTTTATTATTATTATTGCTATCGAAGCCGATGCTCCTATTATTAAATTGATAAAAATTTTGAACTCGTAAAATAAATTTCCTTTTCATAACTGGGGAAAAATAATTTCAGAAACTACTTTTTTTACATTTCATCAGACTACTACGGACTGTAAACATTTAATAGAAAGACGATGAAAAAATACATAAAAATTTTGTATCATATCTCCAAAATTCCATTTTATAAGATGTCTGAAAAAGTAATATTATCGTTCAAAGTATAATATTACAACAATATAATAACAATATTATAAAAAGGGGTTAATCCTTAAATCATAAAATTTCGAAATGCGATTTAAATAAATAACTATTAATGAGCATATTAAAAATAGGTATTATTAGCAAACTAAGGTTTCATGGCTTGCCAACAAGACGTAAAACAAGTTAAAAAAAACAATATCGGTAGATGAAACTATAGAAGTACACTTAAGACTTTTTCCTCTGAAATTTTTTTATTATATCATCCGTTTGGCCGTGAGTAGCATTTGATCCGATTTATATTGGATATCCCGTATGTCCCTAAATTCAATTTTCTTAGTATATCTACGTATACACCTTTTTTTTTTAACGAAAGCTCTGGCAAACCATTTATTTTTTAATTAATTAATTTTAATTGATTTCCCTTTGATGAATGATAATTGCTTCGTTAGAGGCATTATATAATGAATACCAGCTCTTTATCAAGACGGAAGGAGAGTTTAAGAATTGTCTTATAGAAAAGCGAGTTTGGAAAGACTCACAAATATCCTGGAAAGTTCTTATCACTGTTGGAAGTCCTGGATGAGTTCTGGAGAACTATAGGAGAAGGGGTAATTCCAGACCCTCTCCAGATGGCTATCTGTGCCGGTTTCCCTCCATTGATATACATCTTGTTGTCTCTATCTGTGGTCTGGTTCTTAATCCCTTAAACTTGTATGCTGATTTAAAATGAAGATTCATGACTGATCCATTACATAATACAAATCTGCTATCAACATTTTCGACACTGTTGATTTTTTGATAAATTTATCATCAAACTGAAGGAAACAAACCGCATCTAATCATATTACAGCATAATAGTAAAATTAAAAGGAGTAATTTTGGTTAAGATTCTTTAAGAGAGGAATTAATCGCAAAGTTTTGCCAAAATAAAACCCAATAGTCGTGCATCGTTAAATGTTTACAGACGTTTCGACCCTCTTTGCTTGTTTCGTTAGGGGTACAAAAAACATATGGAATAAAAGTATTTTATATATTATTATAATTATTATTAATAAAAAATACTGTTTAGGTTCAAATGGACTTATAACAACATATAAAAATATAAGGGAATTTATTTCAAAATTTTGTATGTATTGACTTTACTGATTTGATTTATTAATATATAAAATACTAATTACAATGAAGATTTTTAAGTATGCGAATAATCAAGTTTATTAAAAATTATTTTAGTAACGTTTACATTACTTACATGTATATATATATATATACATGTATATATATATATATATATATATATATATATATATATATATATATATATATATATACATATATATAAATAAGTGGTAAACGTAATCTTACTTCGTTAAGATAACTAAAGATGAAAATAAACCTGTATATATTTTAAATTGGTTTTCTCCTTTACTCTTAGAATAGATACGTAAATATTCATGGGAAATAACTGGTGTGTAAGGCAGTAAACAAATCATATTTCTCTACTTAGCTAAGTAACTAAATATAGCTATATTTCTCTCTCGTTTTAGAGGTTGGAGCTTCATACCGTGGGGAACATATCAATTTTTAAGATATATTTAGGTCTTTATTTTCTTAGAGGTAAAAAAAAAAAAAAAATTAATTGGATTATTTTATTCTATATTATTTTTCTGAAAAATTTTTTGAGATGAAAAAATCTCATTTTAATCCTTTTAAATCTCATCCAACATATTTTCATTCGATTTACAGTTTCCCCGCCCGTATTGTTTTTCTTGTTTGATGTTGCCTCTTTAAGAGATTTGGTTGAGAACAAATTTTCATGTTTCATTTCACATACGATAAAGTTTTTTTTTGGTTCCGACTCGTGATAATTTCAATTAAAAAGTTGTTTTAATTGTGTTTATGAGGGATGGAATTAATTCATTTTAAATTAAAAAAAAAAATTGCAATCATAATTTATAGCTAAAACTTTTTTATTGCACCGTACTCCATTGAATGTATAATAATAAACATAAAAAGAGGATAACTATATCGTATGAAAATTACCATTACGTATTTTTTTTTTTTTTTAAAGTGGACTTCTACCACTTAAATAAAAACAGCTCATATGATAAACAATGTACTGAGTATAATACTAAATTTGTGTGACTTTATTTACTGCATTAATCTATACATAATATATTGTTTAAATCGTTAAACTTATAATAATCGATATTATCATTAATACAGATTTTGTTATTAGTTATTTTTTGTTCTCATTAGTTGATTAATAACCACACAAAAGAGTTATATTTACGCTCATATTTGCCAGTTGCGGTTGGTAAGTACAAATATTGAAATTGATTCTTCTAAAAAAAAAAAAAAAAAGCATATATATATACATTTATAGTTTTATATTTTTTCCTAACAATAAATAAAGTTTTGGTGTAAAGAGAGTCAATTCACGAGGGTTTTTTCATTTGTAACAGTTTCGTTTTGACAGTTTTGCACTGGCAAAAAAAAAAATAAATAAATAAAAATCATAAAATTCAGAGAAGGAATTTTTAATGATTCAACTTCCGACATTGTTCGAATCCCTCCAGAGCCGATATGACAATCAAACACGGGAAACATGTTCAGAAAACTAACATGTTTTCCCCGTCCCGAATGTTTGTAGAGTAAGTCACACACTAATAGACGGCTTGTTTAAATACGGTGCGCTCATAGCTATTTCCTGGATTAATATTTGAACTTAATTAAACCAGTCATTCGAAAATGATCATCTATCGATTCCTATCTCGTTTAAATACGAAGTTGCGTTTCGCTGTTTAAACATAGATCTAATTAGGGATTGATAAATTATTTGCCCCTTTTATAAATTTATATTATTGAAAACTAGTTCGAAACTAGCAATTCAAAATATAGTTTGGTATTATTATACATATTAAATTAGATTAATATAAATCAGTATTATAAAACATTTATGAATTATGAATTTAATTAAGACAAGAAATCAAATACATGTTGGTACTCACCAAGGTTGAAATGGATTATATCAAACAGAAAAGTTTATACTGGATTCTTCTCGCATTGAACTAACAATGAAACGAAGGGCAGGTAGGATGTTTTTAGGTAAACGGTTTAAGGGTCAGAGTTTTTCCAGTAATGCCGGTGAGTAATTGTTTTTTCTGTTATAGATGGGAATAAATTTAAGATTGGACTATTGGAGATATTTATTTGGTCATTTAAACAAAAATCTGGATTTGAAGGATTTTATTATTTCAAGTGCTTCATATATATTTAATTTGAGGCTGTTTTCAACGTGGCGTATTAATTTAACACCTGAGTCTTTGATGAATTTATGATTATTTTCATTTAAATGAATTGAAAAGTTGGAATTATCTGTGTTATTGTTATATGCATGTATATGTTCCTTTAATCTCTGATTTTGCGATCTTCCAGTTTTTTCGTTTATTTAGCTGCACAATCATTACAATTTAGTTCGTATACGAAACAATTACTCACCGGCATTACAGGAAAAACCCTGACCCTTAAACCGTTTATTTATAAACATGCTACCTACCTTTCGTGCATTGTTAATTCAATGCGAGAAGAAACCAGTACAAATTTTTCAGTTTGATATAATCCATTTAAAGCTTGGTGAGTACCAACATGTATTTGATTTCTTGTCTTAATTAAATTCATAATTGTTTTATAATACTGATTTATATTAATCTAATTTAATATGTATAATAATACCAAACTATATTTTGAATAGCTTATTTTTGAATTTTTTGTGTGTTTTTAGAACTGAGGATGAATGTATAACATTCGAAACTAGTTTTAAATAAAACAAATTTATAGAAGTGGCAAATAATTTATCAGTCCCTAATTAGACTGATCCTTCTATACCATCATGCGGATGTCAACAAAATATAGCTCATTGTGGGTGGTAACGTAGTTTCACACAAATAATCTTCAAAGCTACCCGCTGAAAAATATGACGTAAAATACCCCGTCATAAGTAGAGATGCCTTCAGTTTTCGAGATTTTACTGCTCCTGCTTAAGTCAATGTATAGTCACTTAAGCTTACAGCTTAAGACGCTGTATACAATTAGCCAATTTAAGCTAATTGTATACAGCGTCATTTTTCTTTGGGAAAAAAAGAGCAATTTCTTACCTTTTAACAAGTTTATTGGTAGAGTTATAATAAATAACTGTTACATGAATTGGAAATGAAATTAACGTTTGTAAGCTAAGTTAGATGTTGTCTAACATCTTAACACCCGAACGCCGCGAGCTGGTTGGTACACAAATTTTTTGTGCACACGAGGCAATTATAGCTGACAGTAACCCCTCCAATGCGAAACTCAAGTACATATGCATATATTATTTAATTCTTGAACTTAATTAATAGAAGAATTAACTTGAACGAATAGTTAAGGGAAGGCATTTATGAGAACGGACGCAAAACGCATTATTGGTAATAACTAACAAAAATTATGTGTTCATTAAGTTCAGGTAACATAATTTCTACTAATATAATTATAAATGGTATAATTTAATATGTTTAATGGTATAAGTTGAGATGTTTAAAACAAAAAAAAAATACTGGCAGACCATATTTTATCTCAAATGTTCAAGATTTGTCTCAAAGCGTCATATTTTATTTCTGAAATTAATTTAACTAAAAATCGTCCTGTAATTCCTAGTACCATAAGAATATAAAAATTCCAAAACAAAAAAAAAATTGAAAAATAGTAAATTTTTAAAATCATTAAAAGTGGAAATAAAACGTTGATTAAATGACAAAATTTAATCTTTTAGTATGATATTTTTTTAATGACGCACTAAAAAAAAATTAATAAATGACTTTGGGGACCACAGACATACAATATGATTTTTTAATTTATTATTAAGATTAACCATTACTTACGGCAAAAGGTCGAAAAGAGAATACTTGCAACAAGGATCATATTTTATTTTTTTAAGCTTAAGGAAAACTGGAGGTAATTCTGAAAAATAATTATTTTTTTCAACTAGTTACTAGATGCTAAAAATACATATTGCTGTAAAAAAATAAAATATATACCAAATATAAACGAATCGTGTAGATAAGCAAGCACGTTCGGGGCACGTACCTTTGCTTTGTTTTTTTTTATAGAACTCCACCTATCTAATTTATTAAAATGGCTTCAGATACTTATAAAAATAATAAAACGTATTAAAATATATATTAATCGACCAGGTAAATAGCTATCCGATGCTGACCACATCCTACCTGAGGACCCAACTTTGCGGTTCGACTGCTTAGTGCCTTGCGGTGGAAGCAGCTGTTGCAGAAGCCAGCGACTTTGCAGAGTTCTGGTTGTGAAGGTTTAGCAGTAGGTACGGTAATTGAGACCCCGTTAAGATGCAGTTCCTATCCTCAATTGAAGTATATTTTTTTCTACCTATATTATTATTCTGATTATTATTTCAGAACTTCACACTTTCTCGGCTACTGCCAGATTAATATTATTGTTTTATTTATTGATTTCACGTATGAAATGGTGTACACAATATTTGGGGACCATATTTGGTCAACCAAAAATGACAATATTTTATTTTAAAAAATTATTTTATGCTCATAAACTTCCCCACAATACTCGCTGTTCCCAACAGTACTGCATGTTGCCTTTTCCATTGTCACCCTCGGCAGGTCCTGTTCCCGCAAAGAAAATTGAGATTCCTCCGTTATCAGTCAACTACAAGAGATCACCATGGGTAGCATCCGGGTTTTCTTGAGATCGTACAACTGTTTCAGCTCCTCAGCCAACTCTGCATATTTCCTTTTTTTTTTTTAACGCGACTACCCTGTGAAAATCATCAGCAAAAGGAACTTCAATCTCTATGATATACGCTGTTTTCTTCCCCTTCCCCATTATTAGAATATCAGGCCTAGTGTGGCGAAAGGTGTGATTTGTAAATATAGACTGATCCAGAACAACTTGCCATTGCGTATGATGATAATTGGCTCTGGATGATATTGGGAATACGGGCAATAATTATCTATGAGGCCTATCTTCTGAGCTCTGGCTTGGTGCACTATTTTAGCTGAATTGTTATGTCTCTGGAAGTAGCCCTTACTCGCAAGGATTGAACAGCTCGAAGTTACATGCTATACGGACTCCACTGCCTTTTTTGCACAAGCGGGCATAATTCACTGATACCTTCTTCACAGATAAGCTTCCTGTATGCTTTAGCGGCTATTGATTTTTCATTGATAGCCAACATGAATCCTCCAGTTTCAGAAAATATATTACCAATTCTTAGCCATTGTAATGATGCCTGTGTGTCTACTCCTGTATCCGTTATTGAGTAATAAAAACATTCATTCTTTACGCCATTCTCTTCAATAAAAATAAATTTCATAATTACTTAATGCATCAATAGACGTCTATTTCCAACGCAGTTTCGAATCATTATAATTCTGCCTGATTTAAATTCCTTCAACTCTCCTCATTTCCAATCATTACTTTTGTTTATCCAAATTTTATTCTTATTATGTTCATTTTAGGAGAAAAAAAATGTTAATAACAAATTAAGCCAGCCTTCTTCTTCTTTAACTTCCTCTTAGTGCCTTTCAGCGTTGAGTTAATCCAACCCAGGATCTCCATCTATCTCTGTCTCCTGCAATGCCTTTCATCTCGCTTGACCGAACTTGGAAGTATACCTGTTATAGCCGAGCCTTGGTCTTCCTCTAGGTATTGTGCTTACTGGTCTCGCCTCCATAAATTTATGTGGATCTCGATCAGGGCTCATTCCTGGCATGCTCACACATGCCCGTACCATCCCAACTGTCTCTTCTCCAGGGTCTCCATTATTGCAGGAATATTTAATTCTTCCCTTATGGTTTCATTCCTGATCCTATACCTGCGTATTTTTGAAGCCACTCAGTATTTCATCTCTGGAGGACCCAACTCTCTGCTCCATATAGCAGAACAGGAATATCTACGGCCTTGAAAATGTGGAGCTTGGCATCTTTATTGATCTCTCTCTTTCCCACGATTGTGTTGCCAATGGAATAATATATATTATTACCTTTTCCTATCGTATGGGATATTTCTGGCTGCATTTTTCCATTTCCGCTAATCACAGTTCCAAGGTAAGAGAACTCATTCACGACTTCCAAGCTCCTCGTCATTACACGCTGCATGGATTTGTTCGGGCTCTCGTCCTACTTGTAGGATTTTGCTTTTTCTTGCATTAATATTAATGCCCTTCCTTCTGAGTTCTGCTTCCCACTCTACTAGGGCTTGTTGGAGGTTGTGTGTAGAGTCAGCAATGAGGACTATGTCATCGGCATATACCATTACTTGTGCCAGTACAGTTCTCATGTTGCAGTGAGCAATCAATGCTCTTGATGTTCTTCTCTTACGTATTTTTATTATTTTATCCATAAAGATGATAAATAGTAAAGGACTGAGGCTGTCTCCCTGCTTTACTCCTTTTTCCATCGGGAAGCTTCTTCTAAGAGGGAGAGAGGGAGAGAGGGAAGGAGGGAAGGAGGGAAAGAAGGAGAGAGGGAGGGAGAGAGGTTTGGAGCGAGGGAGGGAGCATAAATCTACGGTTTTAGAATCACTTGAATTTAATCCCTTTAACGGATATAGTGTTAATGGTGATACAAACAGCTAACGGTTCAATGTATCGTAAGCTATTTTTTTCGCTTCATAATCAGGGCATAGACTTTTTGTTCTCAGAAATACTCAGCAACATTCAAGAGGCTTATAACATCTATAATTGGATCTATTTTTTTTCAATATTATTATTTTTTTTGTTTTTAGAATCCCGAGAAACGAATTTAAGAAAAATACCTTTTCCCTAGCCTGCATTTTACCATATACATCTCAAAATCGATACACAGATATAGCCTAATAAATTAATAGCTGAAGATCTGATGAAGCCATCTGAGAAGTGAATTACTCAGTAATGGCTATTAATAGTAATGGCTTCCTTGTAATTGTTCGGCTTCGAAATTCAGTTCCACCAACAATCGATTGATTCTCAACAATTGGATCAAAGTTGGAGTTGGAAATGGGTACAAGTATACGTTGTCGGTGTTAGTTTCCTGAACCTCAAACAATGAGTATGGTTGCATTGCAACAGCATAATCACTTGTGATATAGTTTTTAATTTATTTAATTTTAATGTTAATTTTTTTTATCAATTTGATGATATTATTCCATTTATTTTATATTTTGAACTTACAAAAAATAAATTAAAAAACTCTGACATATATTAGTAAATAATGTCCTTCAGCAACGCATAATAGCCATTAGAAAATAGTTTGAGAAATAAAGAATTTCTCATTGTAACGTAAATACCATAAAACTTCATACTTCAGTTTCCTTTAATAATACACAGGTACTTTATCTGGACGAGCGACTAAATAAAATCCGCATACAGGCTTTTCTATTAATTGTTCAACGTATTAATATAAGGTTATAAGAATAAATAAATAAATAAATACTGAAAATTTCAAGCACGAATTATTAGTAAAACAAATTTATTTATTGTATTTTAATTGTATATAAAAAGCTTTATAAATAACTTTGATGAATCATATTGTTGTTTTCACAGCAATTACATATATATATATATATATATATATATATATATATATATATATATATATATATATATATATATATGTATGTGTGTGCTTGCGTGTTATGACATTATGCTGTGCCTTTATGACGCTTTGATAGTGTAAGTTTTATTAAGGAAGAAATGAAATAATTATCTTACGAAACTTAGCTGTCAGATACACATATGAGCCGTAAATGTTTAACATTGCCTCCTACCGAGGGTTAGAATTTAAAAAAAAAATTGAAATTTATTTTTAATGTAACAACTGATTTTGTCTAAAAGGGTTTTCATTTTTTTTTTTTTTTTTTTTTTTTTTTAATGGTGCTCAGTTGGCTGTACCATAGCGGGGTAGAGAATATATTTAATTAAAAAAGTCTTGTTGTGCAGCTTCATAAGCTCAAAAAAATCTTGATGGATTAAAAGACCTTAAATTTTTTCGATTAAAACTTTTTAATTACTAGGGCCCCAAAGGTACAACAAACAGAGCTATCGACCACCGGTCGAGAATTCACTTTTTTAACACAACTTTCAATGTGAACGACCTTTGTGATTGTGATCACTTTACAAGATGTTAACAACCATTCAACTTATAAATTCTTGATGACCCGATTGGAATAAGCTCTTTTTTTTTTTTTTGTAATTTACTACTGATTTCCCAATAAAACATTTTTTTACTTATGATAATATATATATATATATATATATATATATATATATATATATATATATATATATATATATATACATATAATCGGGTCATCCTCAGCTTATAGTGGCGAAGGAGCAATCCAAGAATAGTAATTATTACATTTAATTAGTTAACATTAATAAAAAAAAATACGATAGTCATGCAGAGGAAAGAAGGGAAAAGTGGCCAGGGCAGAAAAAATGGCCATTGCATATTTTATGTACGGTAATTATTAAAACGGTAATTATTGTTTATGCACTGGATTTCTAATTAGGAATTCATTGCTCTCGGCATTGAGGGACGTATAATTTGTCAGTGATAGGATATCGGAGGCCATATTTCAGGGGCGGTGGTTTAAAATCGCGTTTATATAAATAGGACCACAACAATAAAGATTAGTGATCACTGGGAACAAAATGTCACTTTTTTAGCTAAGAGTACAAGATGATGTTTGTGCTTTTAATAGAGCATTTGCCATACAGGCCAGGACAAACCATCCATTGCCGTTTGGGTATTAGATTTTCTCTTTCTGGTTCGAGCAGCCTACAGTCGTAGAGTAGATGTTTGTAATGTAACATGTTTGTAAATAACATATGTTTCTAATGTAACATGTTTTCCATCCAATATATCTAAACTCTAATGGAATTGGTACTCAGTGACAATTAAGTTACTGAACACCCACAGTAGTTCCTATCAGTAAGCATTGATCGATTACTTGTATGTGTCTAATTCTGGGTCTTATCAGACACTTGTGTAGATCCTACATAGCGATAATATAAGGACGGGATCTATTCATCAAATCTTGTAGCAAGTTCGAGTCTATTCGAGTCTACACGGTAGCCAAATGAAGGTGACGCATAGACCTTACTAATTCTATGAGTAGTTTAGGGTGAAGTTGGGAACGCGAAGTACGCACGTTAAGTTTACGACAATCGCAACTCAATAGCGTTACATTTTTTATGTTAGCATTTATATATATATATATATATATATATATATATATATATATATATATATATATATATATATTCCTTTGGAAGACAGAGAGTGTCACAATACAAAAAAGTGGGGTTTATCGCTGTCCCTCAACTTGCTGATAAAAAATCAAATTGGACATTTCCTTAGTCAATACACCTTATCTTAATTTTTCGATGATTTTATCATATGTGTATATATATATATATATATATATATATATATACATATATATATATATATATATATATATATATGTTTATTTATAATAGGTTGATCATTTTATCATAAGTCATGAATCAAATTTCACACAAAACAGTGCAAGCTCCTTTAGATTTCATGGCTAATGAAGATATAATCTGAAAAAAACAAAGCAAAAAACTCTTTTTATTAAACTATAAATTAAATTTTGAAATTAAAAGCAACTCGAAATATTTTAATGAATGTATATGAGTACAAAAAATATTAATGATATTTTCAATTATATCCATGGAGATTTATACCTTTTGATCACCGGACTAGTAAAAGGATAATAATTCAAAAATAATTCATTATCTTTATCAAGAGAGTCTGTATGAAGTTTATAATAATTAAACTTATAATAACTAAACTAACAATATATTTAATTGCGGTAAATATTTTATCTATAAATCAGATATTTTTTCTCAAAGAAATATACAAAAAAAAATGTGTTTTTCCGTTTTAAATTCTAGTTTGAAATTTTGCACGATCGCAATACTTTCTCTAATTATATGTTTTATGTATAGTAAGAGAAAATAAAAAATAAAAAAAAACATTTTCTTATTTTGGGTCTGTTCTTCTAAACGAACGATACAGAATATTTCCCAAAGAGCAATCAACCGAGATTTGTGATTTTGCTACAAAATTAATCTTTTACTGGCCGAATTATACCTGTACACAGTGTATTAATCAATCGAACAGATTAAAAATGAAAATATTTTATAAAAATTATACCATCCGTATCTGCTACCTATTGACGGGTCGTCCTTATGCTTCTTCGTCCTTATTATTATTATTATTTTTTGCAATAAAATAAATAAATTTGTAGTGGTACAGTGAAACTAGTGAAATTATTTTTTTCGATCTTCCACAAATCAATTTTTATTACGTATTAATTGGTCTACACTTAAATTTGAAATATGTATGCAAAAAATTAAATTATAAATATTGTCCTCCAACTCAGTGACCATTGAAGAAAATAAAAAAATAAAAAAACACAAAAAAAAAAACACACGAGGGTGGTTTTAAGGATTGGATTAAACAGCAGCAAATATGAACTAGACTATGCTACATTCAAGTTTGCCGGCTCTCAGCTTTAATTTTCTGTATATACACTGCATCCGGAAGAAAATTATTGCAAACTATTCGAAATCATTACGCCATTACTTTTCCAAGAGTATTACTTCAAAGACAAAATAATCGTTAGAAAAAAATTAAACATTTTTTTTTAAAATCTAGTGCACGGAAGAAATCTATGTATAAGCACGACTTACATAATTTATATCTTAGCTTATATTCCTCATACGAAATGTGGTAATTAATATTCGGAATAAATAAAAAAAGATTATTTAAATTAGTTTACTAAGTTTTAATTTTGCATCAACTTTTGCCCCTTCATTTTTAATCATATGCAGAACCAATAAACCGTCCTGTCATGCGGTATTGTATCATCAGCAATTGAAGGGGCATTTCAGACAATTTTCTCCATTATATACATTTTATCTATATTATAATCTTTTCAAATTCAGAATTGAATATAAATTCTGTCACAATATGAAACCACGTTAGCATAAACCTTTATAATTAAGGGTTACTTTGCTATTTTATTTTTTCCATAATGTTAAGGCACGACGATTAATAATTGATTTTTTCTGCTCAATTACATAGTTTCTTACTTGCTGATACTTAGAATTAAAAATTAAGCGTTTTTTTGTCTCTTCTGATAATTTAGTTATGTGGTTTCACATTGTGACTGACGATAAGTCAAATTTATGAAAATAATTCACAAGAGCTAAATTCATATCCTCTTTATCCGTAAACTTTTATGATACCCAGTGACAGACATATGACTAGGTAATCCTGATAGGCAGGCAGCTATTAGGTTAGAAACTGCTTCCTAGGTTTATTTAGTTTCGATGAATTTCATAGACAATATAAACTATTTAAAACATTTTATTTTAGTTTGGTACTGTTCATAATACAAAAAATGTTTTTGTACCTATATCGGCTCTTGTAATACACGACAAAGCAATTTATAAAAGATTTAATAGAGCATCTAAAGAAATCGAAGACTTCAAAAAGCACACGTGGGCTGGATTTCACATCATTATACAAATTGCCTCAACCGTATTATTATTGAGACCACATCCTAAAATTAGCCATTATTATATTGTGAAGGATAGATGTATACCCATTATTATAGACACATTACTTATTTTTGTGTTCTGTAAATGGGGCAATAAATTTATTTTATTAATATATATATATATATATATTTTTTTTAATCTTTCAACTTTTATTCATACCTGCCACCCGTGAATTCTGTGAATAACCTGATATGATGGATATAAAAGATAGATATACCGTATCAGGTACGTGGAAGGTTAGTATCCAGCAGCTCTTACCGGTCTTTAGTTAGTCCCTTAATTCATGAAAGTAGATCTCTCATCTAGCTCCTTTTGAGCCATCTCGTACTAATTGGCATTTCAGCCATAGTAATATCGTCTATCAGTCTATTGTTATGTCCGTGAAGGTTATTATTAAAACGGGAATAAAGAGGATGTGTGTGTATGTCTGTGTTGTTCGATAGTTGGTTGTTGTAATACGATCATAATCGGTATATAGAGTTTTGTAGTTTCTGTTATTAGTCTAAACATTTTTTATTAAACAGATTGTAGTTTTTTTAAGCTTGTCTTTTTTACTGAACCGTTAATCTGTGTGGCGTACGTTTGTTTTGGTTTAAATAGATATGTGTATGTATTTAGTTTTTATCTTATTTTCAGTTTTGACGATTTAAAAAAAAAAGGGAGTAATTTCAAACTCCATAAGTGTCCAAAAAACAATATGTATATATATACATATATATATATATATATATATATATATATATATATATATATATATATATATATATATATATATATATATATATATTTCGGGGCTCTACAGACCTTATAAATAAGGTCATATTAACACAAACAAAAAATCCCTAACAAGCATTTATTGACATGGTGTAATATCGTTTGCCAAAATTATATATATACAATTATTATAAAATAAGAAATAAAAAACTTAGCTCATATACATCCTTTCTTTAATAATTTCTTAATTAAATACGCTACACACGGCAAAAAAAAAATTATTAATCTGCTGGGTTTTGTAATTTTTGTTTAGATAGACCAGTTAAGTATTATGTATTATATTGCTAAATAAATAACTTTCTGCAACCATAAGCTGACATGTGGTACTGGAACAAACTGTTCCAGTCTTTACCAATTAACCTTCAAGTAACCGCGCCCAAATCCATGACACCGGCTGTCGCGTGGTGCACTAAGTACGCCATCTTCATTTTCATCTCATTCCCTTAATAATGTTATACAAAATTATCTTGTTAATTAATGATTAATACTTAGTTGAGAGAGGTAATAAAATGAAAATGACATAATTAAAAAAAAAAAAATATTTTCTAGACTTTAAAATATGCAATGTTATAAATAGTTTTATATTTCAACTAAATATATATAAACTAAAGCAGAAGGTCGTCATTAATTTAGCGATAATGTTATAAAATCAAAACGTAATTATGTCATCAAGAATTGTACGTAACGTTAAAATGAAAATTTCCAATAAAAGGGGTAATTATTAGGCATGGAATTAATTGAACATCGCAATTCGAAAATTTGAAACTCCCTAAAATACAGTGAAATAATATGAAAGCTCATCCACCGGATGAGTATAATGAAAAGTCTGTAGCTTTAATCTGCACACTTTATTCTCCAGTGCGCCTGCTTGAAGGTTAATAAGTTTACGAGTTCGTAAAATACTCAACCCTACATGCTTGTAAAATAGGACAAACTGTGACGTAGTGGTATATATCCTCAATATCATTTAAATTACTGAGAAAAAATATATAAAAATAGGCAATAGAAAGATATTGATATGTGAAAGAATTATTGAATTCTGTTTATCGAAGCATCAATAAATTCAATTGGTAGATTCGATACTAAACAGCAACTGCTGCGGAAAGCGTGTCCGATTTGAATACGCAACGGAATTGGATAAAGCCAGTTTGTGGTATATTATTTTATTCTCTTTTGTCCGGGTTGTCCGGAATAAAAGTAACAAATCCATAACAAACACAAAAAAAAAAAAAAAAAAATCAGCAGGCGTCCTGATATAGAACGGGACAGCAAAGTTTGGCCGTCCGCTCGACAGAGGACGAACAATGGGCGAATCGCTGGGTGAGGTTTTACAATGAGCTTGCTACTGGAGAAATTAGCATAGGAGCCTTTGTCAACGGGGGATGTACAGTCTGGTCAATTTCATCACGTCCTAACTCTCTCTCTCTCCCTCATTCCATCATCCTCTCGCCCTTTGTCTCTCTTACACAAACCGAAAAAAAAAAAGCAAAAAAGGAAATTAGTTCATTTAGATATATCCGGACAAAAATATAACTCGTTCCGGGAAAACTGAATGAACATGCCTTCTCTCAGTCCTTTTTTTTAGTTATACGTTTTATCAAATACACATTGTAGGTTTCGTTAATTTCAAAGTAACGAATTCGAATTTTTATGAAATATATACCATAACAAAAAATCTCCAATATTTGTGAACTTTTCCTGTGTTTAACTAAAATTTCCATACACATATATATTTCCAATGACTGGATCAAATTTTTTTTTCCAAAGCCCCGAAGCATTATCTTCAAGAAAATTTCTTGCATATGAACTTTATCTCAACGGATTCTGAAGTATCCCACGCGCTACTTGACTACGTCCCAGTTTTAATGATTGAAGTAGTTCTATAGGAGGAAATAGATAAATCACTGGGTTGAGATCTTGTATTTAGAGAGTGAATAGTGGAGCGCAGATGTAGGGAGGCTTTTTTTGGTTTTAAGGATTTGGAAGAGAAAGACACGAAGGGCATATTGCCGTCAGAAAGTAGGAATAAGGCACTTCAACTCGGTATACCAACAAGAGGCACGTGAGCGCCTGGGAAACCCGAAAAAAAATTTATGAAACAATTCATAAGTCTCTTCAATCCCACCTCTTGCAAACAGATTACAGCAAGCAATTATAGACGAACTGGGGAGAACAAGAGAGGATTCTAGGAGCTGTAGGGTTTTCTGTGTGATGAAATCACGGAATCTGATGTGGTAAGTTGTATGTTAAGCTCAGTTATGCGGTTAGGCACAGGAAAAGAATATGCAATCTTTTTAATCCAAAACTTTAGGACCAACTTTGGTATGCATAGCAGAACTCTACATACCAATTTACACCAACCAACCACATACATACTCTTTACCTCCGCTTTCGTAATACACTTAAGGGACATAATATCAGACTGGTAAAATACATGACTACGGATAATATGGCTATTGATACCAGGAGACGACTAAAAAGGAACTGGATGAGAGATCTTTCGTGAATTATGTTACAGAAATCAAGACCGGTAAGAGATTCTGACGGGTGCTATCCTTCCTTATGCCTGATATAACGTAATTTTTCTTGAAGTTACTTAAAATGCTTTTAACCCATTGCTTTGAAACTCCTATAGGTATGAGTTTGTTGAAAGTTTTTTTTTTTTATTATTATTTAAGGAGTTAAGAATTTTTTTTACTTCTTTCACATAAGGATTCCTTGACCTTTGAAAGACAATTTACAGAAAAAAATCTGTATTTAAAATATCTTTGGATATTCAAATTAATTCACCGAATATTATCTTCATGATTTTTAAGGAAATAATGCAAAATAACCGACAGTTTTGCGTAGCATAAATTAATAAAAATATTAATCAGTGGTTAACGTTTCAGGAATCTACTTTCATATAAAGAATTTTAAATACAAAACTTCCTATCACCTATTTATTATTTTATTGTACCGATAAATGAAAAATCTTGAATTTTACATGACCTTCAAGTGATATTTTCGACTAAATTTTTCTATATATTTATTATAAAATATTGTTATGCATTTAAGCTGCTCCTAAAAAAAAATTTCCGCTTAAACATATTAATAAATATTGTCTAATGAGGAAAAAAAAAACACTATACCTCCAAACTGCTTAGTGATTTTCAGGCTAATTGGAGAT